>LNAC01000167.1:1596168-1657201 GCA_002007465.1 Ailurus styani | reverse complement strand
CTAATCTCACAAAACAAACTGAGGGTTACTGGGGGGTGGGAGGGTAGGGATAGGGTGGATGGGTTATGGACATTGGGGAGGGTTTGTGCTTTGGTGAATGCTGTGAAAGATGTAAGCCTGATGATTCACAGACCTGTACCCCTTGGGCAAAGAATAAAAATAAAATAAAATAAAAATGAAGGTTTTGGTATTAACTGTATACTCTAGCAATAGTGCAAAGTTTGTTGTCACTAAGTGAAAAATTATAATCTGAAGGTCTTGCACTTAAACCATATTTGCATGGTTTCTGGGTTCTAGATTCTTAGAATATTCAGCCTACTTTTATAAAAGAAGTGCCACAAAGTTGATTCAGTCAAAACAATAACTTGATTCACATATTTCTCATTAATTTTTGTCTTGCCATATTCTGTGAAGATACAATTTTATATGTAAAAGAATATAGTGGCACTGTGTTTTCAGGTAGTGAAATTTTCTAGGTGCCTACCTTCTAAAGTGTTTTCTTTCTCAGATGTTTGGAATTCCGTGTAGTTGCCTTAGGCCTGGGTATGTATGGAAAGGTAAGTAGGCTGGTTTCAGTGTCCAAGCCTTTCTTCTATCAGGGAAGTTCTGTTTATAATCAGCTCATGTTCCACCAAAGACTTTATTTGACAAAATGATGACAGTGCTAAAAGAATATCATTTGCTAGGTACTCTTTGGCACACGGGACAGAAGTAGGGGCAAGACTGTGGCCTGCTTTCCCCTGTGAGCTGATGCTAAGAGCTAAGATGAACGAAGCCAACCTTATCTGAATACTAAAATACTGACAGTACTTCAGGGTATGGTCATGAGGAAGGGAGAGGCAGTGTGCTGCCTCAGTGCACACTCCAGTCTTTGAGCAACTCACATGCTCCACCAAGACAGACTCTTAAATGACTTTGTACGTCCCTTAGGAATCTGCATTAGGTTTAGGGATTACATTAGGCAGCAGCTGCTAGCTACAGCTGAATGATTATCTATTCAAATGGAACAGATTCTAGGGAGGGTGTGAAGGGAGGCCTTCCCTCACAGTGACTCTGCAAGGAAGACTCTTGAGCCATGGGAAGCCAGAAGGAGAGCTTCAAGCAATAAGGTTTTATGATGCTGCTTAGCCTTTCAAAAATCCTTCTTAGTAGACAGATTAAAAAAAAAAAAGAGATCCTGGTGGGGGAACCTTTCCAACCTTTAGAAATAACATAAAACTTTATTTTTTTTCAGTGTGGTTTGCTCTCCAACAAATTTTTGTGCTGATGAATGAATTTTGTTATCCTGTAAACTAGATAAGGAGCAAGTGAATATGTGAGCACACCATTCATCACAATGGACCTAATCTATAGAAAATACTCAAGAGGGCGTTATGTGATTTTTCTAAGGGACCTTTTTAGAAATGATTTAATTAAAATGAATGATTGCACAGCTGTTGCATACAGCAGCATTTTGAAAACTGTCCATTTCTGCCTAATCAGCAATTAAATATAGGTGAAGGGAAATGCCACTTTCTTCTTGGTGATCATTTATTCACAGATACGTTTTCACTTGAATAATTGTAGAGAGGTCTGTGTTCCTGTACCTGGTTCAAATATTATCATCATGACAATAGCAAACACAATTTTTGAAATATTTTAGCTTATACATATTAAAATATATATCACAAATCCTTATATGTAATTATTCTAGTTGAAAAGAGAATTTTTCAAATTATTTCACAAAAAAGTACTTTACAGATCAAATATTTTTGGAGATTGCTAAATAAGTTAAATTGGTTTCTACTGCATGAGGCTTTTCGGACTTTAGTTGTGAATTTCTGAGAGGAGAATATATTAGAAAATTCCTCTTATGATTCTGTTATATGGGTCTGTGTATGTGGGTATGTGAGTGTGTATGGAGGTGTGTGTAGAATCTGTAAAACATCTTGAACACAAGCGTTTCATTGAACATAATTAGAGAAATATGTATTCTGTGGATACTTGTTGCTAACAATACTATGTGTGTCGACATTCTCTACAATGGAGTCGCTTGATAAGTTAGTCTACATGCCACCCCCCTTGTCTTCAGTTATGATGACTGCAAACAAACATATTAGTCATTTCCTAAACCATATTGATCAGTCTTGAGGTGATGAGATCAAGAAGTTACCCTGGTAATCAGTTTAGTCATTGACCATTTTCCCAGAAACATGTATATAATTCCAGGGGTTTCCAGGCACCTTGAAACTTCTTAGAGTACAGAGAGGGAAAGAGATCCCATTCACAAAAATTCTTTGGGAAAAAATAAATCTGGGAAAACCTGGATGATATTGAGAGCCATTCAACTCTAAAATTAAGAGTTGAAGTTGGGACTTTTTCTCTGTGGCCAGAAGAAATGAACAGAACAAGGGGTAGGGGAAATGAGGAAAGGAATCATGATTGTATATTATTGAAGAAAGAGAATCCCAGGTTTTGAACACTCAACATATAAGTAATCCATTTATAAAAACAAACATTTGGAGTAACTGAATTGCAGCTTTCAATCCCACACGTGGCAGAATGGATTGCATGAGTAACTGTGTCTTAACGTGATCAAGTAGCAGATGCATAGCGATTAGAATACAACTCTGGAGTCTGACTGCATATCCCAGTTCCATCACTCATAACTGTGAATCTGAGCAAATCATATAGTCTACTCTCACTGCTGCCTCCTCAGTAAAATGGGGATAACAAAAGAATCTAGTCCATCAAGTTGTTATGATGTTTCAATGAGTTAAATTGTTTAAGATACTTAGAACAGTATCAGGTATATGTAAATGTAAATACAGACAGATGAATAGACCGACATTACATCACTTACAGTTTACTATTATCATTTATTTTGTTTTGTTTCTAAATAGATGGTTTTACTAAGTAGAAGAAGACCCCTTAACATGTTACTAGTGCCAGTAAAGTCTTTCTTATAGCAGTTGTCTGTACCCTCACCATTACCAATAAAGGAAGATGTGTCCTCTTCATGTAAGAAATGCATTTTCTGAGAGATGCTATTAAAGACAATTTTGTGAATAGATTGTACCATTAGCAAGAAACCTCAATAGATATTAGTTTAAATACCCTTGTATGGCCTGCCTTGAAAATATTTTTATCATTTATAAAATTATATCTATGAGGAAAGCTATTCCTATTATAAACTTTGTAGCAACTTTTGTATAATAACCTATGTATAGAATGAGGAGATCTTGCAAAATTTATGCCCACAGTAAGATTCACATTAAAATAGAGAATATTTTGGATTTTGAGAATGCACATGTTCTACTGAAAAGGACAAAAGGGAAAATAGAACATATGTAGGGGAAGGACTTTGATTCTAGGACTATGGCCTTTTGAGAGGGAGCAGTGCTAGGAAGTCTCCCAACAGCTGGGAAACTTCTGGTCTGAGACAGTTTAAACCATGATACATTTTTTTGCCCATTGTTTTTCAAGTCAAAATTTTGCTAACTTGTAGATTCAGTGGAAATCAGATAGGAAGAAAAATATGGCTGATGGGCTATATTGTCTGAAATTGGATGTGACTGTAAAAGACATGCCAAAAATAAAGGTTTTTACCTAGATTTCAGTGTGAGCATTTTTTCAATAGGATTTCATGAGACATAAGCAGAAAAAACAAATACATAAAATAGTTTTATTTTCAAAGGACTCTTCTTTTGACTCATGTGGCTACCAATATTTTTTTAATAAGGGGAACAAATATTACTTTATAACAAAAGTGTCTAGGAATTGTACACAAGTGCTAGCTTTCACCCCAGACTGTCTGGGGTTATGTCTTTGTGCTATGATTTACCATCTGTGGGACCTTGGTCAAATTCCCTGACTATTCTGGTTTGCTTTGTCAATATAAAAGAGATAACAGTAGTGTCTTAATTCGTAGAGTTGCTGTGAGTGTTCAGTGAGCACATACATTTAAGACTTAGAATAAAGGCCTAGAAAATAATAAGTGCTGGATAAATTCTGACTGCTGTAATAGTGGTATTACCAAGTTGTATATCAGCTGGAGTCCAAAGTGTTTGTTATTCTGTCATTATAGTGTTTCTTTCCTCTTTACTGATGAGTTTAGCCTTATTTTCAGTGAGAAAAGATT
This sequence comes from Ailurus styani, assembly GCA_002007465.1. NCBI lineage: Eukaryota > Metazoa > Chordata > Mammalia > Carnivora > Ailuridae > Ailurus > Ailurus styani. Next base: position 1,653,081 of record LNAC01000167.1, on the reverse strand, counting down.
CCTTGTCACAGTATGAAGACATATCGTAGATATGATTCCCATAAAATGATCAGTGAACTGTTAACACAGCATTTTGAACTCCGTTAGTATTGCTTTCATTTACCAAAGTCGCTGCTCCCGGGCTTGCAATCATCATTGTGCAGCTTGGTGTGGAAAAGTGTTTAGCTTCAGTAAAGCGCAGATATCACTTACACACAAAACTAAGATGCCAACTACATCTGGATACATCCCTACACATTTCTATTAGTGAGCTGATACACGGGGATGTCAGATCATTCATATAATTTAGATTTGAAATGTGACCCATGGAGAGGCTTCACAGATAGAAGTTTGATGTGGCTTATCTTAGAGAACTCCGAAGTCTTTAGTTTGACCAGAGAACCATTAGGTTCAAACTTTGCCATATCATCAAACAATTTAACAGGTAAGTACAATTCAATTCAATATAATCATAAGCAGAGAGGAGTGGAACCTGTCCTCAGAGTGCCTCCTTTAACAAGTGTCAGGCCTGAGATTGAGGCAGTAATTTACAAAGCACACTCAGTTCTTGTAAAAGATGCATCAAGCATAGACTTCCTGAATGTACCACCCTCCAGCCGTTGTCAAAAGGGCATTAGCAATTGGAAACGTCTTGGTTGCCGTAAACATCGATAAGAGTGTTTTATTCAAATACCGAATTTGGAGGGGGCGGTACCTGGGTGGCTCAGTTGGTTAAGCGTCTGACCTTGGTTTTGGCTCAGGTCATGATGTAGGGATCATAGATTGAACCCCATGTCAGTCTCCACGCTCACTGTGGAGTCTGCTTGAGATTCTTTCCCCATTCCTATCCCTTCCCCTCTGCCCCTGCTCACCCATGCATGCGTTTTCTTTCTTTCATATAAATAAATTCTAAAAATCATAAAAAAATACCAAATTCTTGGGGAGCTGGGTTGAGGTGGGGAATGGGTTAAAAACAGGTGATGGGGTTAAGGAGGGCAATTGTGTTGAGCATCAGGTGTTTTATGGAAGTGTTGAATCACTATATTGTACATCTGAAACTAATATTACACTGTATGTTAACAAATTGGAATTTAAATATTTTTTTTAAAAAAATCCAAATACCAGATTCTTGTACAATCAGTGAATTAACCAGCAGCAGACACCCTTAACTACTTCTGGCTGACTGACACTGTTGGGAAATAGAGGTAACCGTAGGGGTCCTACCTCATTAGGAAGGTCAGTGAATTAATAAATGCCACTGGAATACTATACCATGTCCAGTGCTAAGGACTGTGTGGCATTGCTGCGTTGACTTTAGAAGTACTAGGCTTGGACTAACAAGGAGCTTATTTGGGGGATGTTAGGAATGATAGTTATCTGTTCTTCTCCAACTCCCATGTCAGAAAGATGATAATCTCCAAGTAGAGATTTAGACTTTTTAAGCATATGGGACTTTAAAAGAGAGTTATCATTAAATGCTCTCATATTATAAATGAAGAGACTGAAACCCCAAAAGGATAAGGTATTTGCCTAAGAAAAAGCAGTGATTTAACATAATAGTTTTGATTCCAAATATCTAATTCCAAATATTCCAAATATCCAAATATTCCCAGGACAGGGATGAAAATTTCGTTGCTTCCTAGTTTCTTGCCTCTTTCAGTTTCCTCGTTTGTTTTTTTCTGTCTTGATGTGTAATTCAAAGCAGCTGCATTTACTAGGCCTCAACATTTATAAGAAATTGCATGTCAGGGATTTTTTTTCTACTAACCATCTTGCATCCTAGCATTTATGGCCATTCTTGTTGCTGCTACCAGACATTGAACGGGGAAAAACAAAAACAAAAACAAAATACAACCCTGGATTAGCCAGATAAGAAGGAATAACCTGGGGCTCCTAGGTGGCTCTGTTGGTTAAGCATCTGCCGTCAGCTCAGGTCATGATCTCAGGGTCCTGGGATTGAGCCCCGCATCGGGCTCCCTGCCCAGCGGGGAGTCTGCTTCTTCCTCTGCCCCTCACCTCCGCTCATGCTCTCTCTCTCTCTCTTACTGTACCCCCTCTCAAATAAATAAATAAAATCTTAAAAAAGAAAGAAAGAATAACCTGAGCAGAGTACTTATTGCCCTGAGGGGCACACAGTTAACTTTTAGTAATTGTCCCCTTCTCTCTGCCCTTTGCTGGCATTGCTAGAAACGGCTCTGACTTGTGAGCTGAAGCTTTCTTGCTTTAATCATAGATGGCACCTAGAAACCTTCATATATTTGAAGTTATTTATCTTCATTCAGAGAAAAGACTTAAGGAGATGCTGAAGGCTTATCTATTTTCTCTCCAAAGTATATATTCTAATCTCTTCTTCTTAAATATTGTCTGGCTGGGCACTGGGGCCAATTCCTAACTCTTAGTCTGAGTCTCTAAGAATTAAAATGCATCCTAATCCATGACAGCTCTTCTTTAATTTTTTAAAGGATATTCTTAAAATTTTGAAACTATCTTAAGCAAAAAGAATACTAAAAAATATATGAATACACATCTAAATTTATCAAATTATATCTTGCCATATTTGCTTCATAGTTTTTGATAAAGTAAAAATACTACATGGAGGCTGCAGAGTCTTAGAAGGTGTCCTTTGACTGTTCTTTCCCTCTGTATGCAGAGAAAATCTGACCATGGCGTTTTATTTATGCTATACATGTACATATATGTGAATATGCTAGTAAAAATATTATTTGCACGTTTAAACTTGGAAATATTGTATCGTTTTGTGCTGTATGTACGTTTTGTACATTCTGATGTACTTGTTAAATATTATGTTTTGCAATTCATCAATGTCAAGAAATGAAACCTTAGTTCACTAGCTACTAATACTATTTTAAAATACTGTTTAAAATTTTTAAATACTAACAGTATTTTATTATATAAACACCATGATTCATTCACTTTCATTTATTTTTTATTCTATTGAAAAGGTTGTTTATCATTTACTCCTATTAAAAATAATGTTTTAATAAAAGCTTTTCTGTTCATGTCTCATGGTATACCTGCAGGGACAGACCCAGAAAGTGAGCCCTCTCATGAGATAGTTGCTAGTAGAGTAATTTCTACTTCTCTTTTACCAGATCTTGACAGATTGCTCTTCAGAATGGTTGCAACAATTCAGATGCCCACAAGCATGTGATGAGAACTTTTTCTGCTAGGCACTTTTAACAACATTTGTTATTGTCAACATTTTGCTTTTACCGGTCTGATGGATGTAAAAATAATGCCTTGTTTTAATTTGCATTTTATGGATTGCTATTAAAATGAACATCTGTTCACATGTTTATTAGCCATTTGGGTTTTCACTTCTGTGAAATGTTTGCTAATGTCCTTTATCTTTTTCAGTTGAAATGTTTGCCTTTTTCTTATTGCTTTTTAGTGGTTCTTTATATATTCTGGATACCTATTCTGTGTTTATTAGATGTAACATTATCTACTTTAAGTCTGTTGTCTATATTTTCACTTTTTTAATGCTATTTTGACATCCTGAGCACTCTGTGGTTTTTGTTTTGTTTTTGTCTTTTGTCTAGTCAGATGGATCAATATTTTCCTTCTTTGGTTTGTACTTATTCACATTTAATAAGTCTCTTAATCCATTGTATAAAAATTACCTATGCCATCTTATTTTCCCAATAATCAATAAATATAGTCTTTCTTGTTTAGATCTTTAAGTGACCCACAATTTATTTATTTATAATGTGAAGTAAAGTTCTAATTTTACTTTCTTATGTGAATAAATGATTGTTTCTGCATTATTTATTAAATATTTAATTATTAATATGTACTATTCCCCTTATCATTTACCAAACTTCCATATATGTATTGCTTTATCTCTGGACTCTATTCTGATCCCTTGTTCTCATATCTAATCCTGAAAAATACAACACTCTCTTCATTCCCCAAGCAGAATGAATCTTTATGAAGTCAGAGATCTCTCCATCAGTTTTGTTTATTGATTTATTATAAGCTCTTAACATTTGGTACATGAATTGTTTTCAGTGAACATTAGGGGAATGAATATCTTTAGGTGTGAGTATAGTTTCCCTCACCAACTTTTTCTCCCATCCAAGTACTAACCAGGCCCAACCCTGGTTAGCTTCTGAGATCAGACGAGATCGGGTGCGGTCAGGGTGGTATGGCCGTAGACTCACCAACTTTTTCTTTAAAATTTCCCAAACTATGCTAGGTCCTTTGTCTCTCTATATAAGCTTTTGTTCTATAATCTAACTTATGTGAAAAACGTTGTTGGTGATTTTATGGGAAATGCATTGTATTCATAGAAAATTAGGAAATCTCTTCCATTTCCATGTTAGTGAGTATCCCCATCCATGAATGAGGACTCTGTTCCTATTTATATCTTTTTATTATGACTTCCATTAAAGGTCTATATTTTTTCTCCAGAAGGATCTTTCACATTTTCGTTTTAGATATATTTTTCTAATTCATCAAATGCTGTCTTAAGAATACATTTTAACTTTTTATTGACTGTGTAGGATAAAATTAATTTTCTACAGCAAACTTACTACCTTTGTTATAAGCTACTAGTGCTAATTACTATTGAGTGCTTAAAGATTCTTTTGAGTTTTCTATGTATATAATTATATTTTAAGTAAAAAATGAGAGGTGTATGCTTTTTTTTCAAATATTTTATTCCCATTTTACTGTGTGGATTAACACAGGCAGTACAATGTTAAATAGACTTTAAAGGGAATGATTATAAATGTCAACATTATGATGTAGTGTTTAGCTTGTATGCCTTTTATCTGATTTCTTGATTGAGATAATTAATAATTTTCAGACTTTATTCTTTTGTAATATAAGTATTAAAGGCTATACCTTTTCCCAAGAACTACTTATATTCTATGCAGTCTTATACATTGTTTTCATTATTAGTACTAAATTGTTTCTAACTATTACATATTCTGAATTTTTTAAACTATAAGTTACTTAGAATATTGTTTTATTTCATTTGGATAGTACTTTCATTAAACTTTGGGTAAAAGTGCTAAGAAGTTACCCTCACAAATGCATGAGTAGGGGCATGAACTACATGGGGATATGGTGTTCAAATTTTTTTAAAAAATATCTTGTCTATTTGAGAAAGAGTGAGAGAGAGAGAGAGCAAGAGAGCAGGGTGGAGGGCAGAGGGAGAAGCAAACTCCCTGCTGAGACCCACGTCTCGATCCCAGGACTCTAGGATCATGACCTGAGTCGAAGGCAGACGCCCAACCAGCTGAGCCACCCAGGTGCTCTGGTATTCAAATTTATACAGCCTATGCTGACTTTGAAAAATTCTTGCATCTCCCTATCACAGTGGGTACATATTTTTCCCTAGTGCAAACTTTTACTCAGTGTGTCTCTCTTTTTGAGTCTCAGCCACATGATTGTATTTGAACACTTCATTATTCAGTTCTTAAACTCTTGACTCATGTCTGTATGAATCTTATCTGAAAGACCTGGACACCCCTGAAAGATAATCCATAACTATTGAACTTCACCCAGTGCAGCCACAGTGTAAGCCTAGGAGGACATTGCTCTGTTTTTAGTTCTCTCTTCATCACTGCCTCGAGATACACTTCAAGGCATCAGCTATGCATTTGAGACAGTGTTTAATACATGTTAATTTTCATTTTGATGTGTCTGTTATAATAGGATTTCAGGTTCTCCCAATTACACTATAGCTGGGATCAAATGTCTGTTATTCTGGTTTTATTCTTATTTGCCTTTCTATTAACTATAGAGCTTTCAAATCTAGCCCTTTCTATCTAGCATAGCTTACAGCACTTTCTAACTCTAGTTAGGTTAAATAAGCCATGGCTGAATTCAGACGGCTTTATTGTATCCCGTTACCTCATAGTTTCTGCCCTAATCCCTTCTCCTCTTTTCTGGTAGAACACTTAGTTATACTAGAACTAAGTGACAGTACTTTTTTTTTTTTCTTGCCTACCTTACCTCCTTAACATCAGCCTGTTGAGTTACACAGAGATCTTTACAGATCTTGTCACTATCTAGCAGTGATGGCAAATGTGTTTCACTCTGGGAGTTTCTGATCTCAATGTACTATCTGCCAGTGTTCTGCTGGAAAGAACTATCTGCTTCTGGACTGGGCAGGGCCAGGGGCAAGGGTATGTGTGATTGATAGCAAAGAAGGAATGTACCAGGTATTTTTAAATCACTCCACAGTAATATTACAGTTTATAGTTACACAAGATATACATCAAGAACACATCAGAATAACTCGGATTTGCTGAGGACAGGATGTTTTCATCAACACACTGTATTACTTGCCTTCCATGTGCCTCTTTCTATTCTACTCTCCCTTTCCAAATTATACTTACTATATTAGCAAGAGTATAGGCTTTGGAGTTAAAATTGCTGTCTTGTAAATTGCAGTCTTGGTTCTACCAATCACTAATAAGGCGACTTGAGATTCTAAAGAAACTTCTCTCACATGTATCATTCAGTCTTTTTATTGTCTCTTATATTCTAGGTGTTGCACTAGATGCCTTAACAGTCACTATCATAATCACTTGAAATGGCCTGAGAGCTAAATATTATGATTCTTGCTATAGAGCTGATAAAACTGAGTCTCTCACACTCATATTATTCCTTTACCCTGCTATAAACTATAATACTTTGTAATCATTTTATATAGTAACCGTTGTATAATTTATAGTTATTTCAGAATAGGGAATATCATCTCATAAGAAGTCACTTTTAGAAATCATTTATTCTCTAAGCCATAGTAATAAAATACAATAATTTTAAATATATATGTTATTTTTAGTAATACCATTGGTCTGTCATAACACAACTTTTCTCTTAGCAGTTTTCAGTGACTTGCTAGTAGATTTCCTATTTGTTAAGATAATGAATGATCATATGATTTTATGATCATATGATTTCTTTAATGTATAATGGGAGGCAGTTTTCCTTTTTTTATGACATGACAATAAGCAATTTCAAAAGTAGAATTAGTATATCAGTCAGAGTCCAGCCAGGAAACAGACTATAAAGGAACAGAGAACTTAGAAGAACTTCTTTCTGAGGGTGAGTCTAGATGTCTTCAAAGATGGTATGGGAGCCACAGAACATCCAGTGTGCTGGTTGAAGAAATTTGTCAGAGGGAGTGGGATGAAGACATCTGCCTGAGAACATAGCTGGAACCATATATATGACAGAAACGATCTCCCCCACTGAGAGTATGGCTGGAACTGGTCTGTGCAGGCCACTGGGCCCCCTTGCTGAATAATAAAGGAAGAAGATCAGGACCTAGACGTGGAGAGCCTTTCTAGGACTAGTGCCTTGAAATGTCTCTCTGGCAGTTACAGTGGACAGTCTAGTGTTATACCAGTTCTCAAAGGAGAAATGTCTAACGGGGATGGCTCCAGTTTGTTGAAAAACCCCAAATTGTTGAACATATTTGAAAATACATGTAATATGTTGATAACATTTCAAGAGTGTTTTCACTTGAGCCTTTTACCTATATTTTCCTTTTACATTTGAATGATCATAATAGGTTTTTGCAAGACTCTCTAGTGAAAGAGATTTTATTCTAAACTTAGAAAATCTCTTCAAAGAAGATTGATTGCAATGAAATTTCCTGAGCCATGAGTAACTTTAACAATGAGATAGATTCAAAACCTCAAGCCTGTAATTTGAAGATACTTAAATTTGTTAGGTCATATTTAAAAAGTGGGCATATTTGTTTCTGTGGGCTAAGTTTTATTTCAACTAAGTTTTCTATGCCTTTAGAATCATGCTCTCTAAAACTGACAGGAATATGCATATCTACTGGCCCATTTTTAATGATTTCCAGAGAATAGATTGAGAACTGGAATGGTGCTTTCGAGTGCTGAATGGATTTTCATTCCTTAAAAAAAAAAAAAAAAAAAAAAAAGTGATATATGCCTATACATCTTTGGAGTCTACAACTTTTTCTTAAGAATGTTCTAAGGCCCCTGTTTCAAGAGAACAAATTTAGAAATTGGCACCTTTGATCATTAGGTATGATTAAGAATATCGGTTTAATACTCTGCCACCTACAAATAAGAAAATAGCTAAAACACTAAACTTCAACCAAACTCATCTGACCTTGCCAAACTCAAGAATTGTCTGCCTAACAATCAAATGTGGTAATACATACCTACAATGGTTGGTTTCCAGAGGAATCCATTTGCACTGTCACTGGCCCTTAAAAGTCTACTAAGTATTCATTAGCTCATGGACTGGACCCTTTTAAAATGTAGACATTTTATGATTCGAAACACCAAAATATCCTCTATTTCCATTTTTTTGTATAAATATAACTCAGATATTTCCCTGATAGGAAAACGAGGAGAAAGAATGAATACACTTGTACCAATGGAGGGCTGGCAAATAGGCACTGCACAGTGGGTAAATGGTTTAAAAATTAAGGGAAGCAGGGTCCAAAAGACCAAAAACAACTTAACAAGTTAATCAGTGCTTGAGATACTTTTCCAAATCCCAGTACACTTCTAGTAGCAATGGTGAAAATAATGACACGCCATTTATGTTGCTCCTAAAATTATGTTTAAAAATGTAGGGAAATGAGCACAGTAGAAAAATAAAGATATTAATTTTTTTCCTAAGATTGCTTAAACCAGCTATGAAAATGATCCCTGGTGCAGTGGATGTGCTCTGTGCCTGCTTTATTTAATGCCTGCTATAATGCTTACATGTCTCTGAGGGCCTGCACTTTTACTTTAAAGAGCTAGAAAAGCTTTGAGTATTTTCATAGTTCTTTAGAAGAAATATGGGATTTTGTTGTCTACTCAGTTCTTCTGTTGAAGCCAATGTTCCCCTTGTTTATGTGTTTTTGTTTTGTTATTTTAATTTAATCATCTTGGGGAGACACAAGGGAGAAGGGTAGAAATGATCAGCTGGAGATTAAAGACAAGAAAGAGATGGTAAAGGGAAATATAAATGTAACGTGATGCTGGCTGTTGGCCAGCTGATTCTGCCATGTTCTTTACTGTTCAGCCACTTTTAACCACACTCCACCTATTAGATCTGCCAACAGTAGGCGCCATTTTACTCGTTGGCACCCTGGATACCCTGGGCCATTGCCCCACAGCAAACCCCACAGTCACAATTAGCAGTTCATTATTGGGCTATACTACTATGCCTCTTTCCCTGGCCCCAAGTCATATATTTTATATAGCCTTTGGAATCAATACTCAGTATTTATTTTAATTTAAAAAAAAGACTTTGGATGAAAGTAGATAGTATGTTATAAATATATGAAGTAGGACACAGCTGTCTAGGTCAAGCAGAGGCTACAACTACCCATCGCTTCTGTGTTCAGATTGTCTTAGTCAGCATCTTAAGATGTGTAAATGCATGGGGAAAATGTCCTGGGTGATTTAAATAGGGTAAGTTATTCTCCAGATTCATAATTACAAAACTCAGTTTGAGAACATATTTTTGAAGTTTGTTTTTTTTTTTTTTTTTTTTAAACTCAGATTGCCGTTTTTCTTGGGATGGTTATTTAATGCATTTGTTGTTAGCTGTAGGAAACTCGCTATCCTCAGGGGGGAAAATCCTTAAAATAGCCAAGATTTTTGGAAACTAGATAGAGAAGAAAGCAGTCTTGATTGCTCAATGTAAGACTAAATAAAAAAAGGATGTGATCAGCAATTAACTACAAAGTTTGATTCTAAAGGGGAAAAAAAGGAATCAAAGTGGAAACATTTGTAAAGAGATGAAAACACTACTGGAAGCTCCACAGGGTATGGAATTTCTAAGAGGCCATAATCAATTCATATTTTCTTCTATCTAGGCAATATATTCAGCTTTCAGTTGTTTTATGGGGATGTGGAGGATACAACTGCTGAGAACATATTTAAACATTGGAATAAGCCAGAGTGACCCCAGAGCTTTCATCTCTCTCTTTTTCCTCTTTTTCCCTCATTGTGCTTTGCAAATAAGTTATCACCACAAGCCACAAATGGAACTGAAACATCACAATGCAAGGCTTCATTAAAAATCACACAAAATCCAATTGCTTGCAGTAATCGTGACAAGACTTATGATTAACTGTTAAGTCACTCAAAAAAAAGGTTGGCCTAAAAGGAAATAAATGGGCTGGGTGACAATGTTGGAGGAGAAAATACCAAATAAACAAATAAGCAAAATCTTCTTGCATTTGAGTTACAGATGTTGCAAAGAAAAGAACACTTGTGTTAGAAAGAACAAGTTTTTCTTATAAAAATTGGGGAAGTCTCACTCAACCAACTGAGCTGCCCAGTGGGCGCCTGGGTGGCTTAGTTGGTTAAGCTGCTGCCTTCGGCTCGGGTCATGATCCCAGGGTCCTGGGATCGAGTCCCACGCTGGGCTCTCTGCTCAGTGGAGAGCCTGCTTCTCCCTCTCCCTCTGCCTATCACTCTGCCTAATTGTGCTCTCTCTCTGTCAAATAAATAAATAAAATCTTAAAAAAAAATTGGTGAAGTCTCCTGTTTAACAGAATCTACATGAGGTCTTCTACCAATGCATTTCCAGGTAACCTCAGAGTAAGGAAAGATGGGGATGGTCAAACATACCCAATTACTTAGGGGGGCCTAGCATGTATCAGAGAATACTACACAGAGGATGAAGATTTGTGTCAGCTATTAGGAAAAAGGAAAATCACAAGCTCTCCCTTGAGATTGGCTGAATGACCTTAGATACATGATGGTTTTAGGGTAGGAATTGTTGTGTAGGTCTGCAATCAGACTCTTCCAGGCTAATTTATAATGGCGAAAGTGTTATCACCTTAGGATTTCTGTCATATTCCAGTGCCTATGCAGGTTTTTTCATCTGTCAATATGAAGACATAGTTCAAAGAGCATAATTGTGCAATCACGGTTAAGAGATCCAGAAAAAAAAATGTGGAAGTTTAGTGGCATATGCCGCAAATAATGGTTGGTTGTTTCTTCATTTTATTTTTCCAAATGTCAAAATGATAATAGAAAATCATTATGTTTACTAACCTCTTAACAGGCAGACACAACAGACAACAGTTGTTTTCCAGTTCATCCTTTCTAGTCTCCCATCCTTACTCTTGCCTTACAATCCAGAAATGAGCCACATCTTAGTGCTTACTAACTCAGTGCTTACGACTTAGGGGTGAGATCATGTACTGTTCTTCTTCCATCCTGATGAATGTTAAAGCGTTCTACCCTCTTTCACTGAAACTGAGAGGACTCTTCAAGATATAAGCCATTCTGCCTCGTGGACTGGCATCCAGACATTACAGCAGATTATTCCAGCTGTCAGATATGGTGGTTCTGAAGTTATAAAGTAGAGAAAAATTAGGCCCTGTCTTTCCACTGCAATTCATTAATGCTATTGAGCTTGCAATGCCTGGCAGATTTACAGGTGGCAGAAATAAGAGATTAATTGTTTTACTTTATTTACGCCTGGAATGTAACTGAGGACTAAGTAATTTGATTCCCATCAGTCATCTGTTTCCTTTTGTCATTTCCCAACACCTGTCATTCTGTTAATTCATCCTTCTGCTTATAAATGTTAGGCACTTGAAGGAAAAGCTTCTATTTTTCTTTTTTTTTTCCATTCACTTATGATGAGCTAGTAACTTGGGAAACTTTCCTCTTTGCATTTGATTTCCCCCCGGCAGGAAGCAAAAGACACATTCTTAAAAGACTGCAGCCTACTATAGGAATTGTGTTTTTCTCTCCTGAAAATTACATAAGATAAAGAGATGGGTATGAGTAAAAGGACATGAAAGTAAAGAAAAAAAACTAATAAACAACAGTGACTACTAACAAAATCTCACTTCCTTCACCATTTACTGTAGACTTGGTTTCATTAAAAATCTAGGAGCAAGGGTTGTTTAGATGTGAAAAGATATTTCTGTCCTCTGTTTTCCTTCTTTTCCTTATTTCAAAGGAGGTGATTTTTCTGATTTTCTCTCCCCCCCTATCTTTGATCAGTAGTATTTAAATATCAAAATACCAGAGAATGCCAGTCACTCTGTCTACCAAACATTTCTACTCTAATCATGCACCAGGTTCATAACGAATGTTCTCTCCCATAGCCCTGGAAGAGTCAGGCTCTATTGACCCTACCCAGTTGATCACTGCTATGTAGTGCTGTGTATCTGTCTCTCTCCAACGGTAAAACTGTACCAGTCTCCTACTGAGACCTCAACAGTCTTTGTAGGTGGATGAAATGTCTGATCAAAAAGAAAGTCCTCTATCTTCTATCCAAATCTTATTCATGTATACTTCATGGTCAGTATAATTTCCTGTCTTTGAGTGTTGATTTTTTTCCCCTGTAAATAATAATAGTAATATGAGTAATAAATATATTCAGTATCCTGTAGTGTCAAATAGTTTTCTTATTAAATGTAAATATTCTATATTAAACACTAGTACATTTTTTAAAAAGATTTTATTTTTATTTATTTGAAAGAGAGAATGAGAGAGAGAACATGAGAGGGGAAAGGTCAGAGGGAGAAGCAGACTCCCCGCTGAGCAGGGAGCCTTATGTGGGACTCGATCCTGGGACTCGATCCTGGGACTCTAGGATCATGACCTGAGCTGAAGGCATTTGCTTAACTGATGGAGCCAGCCAGGTGCCCTAAACACTAGTACATTTTTAACATATTCAGAGTTTATTCCCTAAATTCTGGCCAAGGTCAAATAGCACTAAAAATAGGCAGCAAAACTTGAAGAGAGATTTAGGCTACCTTTCTGCCTGTTCCTTCCTTTTCAGCCCCTCAGTAACTACCAAGTTTAGGGTTTGATTTTTTTTTCTTTTTTCAGTTTTCACAAGTGGCACATGATTACATTCTTGGTGTAGAAAAGTAAAAAACACAGGGACACACTGAATAATCTAGTTTCCTCCCCTTAAAGGACCTTTCTTTCCTCCCTCAGTCTCCTCTCACTTCTTCCCCGGAGGAGGTGACTATTGTCCACAGGTAGGTCACCAGCGCTGCTGTAGAATGTCTGTGGGTCACGGGAACATTCCACATCTGACCTATACAATATTTCAAACATCATTAGTGTGATTAAGGACCTGAATTGGTAATTCTACTTAATCTGAATTAATTTCACCTTACATTTATATGGACCCATGAGTGGGAGCCCCCATTTTAGACGACACATATTCTTTGTCTGTCCCCAAGGCTATGGCAGTAGACTCCTCAGTTTCCCTGTACCTAGGCTCATTTTTCTCTTCACTAGCATGGACCTTATATACATGTGGTCATGTTTCCCTGTTACAAATCCTTCAGTGATTCCCCTTTCTCCATGATCATACTTTAAACCTATTTCCATGACATATACAATTCATTATGATCTGGTCTTTATGTACCTTCATCTCCTACCATTCTTTACATTCATAAAACATTTCGCACTTTCTTGTGCCTCCGTACCTTTTCACATGCTGCCCCCTCCTTCCAGGTCTCTCTTTACCTATCTGTCTCACAAATTCCATCAAGTCTCAGGTAATACCTCTTAGGTTTTTTTTTTGCCCCTAAATACTTTCCCAGGAGCTATAGGTGTTTTGCATCTCTGTACCCCCAAGATGCAACACAGAAAACCAGTAGGTACTACAGAAATGCTGAGTCTGTTCTCCTACTCTCTGATAGCATGGAGAAAACCCTGTATAGTGTCACTAAGGGAAGAAAAGAAATCCAGAACGAAGTAAGTTTGCTACAATGTGAATTTCACAGGGGCAAAAATTAATCTTTTTTATTCACAAACACTCTTGAAATCTAGAACAATGCTTGGCACAGATGCAGAACATAATAAATATGTATAGAATGAATAAATTATCAAATTATAATTTCATATTTTTCATGGTTATCCTTTTGACCATTCTCAGCCTGTCAGGCAGCTTCCAGGTTAAAATAATTTTTGTCAATTTATGAAATATAGAATTAAAATCAGCCATGAATCCCCAGATCTGTCCACTCTTTTACTGTTGCTGCTTTTCTCAGTCAAAGAAAGTCACGGCTTCAGGAGAAACAAATAAGTAGATCACCCAAATATCAACTCACTGAGATGGAATCCCAAGTAAAACTTGTCTAAAGCACCTGTTCCCCACACCTAGAACCTCATTCCTACTAAAGCCCAGCACAGTGCTTTGTCATTTTTCACTACTCTTCCATTCTCATGTAATCAGCAAATGTAATTAAAGCTCATTTTTTACCCATTAGTAAGTACTCAATTAAATACTTTGTTTACCATTAAACTCAGTCCCTTCCAATGCATAAGTTCACTGCTATGTTAACTGATTGGAGGCTTATCCAATGGGCTCCATTAATATTAATCTGTGGTTAACTTTTGCTTAATCTAAAAATCTATTTCCTGTCTACAGGATCCTGTTCATATCCAAACCAATTTGTATTAATTTTGGAAGTCAGATATCAGGGGTATCATGTCAAAATTGTTAATAAAACCTTAATATAAAACATCTATTGTATTTTGTTCATAGTCACATCCTTCAATTGGGTAATGCTAGTAAAAGATTCTCTATTAAATATAATTTTGCCACATTACTGGCTTATTGCTCTTGATTTCATTACCCACTCTCCAGATACTTGGATATGTCATCTCAATATTTTTTGTGCTATTTTGATTGAATGACCATTTATATCAATAGGTATTTTATTTTTTTAAGGAACATGTGGTTGTTGTTTTTTTGTTGTTTGTTTTGATTGTTTTTTTTAAATAAATGACTCAGTATTTTATTCAGCCTTATTCCTTAAGACACAAGTCAAATAGTTGTGCCAATGTGGATATTATTCATCCAAAGTTTTGCATCAATTTTGTCATCAGTATCTAGTTTTTTAAGCTTGAAATACTTTCCAGTCGTTCATTTGTGTTTTCCTCTCCTATTGGACATAGTGAAAACACAAATGCACTGTTTGAGATACTTAAAGAATACTAATTGAAAGTTTTTCATTGTTATATTATTTGTTTAGGACATCATTTTTACTGGGGCACCTGGCTGGCTCAGTCAGTTCAGCATCCGACTCTTGGTTTCAGCACAGGTCATGATCTCATGGGTGGTGAGATCAAGCCTTGTGTTGGGCTCCACACACGGTGGGGAGTCTGCTTGAGATTCTCTCCCTCTGCCCCTCCCCCATCACATGCTCACACGCACACACTCTGTCTTTTTCTCTCTCTCAAATAAGTAAATAAATCTTTAAAAATATATCATTTTAATTAAAACAGTTTATAGCCTGATAACAAAACCCTTTAATTTTGATGTTGGTTTTTACCCCCTGAAAATTTTTCTTTCTAGTTTATGATAAGAGCTTGTTCTTTTTTCTTTTACCCACATTCACTATAGATTTTTCTTCAGAGATACACCCAGATTAGACTTTCATAAGCCCATCTTAAATCTTTCCTATTTTGTTGATGCTTGTCATTTCAAAAAGAAACTACATTTTAATTATAACATCATAATACAGTCTCATTCATTAGTGAAGATTAATATCCTTTCTCAATACTCAGTGTCCATTATTTTTTAATTATCTCAAATGTGGATTGTACTCGGAGTTTCTCATTAGAACAGGTTCACATTTTCTTTATCATTGTTTTGCAGTTCACTGAGAGCCCACCAGTGATGAATATAGGACTATACTTAGTTTCTTTTTTTTTTTTTTAAAGATTTTATTTATTTATTTGACACAGAGAGAGGGATTACAAGTAAGCAGAGAGGCAGGCAGAGAGAGAAGAGAGAGGAGGAAGCAGGCTCTCCGCCGAGCAGAGAGCCCGATGCGGGCCTCTATCCCAGGATCCTGGGATCATGACCTGAGCTGAAGGCAGAGGCTTTAACCCACTGAGCCACCCAGGCACCCTATACTTAGTTTCTCAGAGCTGTTCTGAAGGTTGAGATTGGATAGGAATCTTATTTGTTTTTTTAAGATTTTATTTATCTATTTGACAGAGAGAGAGAGAGAAAGAGACCACAAGCAGGGGGTGCAGGAGAGGAGAAGTGGGGAGCCTGATGGGGGGCTCGATCCCAGGACCCTGGGATCATGACCTGAGCCAAAGGCAGACACTTAACTGACTGAGCCACAGGCGCCCTGGAGTCTTATTATTTTATAACCATATGTGTTTTTGTGGAACTCTCCTTTCACTTGATCCTGGTACTTTGAGTTGAAATCCTTTGAGACATTAGGGGAAATTCTTCTTACTCCTGTATTTCCTTAGATGGACTTAATATTCACCAAAAGAAAAGTCTTTATTGAAATACAAACCCTAGGGGAGGGGAGCCTGGAGGGCTTGGCGGGTCAAGTGTTTGCTTTTGGCTAGGGTGGTGATCCTGGGGCCCTGGGATTAAGCCCTGCGTGGAGCTCCCTGCTCAGCGGAGAGCCTGCTTCTCCCTCTCCCTCTGCTGCTCCCCCTGCTTTTGTTCTCCCTCTCTTTCTCTCTCTTGATTTCTGTTAGATGAATAAATAAAAAACTCTTCTAAAAAATAAAAATAAAATGCAGAATTAGGGGAATCTGGGCTGTACCATTTGAGTATAACAAGTCGTATTACTGTCTTGGCTGTACCAAGAGAGTATAACAAGACAAAATGTAGATTCGTTACATAATTCCTCTCTTCGTGGATATAATGAAGAAATTGCCTCTAAAACTCAACCCTCTTCTTACATGTTATATTCCCATTAGTAAAATAAAAATTGGTTTATAAAGTAACAGAGGTAGGAGATGAGGCAATGTATAAAATTGTAAGTGAGAAACTGAAAGTCTTTTGAAATTGTACAACCCAAGGGTGAATATAAACATTTTTCATAGTTCCTAGTATCCCTCAATACATTTATATCCATTTAGTCAACAAGTATTTGTCGTGCCCTTCTAAGATCTAGCCATGATTCAAGGCCTAGAGATGTGGAGAAAATATTAAACTTCTACTTTGTGCAGCTAATTTTGGTATGGGAGATTACAAACAAAGAAACACACAGCAAAATGTCAGGTATGCCTAAGTTCTGTGAGGGAAAATAAGGCAGAATAAGGGAATAAGGAATGACTGAAAATGGGATCTATTCCAGGTAGGATAATCAGGGAAAGCCTCTGGGGTGGGGACTTTGGAACAGAGCCCTTGATTAAGGGCAGAGACATCAGTCATCTAGAGGATAAACCGATCAGGAAGAGGGCTCCATGGCAGGAGTGTACGTGGCAAGTTAGAAGGACGGAATAAGGCCTTGTGAGGGTAGATCAAAGGGATAGCAATGACATTGGATCCCTAGGAGGGCAAGTACCTCATAGGCCAAGGTACAGAGTAGAGTTTTCATTATGAGTGTTATTGAAGCCCTTGAAGTTTTGAGCAGGGAAGTGATGTGATTTGGTTTACATTTTTTAAAAAGATCACTCTGGAGAGTGTGGAAAGAATAGATTATAAGCTCAAGTGGATACAGGAGAGTCATACAATTTCAAAATGCTGCATACAGATGATCAGAATAAATCAGATTTTTTTCACTTAACAATATGTCATGGACCATTTAAATGTTGTATGGACCCCATTGGGCTTGGCCAGAATTCCTCAACGGTGACACCATTGACATTTTTAGCTGAACAGTTCTCTGTATAGGGGACTGTCCTGTGCATCACAAGATGTTTTGTAACATCCCTGGCCTCTACCCACTAGATGATCATGACTTTCCCTTCCCAGTTGTGACAACCAAAAATGCTTCCAGACGTGGCCAAATGTCTCTAGTAGGGACAAAAATCACCCCTGATTGAGCACAGCTGGGATACCCAATACCATAGGAACAAAATCCTCCAAACTTCCTACTTTAACAACGTCTATTTATTTCTCATTCAAAATCGGCAGGAGTCCAGTGGTTCTCAAGGCGAGCTTCCTTCTGAGCTGTGGGATCCCGGTGGCTTGTATCATGTAGAAACACCACCTAGCTTTCAGGTAACCGTTACAAGGAAGAGAGAACTGTATCTCCATGCTTCTGCATCAGAGTGACTCAGGACTCACGGTCTGTTGGCTAAAACTCCTTACACAACTTCCTTGAACTGCAAAGGGGTTAGGGAAGGTAGGGGAGCACATGGATATTTGGTGACCATTAAATGTTTCTGCTTCACTTCTAGGCACCAAATTTCACTGGTCTAGAGAAATTCTGGAATTCTACTGGCAAGTATTATGGAATCCTTTACCCTAGGAAGGTGGGGAGTCTGGGTGATTAGGCTCCAAAGTTGTTCTTGAATCTGAGGGTTCAGGCTCCACTTATCATGAGGGACTTTTTGTTTTGTTTTTGTTATTGTTGTTTCTCCTTTCTGTCCTTCTTGGGCACATTTAAAATGGGTCTTAGGTTTTGCTCTCCTTGGTGGCTGGATAGCTTTGTCAGTCTAGTTTCTGACCTTGGAGAACTGTGGAACCAAGGGTTGTTTTAAGCACTGAACAATCAAAGACTTTTAAAGGCAAAAATTTATGGTTTTTTGGCAGTATGACTCTCTCATAATCTTAAAAGGCTTGCTATCTTTCCGATTATTCTCATTTCCATGTGCCAGTAAGCTCATCTATAATTCTTTTCTAGGCATAGCCCTTCCATCAGTTTTATTTCTTTCCTTTCTTGCCTTCAAAGGTCTTTCTCTCTCAATTTAATGGTATATAATATGAGATTAGAAAGTAGGAAGGTCATACCATTATGTTTCAATATTTATATTTATTTGCATTATTCTAAAAATAGGCATAAAGTTTCTGAGTAGGGATGAATTATTACTCATATCAATAACTGTATTAGTTCATTTTGTCTCATTTTTTCCCCTTTCTTGGGTCATGTGATGAAAGCCAGATAGATGTGACCTTACATGTACCTGGCTCTCTACTCTAAATGAGGAACTCCCAAAATATGAATCTAAGTGTTTATATAGGAGGACAAATATTTCTTTTCTCCTGAGAGAGGAAAAGTAATTTTTTGCTCATGTAAACAAATTCTCCTTGGAAAGAGAAGGCAAACCTCCTCTGTTCCTACCCTCTGGAATGTACGGAAACATCTGGAGGTGTGGGAATGGGATTAAGCAGGCCTCTCCCAGCTTACAGAACCCATAATATCTCCGTGGCCCCAGTTGCATTCCCCTTTGATAGACAACACATACCTCTAGGGAGGTGAGTCTCAAATCCTCCCTGAGGTAGATCATTTATTCAGTTATCTTTGTACTTCCTAGGCTTTTCCTTTACCCTAGTTGCTGTAAAACCTGTTTCAAAAACCTTAACGTGAAAATATTCACTTTCTGACAATGCCCTTAACATAATTTTAACCCTAAAACTTTGCAATCTACTGATATGTTTTATTGAGTATTTTTTACACAAAGTCCTTTTTGGCAACTTAACCAAAATAATAGCTTTTTATTGAAAGAACAATTCAGTTACAAATGTCAAAAGCTATTTATATTTTCCAAGAAATAATAGGAGAAAAGGTTTGTGGAATGATAGTTTAAGCTTCTAAGGGGTTATTATATTTCTACTGTGTTTTATGCCATACTGGTTGTATTAATGTAGAAAATCTTGATAAATGTACTATAGTTATGATATTATTTACTATATTAATTTTATGTTCATGGTTATGTTGGATTAACAAGAAATTCCAGTATCTCTACATTTTCAGATAAATCCTTTCTATCTCAGGGAAAGTTGGTGTATATGCTTAAAGCACATTGTCTGATCATTAAAATTATTCAGTTGCTTTTTGAATAGCTTTGAATAGATCTATTCTATAGTGACTGAACTTATTAATAAAAAAAATTTCTGTAATCTTTTCTAGAAAATGTTTGGTATCACATCTGAGACATGATTTATAACATAAGCTTATATCTAAGAGAAAAGCTTCATTTCCATAATATCATATTTGATAAGATTTTCCGAGTATTAATTCTTTGATATATAATAAGTTTTGATTTATTGTTGAACACATGCACACTTTCAAATGTTCATAACATTTCATTCCTATTTTAGTTATCTTTTGCTCATGAGAGCTTGCATTTTGGTTCTTGAATTCATGGGCATTATCACAGATATGACTGAAGTCTTCTGGGCCTGGAGTCTATCCCCCCCACCCTTCTCATGTCCAGGATCATCCTGCGCTGTGAGGGCCATTTTGTGAGGGTGTGGGGCACCTCATCGTGTACAACCAAGCTCCTTCCTATGCCCACCTCTTGTGTTCCATACAAGCTGAAGTGTTTACACACTTGCTGATCAACAGAGGACACATCTGAGGAACAGGATCATGCAGGTCCTATTTGGACAGGAAGTTATGAGATCAGGTGTACAAGGAGCATATTTAAGCAAGGATGCCGTAGGGCATTGGGTGGGTCCTTTTTTTGGTTCTGGACTTAGTGCCCCTGTGGAGAGAGAGATTGGCTTAAAGAGGGCTAAAATGGGCCTTTCAAATGACACTCGAGAAAGCAATACCAGTCTCATAGGTCTGAAGATATTGGTGAGAGTATTCTGATGAATAGTGACATGGAATTTTTTGCTGAAGGCATTCCCACATTTAACGCTTATATCACTTTTCTTCCATGTATGTGTTCTCTTATATAAAGTGACATATGTGTTTAAATGAATTATTATAGTCATACTATATATACCAGTTTCTTGGTATGTAATAAAAATTGAGGACTGACTGCTGGCAGGTTTTCCCATATATATCTTACATTCATAAGGTTTCTCTAATTCGTGTTTGCTAATTTGTAGTGAGATGGGATTTCAAATGGAAAATTCTCAGGGCTTTGGGAATTGGTTAAAAAGGTATTGAGGGGCCTGAAAAACCCAAAGGGAATAGTGACATACCACAGAGATAAAAATTGTGGGAGGAAGCTCTCAACTCTAGGACTGAGGAACAATGGGAAGAAGATGAGGATAGATATAATGAATTAGAAATATGAAGGAGAAGCCTGACACATCTGAGAAGGAGATACTTTAGTTGCTGCTGATACATCTGATGGACAGTGATCAAGCCAGTCCTGGGAATACCAAAAGAAATCAAGGACTGGGAACTAACTATTGCTTCGAAGATGAAGAACCATGGTTGGCATAATGCTGACAGGAAGAGGGAGCATTTAGAATGGAGCACATCCCTTTTCCATCCTCTTACTTCCCTCAGGGGCGCCTGGGTGGCTCAGTGGGTTAAAGCCTCTGCCTTCAGCGCAGGTCATGATCTCAGGGTCCTGGGATCAAGCCCCACATCTGTCTCTCTGCTTAGCAGGGAGCCTGCTTCCTCCTCTCTCTCTGCCTACCTTTCTGTCTACTTGTGATTTCTCTCTCTCTCTCTGTCAAATAAATAAATTAAATAAATAAATAAAAATGAAGTGTCCTTCAATTATAGTTCCCCTTATTGGTGTAGATCGTAGCTTCAGCATCAAATAGCAAAGTGCAATGTAAGCAACCTGTCAAAAGCTATCTGGTCAGTCTTCCAGCAACACTCAAGGAAGAATGGTAGTTTTGGTCTCTGATGTTGACAGATTAAGTAGTAGCAATAAAAGGATCAGATGAGGGGAAGTCCATTTTGTAATCCATGCAGATTAGTCTCATGGGCACTTTTTATGTGAATCCATGGATAAGACTGACAGACAGGAATAGAACATGCTGTTCTTTCCATCTGATATTTGAAACTGTCCTCTATCATGAATGTCCACTGGTGAACATTAACATGGATATGAAGATCTTCATACTCTGTGCACATTGCAAAAGTTCCTTTGTACATCTCTTCTCCAGATCTTCTCACCAGTATTCCAGTTGTTTCGATCTAGTCAAACCATTGGCCACTGCCAGTGTATCAGGAGCTATCTCTTAGTCCAGACAAACTGCAAAATCAAATGTATGGTCTGAAAGTCTTCTCTTGGAAGAAGTTTTTTTCAGTACTATTTTTCAAGAGCATTCCTGAATAGAACGCCGATGCTGTTGGTTTCAGGAATATAGTGCAGAACCATCTATAAAAGTCTGAGGTTTTTTTTCCTCCTCAGTCAACTTTTCAATGGAATTTTCCATGAAGAAATAGATGTAGCATGAGGGAAAAGAGGCAGTGTAGGAGGAGTTGTCAAAAAATAATTTTCTGTCTAAGAGAACCAGGGAGTAATGCTTTAATTCTCAATCCCTGTGTATCTGCACTGCATTGGAAATTGCCAGAACTGTTTATAATATTCCCATTTTTCTTAGGCACAGTAAGCATCATTAGATCTGATGTGTAACTAGGCTCAAGTAGCAGACTGGCTTGCATTAAAACTTGGGCCAGCTTCAGGCTCCTCTGAAAACTTTTAACTTTATGGGTTTCCATAAATTCGTAAGAATAGCACACTCCAGGTGCACCTGGGTGGCTCAGTGGTTAAGCCTCTATCTTCAGGCTCAGGTCATGATCCCAGGCTTCTGGGCTGGAGCCCAACATCGGGCTCCCTGCTCAGTGGGGAGCCTGCTTCTCCCTCTCCCACTCCTTGGGCTTGTGTTTCTTCTCTTGCTGTGTCTCTCTCTGTCAAATAAATAAAATCTTAAAAAAAAAAACAGCACACTGCAAAGTGGTATACATTGTCCCAAGAATTTGAAGAGACCTCCAACCACTGTACTTGTTTTTTAATAGTAAAAAGTGAAAATGAAGTAATTCACCTTTCACCTTGGAGGGAATGTCACAACAACTTGATCCCAGAAACATGACGGAAGTGATTAGCCCTTGAATTTTGATAGGATTTCTCTCTCTCATCTTTTGGCTCCTATGTATCTTATTAAATCATCTAAGGCAACCCCTGCTTCCTGCTCATTCGGTCCAATTTTCATGATATTATTAATGCAGTAGAAGAAATGCCCTATTTTGTAGCATTTCCCTATAATTCAAACCTAAGCAGACTAGAGTTTGGTAGAGAAATGGAGAGTTAATTGGGTTCTAAACAACTATCAGCTATGTTAGGTAAAAGCTGACTTCTCTCCATGTTTTTTCACAATTGTTAAAGAGGGAAAACAGCAATTGTCCTGTCAATAGCCGTATACCAGGTACCCGCCGCCCTCGGCAAAAGCACGCTGAGCCTCTCGACGTTCGCTTGCTCAGGTCTGGCCGTGCGGGCAAGGGCGACGAAGACCGGGGCCGCACACCCGTGGGCCTACGTGTGGGCAGGGCAGCCCGTGGCAGGAGGGGCCTGCGCCTCTTCCTGCACAACTGAAGTGCGAGGCTGTGGGAGCAGTTCGCCCCCTTTCCAGTCTTGCTGTGGACAGGCTTGGACTGGCTCTTCCCGCGGGAAGGGACCGTACGGCCCCTGGGCCACCTCGCCACGGTCACGTGCCGGTGCTGGGACTCCGTGCGGTGTCCACCTCCCCTTCCGAGGTACTTCCCCACCACCTCCACTGGCGTTGCCTGCCGCTCGCCCAGGATGACCTCCAGGTGCTCGTCAGCTCCAATCTGCAAAACTGACGGTAACGTCACATTGCTTGTGGAGAAACAAGACCAAGGAAGAAACGGAGGCTCTCTTCTGGAAGAGTTCTAGCGGAGTGGCAGAGGTGAGGATTTGTAACTCACGCACAGACTATATTTAAATCAGTGGATTAAATGTCAGGGGGTGGAAAGTGAAGTCGACACGTCTGGAAATGAGAAGACCGAAGTGGTTGTGAAATGGAGGCAGCATTCCGTGAACACCAACATCTACTTCCTTGTCGGCCCTTCTTCATCCCCAGCCGTCAAGTCCACGGTCCTGGACTGTGCCAGCCGGCCGCACTCGCTCAGGCACAGCCTCCTCTGCATTGACAGAATGTTGGCTGTACTCGATGTAAACTCTGGGTGTATCCGGTTTCTAGCAGAAGATCAACTACGTGTCGGTGTACTATTAGTCATCTTTAAAAAAAGAAAAAACAGAAGGCGCTAGGCGAAGTGTCTTCTGGACTGCCGTGGGGAGAGAGCAGGAATATGATGCAGTGTGACCTGGGGTCGTCCCCTGCAAGGAGTCTCACTCTGCCCCAGGAAGCCTCAGGGCCTTCGAGGCCCAGTGGGGCTGTGAAGAGCCAGGGCACCAGGAGAAGCTGGTAAACGTTTCTCAGACATCAGTGTGTACACGCTTGGAACTCTCTCATGTCACTTGTTCCATTGCCCTCAACGGCTTCATGCATCCCCATCCAGCTTCTGGAAGAAGAACGCAGAGAAACCGGCTCATACCAGGTATCAGTGGCTTTGATAATTTGTTCCCGTAAAGATACTGTTTCTAAACTAGCAGCTGAAATTGGTGGAATCACTTGGTTAAGTTCATGGCGGTGCATAGTTATCTGCGGAGATCCACCTGTTTTCTGCTGGTGGCTCTAATTTCCAGCTTCCCTGGGTGTTTGGTATAGGGAGAGGAGGTTCAATGGGAGTCCTCTTGGTCCTGGCTTTCATAAGAATAGCCCATATTCCATGACGTAGTGAGCCAGTGTCTGCCAGTTGTTAAGTAGATCTGTTTACACAATGCATCTGGGAAATAGGAATATATATGACCACAGGATGGGTCCTTGGGCCCACTGAGTTCATTGTGATGCAGACTTGAATGAAAACACCATTTATCAAATTATCACTATATGCTCATTTTGACTTGCAGAATATTGTGGCATTTTGGTTCACAAAATTCATTCAAGAATGAATACCAGTTTTGAGCCTGTATTTAGTACCTTTTTAAAGGTGTGGCTGTCTCCTCTTTCCCATGTACCAGTCACCAAAGAAAATGGTAGTAAATACCTTTGGGAAGACTAGGAGAAAAACCTACAATATGTGTGGCGGTTATTCAGGGTCATTCCTCCAGGGGAAGTAGCCTTCCCATCAATCATGATTTGCATCTGTGACTCTTGAATCTATAAATACTGGCTAAGAAGCTATGACTTCAGTTGTGGTTTCTCAAGTCTGTTTGGTCACCAGACCTATTTTTTTTTCCTGTTATATAGATAAAATGATGTCTTAGTTTGGGCTGTCTGACAAAATACCTGGGTAGTTTATAAACAAAAGAAAGTTATTTCTCATGGTTCCAGAGACTGGAAATCCTAGATCAGGGTGCCAGATGATTTGGTTCCAGTAAAGACCCTTTTCCAGTAGACTTCTCATCGTGTGGTCACATGGTGGGAGGAGTGAGGGATCTTTCTTGGGCCTCTTTTCTTAGGGCATTACTGTCATTCATGAGGGTTTCAGCCTCATGACCCCACCTCCTAACATCACATTGGGCATTAAGATTTCAACAGATGAATTTTGGAAAGACACAACATTCAGACTGTAGCAAGTAATATTTAGTAGGCTGCTCATATATTTTATGTCTAAAGACATTATTATTGATTAGACACTGGTCAAAAACAAAAAGCCAAAAAACCCATTCTTAGCATGCAGATTATGACTTCATGCTTATGTCTTATTGCAGTAATTATCACTACCTCCTCGCTGGAAGTTAAGCAGTGCTACTTGTTCATTAATATTCTGGGAATCCATTTTTTTTGCTTTGAAATCAGAATGTTCAAAACCCAAGCTTGTCATTTTCTTTCTGCAAACTCTGTAGTACAGAAGTATCTCTTCCTTATCAGTGTTTTTAAAAAATTATGTAACAGAAACATGGAGCACCCTTCAGTATCTCAGAGCACTTGAATCAGCAGACCCTCACAATCAGTCACAGATGATCATTAATTAATTATGATACCACGGAGCAACATGGATCACTAGCATCCTATTGCCATAAGCAAGGATCCCAGCTCCGTTTTCAAGACCAAAGACAAAAATAATTGTTCTAAGATTTCATTTTGAGGGCTTGCTTCCCAGTACCTTCCTTGGTACTAATTTTGTCTTGATCTCACTTTTCTCGTAATACTTGCCAAACACCATCGATTAGCAATTAACGCACTCTGTTTAGTTCATTCAGTCATCATAGTCATTGGGCCAGAGCTACAAGTTCATTAGGTATAGAGTCTCTTTCAAGTTATCAAGTCTTCAATTTTGTGAATCGTTTTGCTACTACCTAACATGAATATAATATTTCACTGGTCTCTGGAAATAGTTTTCTTACTATCTTTCACTTGATGACTAAGCCAATGCCGTATATATATATAATATACGTATATTATATATATATAATATACGTATATTATATATATATAATATACGTATATTATATATATAATATACGTATATTATATATATATCTATACACACACACCATATACATATATATATACACACACATATAATTTTTTACAATAATATCCCACTTTTGTTAGGGTAGGCTAGTCTCTCTGACGGTAATTTGGAAATCGCCATACCTCCCTAACAACACACTTAGGTTTGTTTTTCGATTTCATAAAGTCTGTTGTGGCTCCAGTAGCTGTCTTCCAATTAGTGACTCGATGCTTCAGCCAACATTTGCTTTGTAGCTATGCTATTTAGAAATATAGTTTCTAGGTCAGGAGTAGAGGGGAGATGAATGTTCACACACTGGCTCTTAAATACTTCAGCATGGACAGGTCAGCCATCACCTCTGCTCAACACTCATTATTCATAATAGTCACATGCCCTGGCTTAACTGAATGAGTGTTGAGAAATGTTGGGGGAGGGGGCACATGGCTGTAAGGGGAACAGTAAATTCAGAGACTCAAATCACCATTGATATTCTTAATCATTTTAGTATGGAGCTTAGATCACTCAGGATAGTTCTTAACTGATAGAAATTTAGATTGTTTACAAACTTCTGATATTAAAAAAATGCTTCTCTGAACTTTCTTGCTTAAAAATTTTTGTATACTTTTTCATGTATCTCCTTAAGATATTTTTTAGTAATGAAATTTTCAGAATAAAAGGCGCCTTATTTTCTTACTGATACTATGTGGGATAGATATTCTTCATGCTGTTTCTAATGCTAGGTATTTTCAATCTTTTCATATTTGCTGATGTGGAAGATGTAAGGTTTCCCGGTAGCCCTCCCAGTAACGGCGGATTAAACAAAGTACCAGACAAATAGGCACGAGGGGAGATTTTTAATAGAGATGCCCTCGGGCGAGGTTCCGCGACTCCGAGAGAAGGGAGTCGGGGAAGTCGCACCTGGGGAGGATGCGCACGGGTTTTTATGGGCTGTGGGCGGAACAGGGGAACATGACCATAATTGGTAGGAGATTGGATGGAGTTCAGCCCTCGGTTTCCCGCCGAAGCTCTGGCCTTGGCGGTCTTTTGAGAGTGGAAGCTGATTAGAGGGGGGCGGGGCAGTGAGACAGTAGGGCAGCCGCCGTCTTGTGGCCTTGTCAGTTCCCCGGACCCCGTCGGCCCAACAGAAGACAAGAAACAATATTTTATTTTTTATACTTATTTAATTACAAATGAATTTAAACAGGTTCAGTTATGTTGGTGCCTTTTGGATTTCCTTATTCTTAAATTTCTAGTGATGTTCTTTGCCCACGTGTCTGTTTTTAAATGAGAATCTTTCTTAGATTCTTCCACGTGGCTCATACAATGATCCCCTGATGCAATAGTGAAGGAATCTTGCTTGTAGCCAGACTCTTTTGTTTTTTTATGTGCATCTTTAATGGGCATTTGGAGGCACTGTTCTGCAACTGATCGGCATTAGAATTTTGTCTTAGTTTTACTCTTCCTACTCTTCCCAGGTGTGTGAGAAAAAATTAGCTATATGTCAGATTAGCCATGGCCTTAAATACTGGTATAGTTGTGTGGGTTATGAGATAAAATAACCCCGTGCTCTTTAAGGTATGTAGGAATGACATGTAGGTTTTTTGTTGGTTTGTTTCTTTTGTTGTTGTTGTTGTTGTTAATCTTTTTTTTCAGCTAAATTTAAAATGTTTCTAGGAAATGCATTCCATCTCTGATACTGGAAAAAAAACTTTATTATTTCAATTATTGATCTGTGTCTTTTGCTGACAGTATATCATTAATATTGAAGGGTCCATAGAAATCTATAAATGTATTTGTCACAAATGGAAGTCTGTTCTGTTTTCATGATTTAACCTTTACCTATGAAACATAAAAATGAACATTTTAAGTAACGCTTTTCTTTTAAAAATAAGTCTTTGTTCTGTTGTAGGTAGTTTTCACATATTTGAAATTCAAATTTTAACTTGCCAGATTAGTTTACTGAAGTTACCTCCATGGTAAAACACACAGTATTGTGAAGGTGACTTTGAAGAGATGACTTATAATTTAGCAAGTATATTGTGTCAGTGTTTTGGTAAAAAACTAATCTGGTCAATTTCATTCAAAATTATGAGACCTTTTGCTCACTGAACAAATAAATATGATAGAGTAATGGCTGATGTTTGATGCCAATCACATACATAGATGTCTTCAGTCATCATTCTGTTTACAAAAGAACTGGCTGTATCTTATTAACTTAGGGGATGGTTCTCTCTGTGAATTCCAGCTCACTTTAATATATGTATCTTGCTGAGGAGAAAATATTTTCTCTTTAAGATTATATTGTGGTTTTACATGTATTTACTTCCATTATTTAAAAACAACATGGGCTTAATTTCTTTGGCAAAGCCAAAGAAAAAATATTGTAGGGTTTGATGTAGCTTCCTCATATGTATTATACTCTGATTTGTATAAAGGTCAATCTAATTCTACTATAAATCCTCTGAGATATTACATTTTAGCAATTCAAGTGAGTAGACACAGATTTTCTATGGCTCATTTAGATACCTCAATTTCAAATATCCATCTACTTTTCCTCTACACTTATAAATAATGCCCGCAATACTTTTACAAAATATTTTTTTCTTATGGCATAGATTTACCTCCCTTATGTATTATACTTATTTTTGCTAGACCTAATTTTGATAGATTTCTTCTTATGTTTAAACACATATGTTGCTATTTTGTCACATATTTTGTTACCAAGTATAACAGATGACTAAATTGGACAACTTATATTTAGGGAAAATGACATTTTCATGTTGTACACTGTAAAACACATATTGGTGGCCTGTGGGAACTTTGGATAAAACATCTTGAGAAAAATTATGTGATTCCTTTAGTTTAGAGGAGGAAGTAAAATGTGTGTGTGTGTGTGTGTGTGTGTGTGTGTGAGAGAGAGAGAGAGAGAGAGAGAGAGAGAGAGAGAGAGAAACAGTGAGTGAGAGACCAGATGATCTTTAAGATATTTTCAAGTACTAAAACTACATAATTCCATTCTAGTACTCTAATCTTCCATCCTTTCTAGTGTTGGACCAAGTCATCTTCCTGTAGGGCCCATTTACCTAGTGATCAGTCATAGAAAAGCCTCCATTTAGAAATTGTGAGTTTTCTTAGAAACAGAGACCAGAACAGCCTTACTAAGATTCCCTTTGTACTTCATTCTCTTTCCTATAAGAGGTGCTATCATCTCAGGAGAGGTATATAGGGTAAAAACTTGACAATTGTTTATATTGAGATGAACCAAAGAGATGTATTTGCTCAAGCTCAGGTTCTTAAGCACAAGGCATTTGGTATGTTTCCAACTACCAAGAATGGCATGCAGTTTGGAAAAGAGTATAAAGGGAACTTGTGTGTTAGTACCATGGGGAGTGTGTGTACGTGTGTGTGTGGTTACACACACACACATGGGGAGAGAGAGAAAGAGATGTGTTTCCTACTGAAAGAATATAAACCTTTTTTCATGTGTCCGTGGAAATTTTACAAGAATATTTGTCGTCATCTTTGTTATAAAGTAAATCATAACAAAAATTTTAAAGCAGGGATCTTATAGGTGGCATTTCTATAATTCAATAAAGTTGTACATAAAATGTATTATACATAAATAAAAATGAAATACCTATTTTTCTTTTTTCACTTCTGAAGAGGTTAGACTAGCAGGACAAATTAAAACATGAAGTCTCAAGGGAAGAAATAAAGCCAAAAAGTTTTAGGTAGTAAAATAGGTGTTTATAGCTACAGAAGTAATTAATGAAAAGTGTATACTCAGAAACAAATAGAAAAAATTGAAAAAAGCAAACTACCCATAAAAATCTTTGCATAGAGTCGGGCAGTGATCAGACATGTAAGAAAAGGTAAACTCATCCATGTGAGTGTGATTGAAACAAGATAATGTGAAACTTGAAGGAAAAACAGCTTAGGTTAAGAAGGCAATGAAGAAGAAATTTTGAAAAATTTAACTTATAGAACTCTTGCAGACAGAAAAGTAAGGATATATATTTTCTCTTTCTGCAAGATGAAGGCAGGGATTTAATAGGATAGCTGACTGTGTTAACCAAAGGGTGAAGATGTAGATAGTTTAATAAAAGATATTACATCTCAGGGATTGAGCCATGGGAGGTAGCTGTGGAGAGACAGTGTGGGGCCTAGTGGTTCTGGCCCCACTGCAAAGCTCTACCCAAATCACAAGGCCTGTCTTTGACTGCCTTCTTCAACAGCACATGGGAGAAACATGGATAATAAGGCAAAGTCTGTTAAACAAGGCATCCAACTGATATTTAATAATTGTGATAGAAAATATTAGAAACTAGGTCACTGGTGTTTGCAGGCAGGTATTAAAGATTTTTCTAGAACTTCTCTTAACTGACATTGGGGGAAAGAGATGAGGGACTGACACAGAAGTTGCAGTTCTTTTTTTTTTTAATATTTTATTTATATATAGAGTGTGTGTGAGCTGGGGGAGAGGCAGAGAGAGAGAATCCTCAAGCAGACTCCCTGCTGAGCACAGAGAGGGACATGGAACTTGATCCCAGGGGCCTGTGATCCTGACATGAGCTAAAATCAAGAGTTGGATATTTAACCAACTGAGCCACCCAGGTGCCCTAGAAGATGCACTTCTTTATTGAATTTAGGACAAATCAAAGGTCATGTCAAGGGAGAAAATTAAGTCGGATGTTTATTATGCTATCTCAAGAAAAATAAATTCTGAGACTAGGGGGGAAAAAAAGCAATAACTGTCAGAACTCTGGTGTTTTGTTTTGTTTTTGACAGAGCTCCTGAGCATCGTGTGGGGGGTCCAGGCCTTTGCAATAAGGCTAAACTACCCCCCCAATCATTCTGGAAATCTACTGTTGGCATCTTGTGTTTTGAGAATTAGTTTTCTTATTCACCATTCTGTCTTTTGCCTCTCTTCTGCTCCTACTTACTGTGGACATAGCTTTGGCTATTCTTGGGGCTCAAAGGAAAAGCTCTTCTATAGACACCCACCCAAGTACTGGGAGTGTTGCTGGTTCTAGGCACCGAGGTCTCCATCCACGTCATTGCTCAGGTGTCATGATATCACAACAAAGCACTAACTTTTGATGAGCAGTTACTATGTTCTAGGTGGGTTCCTAAGCATTTCATGTACAACATCTGATTTAATCCTCATGTTCCAGGATATCCTGTATTCTCTTATTCAAGGCCTTATATATTTTGTGGAATATAATTACAGTATAGAAGATAAATTCACAAGAAGAAAGAAAGCTTGGTCTGACTGATACAAAGTTATTTTTAGGGTGTAGTGTTTTGGTTTTCATTATTAAGGCAAAAAACTTAGGGCAGTGATTGCTCAAGTTCACCTTCCTCCTACTATTCTTGAAATAGGAGAAGAAAGTATTCTACTAAGTGAAATATTTTAAAACAAAAAGCCAAACTATGAAAAAGACATTATAAGGACATTTAATCCTGAACAATTGAAAAGCATGAGAGGAAGAAAGTTATTACCCTCAAAAATATAAAATGACTATGCTTATATATAAGAAATTAAGTTTTATAAATGAAGTTATTAAAATACAATTATAAGGCAACAATAATAATAAATTAATAGCCCCTATTTACTGAGCACCTACTGTGTGCTCAACCTTACTCTAATACTTTTATATGTGCTATTTTACTTAATCTTCGCAATATCCCTAGTAGGCAGGTGCTTTCAGAGACACTAAAATAAAGCAAATGTTTCATATGTGCTGCCTCCCACTCTGAGCAGTGGGTGAAGGTAACAGAAGTTTTGGGTTGAGAGGACAGGCTTACCCTAAATGAAGGCTACAGAGAGGAGATGACACCACGACATTTAGTATCTAACTTTGCTACTTCAAAAGGCTTTTAAAGGCTTTTAAAGCCAACTATCTGAGATCACGGAGAAAATGTGTAAATTACAGTTCTGGAAAATTTTCTTTGATTTCACGAAAAGAAAGGGTGAGGAATGAAGAACCAATGCTTTGAAGATACAGACTCTGTCCAGTAGCAAAATATATAAACCTTATGAATATGTAATGAACTCTACAGAACGGTCCAAAAGATAGAACACATTATGTAATAAAGAAGGATGAAATAGATTATGGCAAAGCAATGAAACAGGTCTGTGTTGAGTTAATTAGAAACTACTGTACAACGTTTGAAGGATTTGTATTGATCTTTGTTGGAGAATCATTAATATGTATTATATGTAAATAAATTTAATAATAACTTACGAGAATCAAATGAATGATGGACGACATGGAGAAATTTGAAACGATATTAAAGCACTAAATAGATGTAAAGCAATTTTAATCTCCCTCTTTAATGAAATCAGTTATTTGATCAGATACTGCAACAGTTTTGTTTTGTTTTGTTTTGTTTTTTAAATCAGATCTAAGTTTTCTTTAAAGGGACCAAGAGGTGTCCAGCAGGCTGTGTGTGTGTAGGGTGGGGGAGAGACAAAGAAAGAGACAGAGAATGCAAAGGCTCTGGGCTTCACTTCACTAACTAGTTGTGGAAACTTGGTAATTGCTCTCAGTGAGTCCCAGTTTCCTCAATTATAAAATGGAGGAATAAACAGAAATTATACTTAGTAATTGTTTTGAAGATTAAAAAAGATCGTCTTTGTAACTACAGTGCCTGGTTGTATCTTCAGTTTTTTCATACACCAGACATATACTTGTATTGTATTGTCATTTTTATTTTCATAAGTTTATATTCACAGATGAGATATATATTTAAATTTTTTTAAAAAGAGACTGATTCTGAAAAACTGAAATAGTGGAGAAAACTCTGCTGGAGTCCAACAAAGTTTTCAATTCAAAAGCATCCATTGAGTACTTTCCATATGCAGGTTTTTACCATGTGTTACATTCTGGTTGGGGATAAGAATACAAATTGCTATAGTAAATAATAGTAATATTTTACCAGTACCATTATATCTGAGCCAGAGGAAGTACACAGAATATTAAGAGAGAAAATACATTTTTTTTTGGCCATTAAGAGAAGGCTTGATATGGATATTAATGCTTGAGTTGGCTTTGAGGAAATGCAGGATTCTTTTTTTTTTTTTTTTTTTTTTGGTTGGTGGGTGGACAATACAATTTCAGAAAAACATTGCCATAGAGGAGATGTAGGAAATGTGAAATGTTTTCAAGGAATGGCATTAATTTGGTAGACTAATTAGTATCTTTAGTATCTTGCTAACTCCAGAATTTATCTCATTTCTTTGTTTCTCTTCTTAATCAAACCTCTATCTGCCCATCCATCCATTCATCTATCTATCTGTTTATTTATTTATAGAAGGGGAGGGTGGAAGGGGCAGAGGGAGGTGGGGAAAGAGATTGTAAAGCAGGCTCCATGCTGCGTGGAGCCCAGTGTGGGGCTTGATCTGACCTGAGCTGAAATCAAGAGTCAGACTCTCTCTCTCTTTTTTTCTTTTCTTTAAGATTTATTTATTTGAGAGAGAGAGAGCATGAGAGGTGGGGGTAGGGGCAGAGGGAGAGGAGAGACAGAGTCTCAGCATACTTCCCACTGAGCAGGGAGCCCAACTCAGGTCTTGATCTCAGAACCCTGAGACCATGGCCTGAACCGAAATTAAGAGTTAGCCGCTTAACCGACTGAGTCACCTAGGCACCCAAACTTCTCTATTTTTAATTTATTCTTCAGATATGTTAAATACACAGTTCCAAAAGCCACCATCTCTCAGATCACTTTTGCCATACTTCCATAAGATCCTTTTTTTTTTTTTTTTAAGTAAGACATTGTAAATGTAGTGAATAAACTCCATTCCTCTTTCATTCCCCTTCTCTTCCTCCCCAGGAGTAATTGCTATTCGGAATTTGGGGTTTGTCCTTCCTATTTCATATTTTTAAACACTTACCACATATATGTACATTCATATATAATATATAGTATCATCTGTCATTGCCCTTTTCGAACAATGTTTGGTAATCTGTGTTTCTTTCACCTGTGGTGCTACATGCCACAGCTTACCAACACACTATCAATGCCTTGTCAACCTGGATGGATCCCTTGGTCCTCCAGCTGTCAGTGCAAACACACCACATAGGTCTTTCACTCCCTCCAGGAGCTTTACTTGGCCTACGTTACAAGTAGGCAGAGAGGCAGAGAGAGAGAGAGAGGAAGCAGACTCCCTGCTGAGCAGAGAGCCCGATGCCATGCGGGGCTTGATCCCAGGACTCTGAGATAATGACCTGAGCCGAAGGCAGAGGCTTTAACCCACTGAGCCACCCAGGCACCCCTGAAGCAGGTATCTTTGTTTTAACTTCCATTGGACATTTATTTAAATCATCCTGCCAAATATTTAATTGATGATTTGGTCTTGATTCTACCTACCTTTGTCAGACACCAGACCAAACTTGTATTCTGGTTCACTAGGAAGAGATATTTCATGCCATCTTTGCTGCTCATTATTTGTAATTAAATATTCATAGCTGAAAGCAATTAATTTTAATAGTGAATAATCCCTTCTGAGGGATATTTTCAGGATATCCTAGGGGAAAGAAGAATAGGAAGTCACCACTTGAGAGTGCCGAAAGGCCCTCATGTAAACTTTTGGAAATATTTCCCCTGGCAGATGCTGCCACAGGGGCTGAATTTCCCACTAGTGGCATTCTTCCTTATAGATCCTTCCAAGAATCTATGTGTATTTCTACCTGGCTAAAGCATGATGCTTTCTGGGAAATGAAGTATACCAGGTACCATTTTAGCACAGGGAGACTTATAAGATTAAATAAACTTCGTATAGGTTTTTTTTACTGAAAAAGAGAACCACCTATTGCCCAAATTTTAGCAGAAAATACGTATTAAACAAACTTGAGACCTGATAAACATATTTGCAAAGCTGTTAACTTTCATTCTTTTCATTGTTTTTGGAAAAAAGTCACTTTAGTACTTGATGATATTAAGACTAATGTCTGTACATGTTATGCAATCAAGTATGTTAATTTGCATTCTATCAAAATGGAAAAAATCACAATCATAAAAGAATCACCCATGTGATGTAACAGTTTTACACTATACGTGTGTGTGTATCATACACACACACACGTATATATGATTGAAAGGTAATTAAACATGAGTTTTATATTTGCAAACTCAGATTTTTCCTTTGAAGCCCATAATTTCTGAAATGTCTTGTGTGAAACAGAATTTCATATTGAGTTATGAAACACGTTTCAAAAGGGGTTCTGATTTTGTCACTGTGCCACCAATGAGTTTTTGTTTCTCCGTCCTGAAAATACATTGATGTGAATCGGCAGGTAAAGTCTAAGTGTTAAGAGATGGAACACATCATATGTATTCTTAATTACTGCTTGCTTTGGTAGGTGTTTTGGCTGGTGAGACAAGAAAGGTCAAGTATGAATACAATAGATATCCTGGGATCCAGGCCTTCACTAGGATTCTTTAGCTTTGGGGATCATGTAAAGACACTTTTTGGAATAGACCTGTGGCCTTTTTAGTCAATTACTGTTTCATATATTCTTTACTAATACAATATCTTAACTGATACCTTTGGGCAACAAAATATCTCTTTTTGACTCATGTATCTCTTCTTCCTGTCTAAAGGAACAAAAACTATGTACGAGGTTATCAAAATTCCAGTACCGTTTCTTATTAGCTATAGGTAGTGCTCTCAGTTTCTCTGAGTATCACTCATGTGGCCTAAATTGGAAGAGTAAAGTTTATTTTATGTTTAGGTATGTAAGCTTTTTCACTGAAATTAGGAAAAAAAAAGTAGTGGGAGATTTCACAAGTATGAATATTTGTAGACATTTAAAATTATGGTTGATTAATAAATAACACATGGGAAGTACAATAATAAATAGAATATTCTCTTATAACTCACTGGAATCATGAGTTTGTATGGGTGATATTTTAACATTTCATAATTTTTTAAAATATTGTCATTATTTCTCAAGTTATATTTGATATTAGTTTAAGCATCAACTATAAAAAATACAGCACAGTGATAGACATGATAGTTATATGGCCTTTTCTTTTTAAGATTTACTTATTTATCTTTAGAGAGAGAGAGAGAGAGAACATGAGCAGGAGAGGCAGAGGGAGAGAAAATCCCAAGAAGACTCCATGCTGAGCATGGAGCCCTACTTGGGGCTTGATCTCAGGACCCTGAGATCATGACCTGAGCTGAAACCAAGAGTGGAACAGTTAACCAACGGAGACACCCAGGTCCCCATGTTATACGGTCTTCTTAAAATTTACATTAACTTCAGGTTTATGTTGAAATAAAACTGGAAGAAAGACATTGCAATGTTTCACAGTTTGTGCTCTGAGCACCTT
This sequence comes from Ailurus styani, assembly GCA_002007465.1. NCBI lineage: Eukaryota > Metazoa > Chordata > Mammalia > Carnivora > Ailuridae > Ailurus > Ailurus styani. The sequence continues at coordinate 1,616,648 of LNAC01000167.1, read as the reverse complement.
GAGGATAATTCACTGCTTATTAACCAGTAGCTACATAGTGGTCAACTTATGACTGTTCACTAATGAAGCAAAGTTATTTTGCTGCACCTGATTTTTACCGAAGAAAAGCCTAGGGGTCATATCTGCAGTGGGTTAAAACTGACTAAGATTAATTTAAATTCATTCAGCAGTCCAGCCAAGACAACTCTGGTAAGGTGGTAGTCATAATTTATCTGTCTGAAAATGTTCTGACCTTATTTGCTTCCCAAGCTATGAATGAATGATTTTTAAATGGCTCAGCATTCAGGATGAGTGTTGGCAAGTAAAAATCCCATAACCCAAGAGGAATAATGTGACAGCAGAAGTTTAAAGCCTAAATCCACAGCAGGGACTCTCAACAGGAAATTGCCTCTTTCAAAGCATTCATATTTAAATCTTTTCTCTTCCCTCTCTTTCTTCCTCCTTTTTCCTTCCTTCCCTCTGATAGTCCTCCCTCCCTTCTTCCCTCTCCCCTTCTCTCTTTCTAGAACCAACCTAGTATATATCCTAGCAATGATTTGTATTTGTAAACAATATGCAAGAATGATTTCTATTTTAAAGGAATCTACATTTCTAGAATAAGCAGAACAAGAGAATTAGCTCTGGACAACATATGAAAAACGAGCTTGCATTTTATTTTTTCATTTAGTAAGTTAGTTTTGTTTCTCTTTTCTTGTGCATTAAATCTCATGGCCACCTAGAAACAAAATTGTAGAATAGATGAAATTTGCCTTTCTTCTCCCTGCCTGTTAGCACCTCTCTTCCAATTTCTGTGCTTCCCTCCTTGAGCAGAGAGACCCTTTCCTGTTTTTCCTTATTTTGGTATTTCAAATAAAGCTTTTGTGTATGGAATATGAATCTATTCCTTTTCCATCTGAAGACAATTAGAAAACTAGAGCTTACACGTTGATGGCACAAGTAGGTTTAACGGTGCATTAACTTGCATTATTAAATGGAATTTTCTGCAGCCACACTACAATGTAGTTAGAATGACTTTGTTACCTTCCATACATAAAGAACCTTGGTTCAGAAAAGTCAAATGACATAAACAATGCCAATCAGTAAGTGGCCATGGCAGAACTAAAACCCAGGTCTTTTATCTTCTGACTCATACTTTAGCATTATTTTTTTCTCACTTTTTAAAATTTAAATTCCATTAGCCAACATATAGTACTTCATTAGTTTCAGATGTAGTGTTCAGTAGTTTATCAGTTGCATACTTCAGCATTCTTCCCATGGCCTTACTTCAGAAAGGTATTGCTTAGTTAAATCTTATGTGATATTTATGTATGATAAAAAGGTCCTTCAGTTTTTATCATACGATAACATTGTATTGGGGACAGTTTCTAAACCCAATGAGAAGAACATCAAGTGATAGAATTTCAGCCACTAGCAGGAGTGTATTAGCTGTGAAAATATTGTAAGAAAGGTCTTTTTGGTATTCATCTGCTCACCAGATAAGCTCTGACTTCACCTGTATATAAAGCTGACCCTTGTAAATCTGATCATTTACTTATACCACTTCTTGATAGAAAATTGTATAATTCTTTTTTTATCATTCAAATGCTGGCCATAGACATAAACAAGGAAATTCTAGACACATAGCACAATTATTTAGAACACAGGCTTTGATATGAAACAGAGTGGGATGAAGTACTGACTGTATCTTATTACCTTTATGACCAAGGTTTGGTTAATTAACCTTGCACAATCTTATTTGCCTCAGTGGAAGATGGGAATGATTAGATCTAATACTCAGCTTTTATGTATATGACTGTATTGATTGCCAACTCTTCAATTATTTAAGAGTCATAGTGACTCTTAAAAAGTTACACCACTTTTCAGATGACTCCTTTGTTTTAGTCTAATACTTTTTCATCTTATAGCTTAATAAATTATCTACATTAAACAACATATTGACACTTCAGTTTCAGGCAGAGACATATTGACTAATTTTTTCAAAACATTGTCTTTTGGTTAGAGAATATTCTACAGAACAATTTCCAGTTACTGCGTTAGCATGTTTGTGTGCTCTGAAGTGAGAGGTATAAAGAGGTAGATGTTTCTTTGACGCTTCAGTCTGTCATGAGCACACACTAGTTTCATTTATTTTGAAGTGCTCTCAGATTTTGTCTTTATTTTGTGCTTCAAGCTTTTTTTTCCTATGCTATAACTGTTTTCAAGTGCAATTTAAGTTTGAGTGCAGAATAACCATGTACCTCCCAAAAGGCTTACCTGTCTGAAAGTCACTCACTTGGCTCTTTCCTTTTGTATTTCCTTTCCTGGTATGATGTCTTTGTGCCCTTTTTCACCTTCCTCTGCCTGGTATTAAATTTTTTCTTCCTTTGGTCAATATAATAAGCTATCATGGTATTGCATGTTTTTTAGCTGTTATTTTTCTTTTTGAACATTGTTTGAGTGTCCTGAGTTGGAATGAAATGTACCAAATTTTTTTTCCATTAAGATTAATGGAACTATTTTTTTTTATTATTTAACATCTTTGCAACTAATGGCAAGGTTTTTATGAACACATTAAAATCATTTCATGAGGGATACCAGTTTGTAAATAATGAATGCTTGGAGTACTCTAAGTGCCCCCTACTGTCCTGGCTACGTGAGTCTTCCCCCAGAATGCCCTCCCCAGATCTTCCCCAACATAGGACTGGACTCAGAAAAAATCCTTCAGCATTTTACTCCATCATGCATGCTGGCTTACCTTCTGAATGGACCATATTCTTGCTATTTATTGCTTTTAATTAATGTTGTGAAAATTCCTTTTAGTGATGACAATAATGGAACCTATCACAAAAGGTTGTTTTAGGAATGAAATTCTATTATGCATGGAAAGAACTAGTATAATGTTTGTACCCAGTAAATATTCCATGAATATTAGCTCTAGTTGTTATATTATTATGATAATAATAATTTAAAAATCTGTGTATTTGTGTAAGTAAACACTTCAAATATATCAGTTTTATAAATATATCGTGGTAAGTATAAGCTTCTATATTTAGTGTCTTCAGCTATATTTCATCAGTGAGGAATAATATATTTTGAATTGGATATCCATTGGATTGCATAAAATCCAAAATAAATAATACATAATTAAAAGTAGAAATCCTTAAAATTGATTTATCAAAGAACCTGGCTCAAATATTAATGCAGAAAAATCCTCTGTGTGTAAATATGTGTGTTTATAATCAAACATCCTTCATTATAACCAATGCAATATTGTAACTTTGTTGATAATGTTTTCATGGAATCAGTATTGACTCAAACTTAGGTACATACTGGTTATCTTGGCCAATATACTTTATATGATGCTTATGTGATTTGTGTCAAATTCACACAAAACGTGAATATTTTTCTTTTAGTCCTCTGCGAGATAATTGGCCATCTTTTTTTTTTTTTTAAAGATTTTATTTATTTATTTATTTGACACAGAGAGAGGGATTACAAGTAGGCAGAGAGGCAGGCAGAGAGAGAGGAGAGAGGAGGAAGCAGGCTCTCTGCCGAGCAGAGAGCCCGATGCGGGCCTCGATCCCAGGACCCTGGGATCATGACCTGAGCCGAAGGCAGAGGCTTTATTTAACCCACTGAGCCACCCAGGCGCCCGATAATTGGCCATCTTGAACTATGAGAAAAGCAAACCCAACCAATTCTGTTTCTTTCTTTTTAAGTTACATTCTTAACTTTAGTCAATTATTGCATCTACTCATTTACTGAGTATTCACTGAACAAAGAGTACCTATCAACCCTTGTAGACTACACGGGGTGTCAGGCACATTTTTGAGCATCTCGTGTGTGCAGTCTCCGAATGCAAGCTCTCTGGATCTGATAGGACCCTGGGTTGGTTGCCTTGGTTCTGAAGAAGCTACTCATGCTCTCTGTGTATCAGTTTTATTATCTGTATAAAGAGAATAAAAATAACATATACCTTAATAGTGTTGTAGTAAATACTTACTTAGTTAATACATTTAAAACTTTTAGGATAGCTCCTGGGAAAGAGGAGGATTTTAATATTCTATTTAAATCAGTTATTTTTGAAAATAACTATTGCCATGTTTTAGCGCATTGAAAAGAATTAAGTGATGTCAATTTGGACATTGAAGAATATACCTGACTATGTGTTTCTGATGCTGATATTTTGATTTTCATAAAAGTAGATACACTGTTAATTTAAAAAAAAAAAGACGGTCCAGCTTATATTATTTAGTGTTAACTAGTATTATCTTATGGTTGAATGTAAAATAAACAAAAAAAACCTCCTTATTTAGGACTATTCTGGGCATTAAAATGAAAATGATTAAGATGGGATGGGGAATTACTGAAGATAGGACATATACCATAAATTTTAGATGGATTTTAAACTCATTAACTGAGTTTCCATTAGAAATGGAGAGAAAGCTCAAATCTGTGAAAATGTAAAAGATTCCTGTGCAAAGCATCTCTTCTGATGGCTGTAACAGGTGCAATTACATGTGGCCTCTCAAAGAGCAGGAAACCAAATTAGGGTTGTACTTAAAAAATAGAGTTTTTGAGTATTGAGAAAGAATAAGCTCTAGTGTAACAGAAAGGGATACAAGATAGAGGAAGAGCTGCAAGTTCTGCTAAAGAGTGGGAGACAGAAGGAACAAGAACATGATGTGACGAGTAATGTGGAGGATGCCAGAAAAAATTTAAAGCATCATAGGAAGTGTAAATGAGGAAGGATTCATAAGAACTAGGCCAAGAAGAAATGAGAAAGAGGGAAAGGATGGAAGGAGAGTTTGCAGAACCTATGGGAACAGGAAGTTTTATAACAAAAGACATTGATAAAGCACACGGGTGAGCCTCAGGCTTAAATGAGTATTTTCTGATAAAAATGATAAAAAATCAAGGAAGAAAACAGAGGGAAAACTATAAAGAACAAAGAAATGATAAAGCAATTATATTACTGATGTCTGTTAAACGTCTGTCAGTGTCTACCAAAAGCTTAGATTCTGTTAATAGTTTGATAAATTCATTACTTAGCCTTTAAAAATATGACATTTATTAGCATTGTCCACCAATTTTCTAGTTTGAGAAACATTCTTCTAGGTTAATCTATTGTTTATTTGTTCAAACATTACACTAGTAAGCAATTACTCTATTATTCTAAACAAGTATGTTAATCACTTTTAAGGTCATCTTTTCAGAGTATTACTAGGAGTGATTACAAGATTAAAGAATGAAAAGAAATGAAGCCAGGAATATGCAAATGAAATTTACATTAATTACCTTGCAATGATAAGGATGAATAATCTTACTTTTAAATCAGGATTCACTCCTGAAGTTGCAGTCCACCATTGACACTTATTGTCACGGTACTTCTAAAATGGCATTTGAAAAGATCACTGTTATAATATATGTGTTTGCTTTAAATGTACACACTGTATTAACTCAACCTTCCAAAATAATCACACTTGAAATTATATGCTTACAACATGTATTTGCATTTGTTTTGTTGTCCAGGTATTAGTTGAGACTGTAAGAATACAAAGACAGTAAGACTAAGTTACTAATCCCAATAAGCTTCCGGTTTAATAAAACAGGTATCTAAAACAACTTTAGCAAATATATGTATGTGTTAACACAGTTTGGTGAGTGAGAGACAAGGAAAGATGAAAATAAAGAGTTAAGAAAGTCTCCCTGGAGTGGGTGTTTTTTAGACAGGTCTCAAAATACAAATATGGGATAGCTGAATTACTCCTCATAAAGGAAAGGTCAGGCATAAAATATACAGAATAATATACATATAACAAGTGGGTCAAACAAAGACAATGGAATTCTTATTTTTTGAGGTGAATTATCAGGATTCCAAGGTTCTGTTTTGCATCCGTGTAGGTTTATATCATGACCCAACCTGAAAAATTAAAGGACTAATGACCCTAAGTCGCTAGTCTTAGTGTCACATCATTAATAGTGAACATGATATGCCTTTTTAAACCTCTTAAAGTTTCACTGGTATCTTTGCCTATTAATGGTGGAAAAGATGCTGCATCTGGCCAATACCTATGTATTTTATGCTTAAGGAAAACAATCACTTTTAGCATTTTTTAGAAGATTTATTTGAGAGAGAGAGAGAGAGAGGGAGAGAGCATTGCCGGGGGGTGGGGGGTGGGGAGGTTACTGCAGAGTGAGAGGGAGAAGCCAGCTCCCCACTGAGCAGAGAATGCAACACAGGGCTGGATCCCAGGACCCTGGGATCATGACCTGAGCCAAAGGCAGACACTTAACAGACTGAGGCACCCAATTTAGCATTTTTTAAAGGAAAAATTTTAAAACTTTTATGTTTAACTACATACATTGCTACATAGTTGTAATTGAATCAAATTATAATTAAATCTAGTTGTACAAGCCAGTGGTCAAATTGACAACATACACACAAACCATCTCCTGTATAAAAACTTTTCAGCCCAAAGAGAAAAATGAACCTCTCCAAAAATACTTTTGTTCAACATACAGCTATTTAATATCTGGTAAATGTGCTTGTCACTGATAGATGCTAAAAGATAGGTATAAACTTGGATAAGGTGCTGTCTGTTTGCATTTGTCAAAGGAAAGAGTGCATAGAAAGCAGGTATTAGGAAAAGATGCTTATGTATGAGGGGGATAAGGATAATAATCTATTTGGAAAGTAAGCATCACTAGGTGTTGTTTCTAGAACTGTATTTGCATGGCCAAACTGTCATTTATTCTTGTATGTATGCTTATTTTGGGAGAGGGAACTTTGGAAAGGCTGATGGAGGTTTACCATCCCTTGGTGACATCACTGACTATGACCAAAATACTTAGTTAGGGAAAAAACATTAAAGAAAAAGTACACTGGAATGTCAACAGGTCTAAGATAAATCCAATTAAAAGGATCCCATGGTGAAATGTTGGCTAGTCAAAGCACAAACACCTAACATAATTCCGCTAAAAAAGGCTTTAGTCTGGACTAGGAAACACAAATGTGCAGCAAAATTACCACAAGAAGAGAAAATGACATCAATTTATTGGGAATTCCTAGGAGCAGAGGGACTACTATAAATAAATGAATGATAGCCTGAAAGGCCACTTATCTTTCTTTATCTAAGAATCCTACAGAAGATGTCTCACAATTAAAGCCCTTGAGTAGAGACCACAAATAAAATTTATTGTGTACAGTTCAAAAGTATTATTCAAAATATGTGAGAAAGGGCACCTGGGTGGCTTATTGGTTAAGTGATTGCCTATGGCTCAGGTCCTGGAGTCCCTGGATTGAGTCCCGCATTGGGCTCCCTGCTCAGCGTGTAGTTGACTTCTCCCTCTGAACCTCCCCCTTCTCGTGCTCTCTCTCTCTCATTCTCTGTCTCTCAAATGAATAAATAAAATCTTAAAAAAATATGTGAGAAAGATAAATTATTCTAATAAGCCAGAGACAGACCTGAAATGGAGGTAATATATTGAGTAAAAATATCAGAGTGAGCTGAATGAACTTTGCAGAGATCAAGTCATGCTGAATATTAATCCTAAAAGCTAACAGAATACTTCACCAAACTCCAGTGTACTTGTCAACTGTGCATTATAGAGGAACTGAACAACTGTCTTGAAGGAGATAGAAGTTTTCTGCCTCCATTCACATGTGCAGTAACAGCTAACACTTTAATAGCTTAGCATTTTGGTGCAGAGTGCTTCAGTAGCTCTGCAGCCCTTCCTTATATTAGATTGCAGTCCCTATCTAGCAAAGGACCCCTCCCCTGAGATCATCAGAATAGTAAGTGCATACAATTTACAGTTTAAAAGACTAGCAGAAACTAAAGAATTGCAATATGTATCTTTGGCTTGCATTTGTCTTGGTCCTCTCTGCAGAAGCTAATACACTGATTAGCAATTCAATAAACAGAGTTTAACAACTGTTCTATTTAGGGGAAAGTAATAGAATGGTTAACTAATGATAGTATTGTTGCTAGGAAACAAAGAAGGTTATTATCACGTTAGGTTTTTTTTTTTTTTAAGATTTTATTTATTTATTTGACACAGAGAGAGAGATCACAAGTAGGCAGAGAGGCAGACAGAGAGAGAGGAGGAAGCAGGCTCCCCCCGGCTGAGCAGGCTCAATCCCAGGACCCTGAGATCATGACCTGAGCCAAAGGCAGAGGCTTTAACCCACTGAGCCACCCAGGCGCCCCCCATGTTAGGTTTTAACACAGGAGTAGAGCCCTCTAAGTCTACAGTGAATTCTTATTAAATGATTAGATAGTTTTTGTTTGTTCTTGTTTATTCTTCTTCAGAGTATATCTATCACTTGGGTCTACTACCTGGACCATAAATGCAATGTCAGGTTTTTTTGTTTTTGTTTTTATTTTTGTTTTTTTTAACTGAGATTGAATTAGTTTTAGATATGTTCTAATGCTCATCAAGTTTTCCTCTCTTGTAGGAATATTTATGAAAATATATAACATACTTTCTGAAAAAGACTTCAGTTTAAGGCTTAGAAGTACTTCCTGCCTTTAATTATTCTTTAGAATCCTGTTTGGCATCAGCAAACGTTTATCAAGTGGTTACTGTGTACTTGTACTGACCTAAGCATTGTAGGGGAATGCTACAGTTTGTGCTTTCAGCTGAATTTGGGAGATAAGACTTGCCACTGCAGAGAGTCAGAAGAAGGGCTATGGGTGTTCACAGGAGGGAAAGATTGCTTTCAGTTGAGAAGTCAGGAAAAACTTTAAGGAGGATGTAACATTTGTGTGGGGTCTAGAAGGATGAGTAATTTGGAAAGATGGAGGGGTTGGGAGAAGTACATACATCACAAGTAGAACGTATAATATATAAATAGCTCAAAAACAGGAAACACAATTTATGTTCTCAAGTTAATACATTTTTTATTTCCTCCCCACTTTAAGACCTAGAGTCATTCTGTTGGTTGGTCAGCTATCAATAGTAGTCTGTCTTTCAAAACTTAGAACAAAGAAACAAAGGCACCGAGGTACAATGGTAGAGACAGGTTCATAGAAATATAGCATGGAGTCAAGAGAGTGAAAGATATAATTGGTAGATTTGCTCCTGAGAAGCACAGAATGCTTTAAGAGATTGCTTTAATCTTTAATAGTTTCCTAAGTTTCATCTCCACGCTTCATGTGATTTAACTCTGTTTTGGTCCTGTTAAAAGATTCTGTGCCCTTTCAGTAGATTCTTCTTTATTTGGACTAGCTTGAGTTGGTTTCTGTTTCTGGAAGTCAAAGTCTTGACTAAGATATTTTGATCACATGGTGAGTCTAGTTGATTAGTGCCCATAGTACCTTAAGTGAATCAGAATGAACTGCTGGAGAGGTTAAGTGAGGCTCAGATTATGGAATTCCCTGATGCCAATAAGTTTTTCTACCCAGGGAACAATAAAAGAAAGTTTCTAAGCAGGATGGTAGGGACATGATTAGAGCTGTATCCTTGAAAAGTTAACTCAGCTTCAGTGTGCAGAATGGATTGAGGGAAGAGTCAAGTAGACAAGAGACTAATTATGTGATGTGATTGTGAAGCAAAGTGATGACAGTGGGAATGAAAAATAATTTGTGAAAGTAGAATTATGTTGGTGAGGCAACTGCTTGGATGACCAGGGTAAAGAGGGAGGAATAAAGAATATTTCCAGCAGTCTCTGTTTAAATGACTGCCAGAAAAGGAGGGACTTAGGGCTGTACATTTAGGAATTAATTTTGTGGAGGTAGTGTTTTTGAATCATGGTATGAGAAGAGATCAATAAGTGATGTAGTGTAGAGAGTTATGGGGATAGATGCCTAACAGCAAAACCTGCAACCTTGAAGAATGGCTCCATTTTAGATAAGGACAAGAATGAGAAACTGGATTAGTAAAAAGGAGATTTCCCAAAGGAAGAAGAGTTAATGACATGAGGTGTATATAAGATAATTTCAGTATATTTTGGAGCAAGATTAAGAAGATAAGAAAAGATCAAAGGACTGGGATGAGTAAATCATTGGTGAAATTGTATCAATACAATTTCAAATGAAGTACATGATGGTGAAGGGAAGGTTTTTTGTTTTGTTTTTTTTTTTCTCCTCAGAATATTTGATAGCAGGGAAAGGGGAATGTACTACTTGGAGGGGTAATAAATTCAAGAAGAGATTTAGGAGATGGACATTTGGGCCCTTTCCATAATTTGATTGTTGTAGATAATGCTGATCTAAACATCATGTGCATGTATCCCTTTGAATCAGTATTTTTATATCTGTTGAGTAAATACCTAGTAGTGTTGTTGCTGGATTGTAGGATAGTCCTATTTTTAACTTTCTGAGGATCCTCCATACTGTTTTCCAGAGTTGCTGATCAGTTTGCATTCCCACCAACAGGGGTTCCCCATATTCCAGATCCTCACCTGATGAATGGATAAAGAAGATGTGTATGTATATATGTGCATATACATGTGTGTGTGTATACACACACACACACAGAGTGAATAATACTCAGCCATGAAAAAGAATGAAATATTGCCATTTGCAATCATGTGAATGGAGCTAGAGAGTATTTTGCTGAGTGAAATTAAATCAGAGAAAGACAAATATATGTTTTCACACGGGAGGAATTTAAGAAACAGAACAAATGTAGATAAGGGGAAAAAAAAAAGACAAACCAAGGAACACTCTTAACTATAGAGAACAAATTAGTGGTTACTGGAGGGGAAATGGGCAAGAGGATGGGTTAATTAGGTGATGGGGATTAGAAGGGCACTTGTGATGAACATCAGCCGTTATATGTAATGTTGAATCACTAAATTGTGGTGGATATTGTGACTGGATATTGCACTGTATTTTAACTGGCTGGAATTTAAATAAAAAAGTGGAGGAAAAAAAGAGTTAAGAGAGAAAAAACTGTATTGCATAGTGAGATAGTATGGAAAGACTGAATATTCAAAGGCATAGTGAAAATAATCTTAAAGCATAATGGTTGTGGAGATGACAGGAAGGCTGAAAGTAGTGCGCAGGTATCAGAATTAATCTTGTAGACTGAAGGTAAAGAAAAGAGAAAATGTGAAAATACAGATATTTTAAGACAGGAAAATGGGAGGGATAAACAATTAATATTAGATGGCCTCTGAAAATAGTAGGCAGGATTTTCTGCTGAAAGGAATTGGAAACTTAAAGTAGAAAAGGCAATCAATTGGATATGAATAAATCATTATGAGTTAGCAAAAGTTTGCAGTAAGACCAAGTTGTCTAGTTTCATGACATCTTCTATTAATTTGAAGGAAATAAGGAAAATACTAAATTGAAAGAGTAGACAGAATCCTGAGTTCTTTAAGTATAGAACTTCTTTCAATACAGCGGGCTAGGTATTCTGAAAAATACTATCATTACAGATCATGTAGATGCAGAAAAATTCAAGCAAATAGGCTATAAAGTTAATTGCTGAGCTTAAGCAAATTGAGAAACATAACCAAAAGAGTAAACAAATGTGGAATCTGTGGTTGCTTTGGGACATTTGCTCTTACTAGGAACTAGATTTGAGTTTTGAAGACTCTGTGGTGAGGGGTGTCTGGGTGATGCTGTCAGTTAAGAAACCAACTCTTGGTTTTTGACTCAGGTCCTAAGATCAAGACCCGTGTCAGGTTCTGCACTTTGTGCTCAGAGCAGAATCTGCTTAAGACTCTCTCTCCCACTCTCCTCCCCCCCTGCTCTTTCTCTCTCTCCCTCTCCTTGCCCTCTTTAAGGAAATAAATAAATCTTAATTTTTTTTTAAATGAAGGCTCTTGGGTGAAATTAATATTAGGGTTCTTACAAAATGATGTTTGAAATTTAGACCCACATATAAGGCAAGAACCCTTGAAGAGCTACAGTGTCAATGAAGGGGTAATAGAAAATCTGTGAGCACAATAGCCAACATATGGAAAGAACCTAGATGTCTATCAACAGATGAATGGATAAAGAAGATATGGTATATATATACAATGGAATGCTATGCAGCCATCAAAAGAAATGAAATCTTGCCGTTTGCAATGACATATGGATGGAACTAGATGGTATTATGCTAAGTGAAATAAGTCAGTCAGAGAAAGACAATTATTATATGATCTCTCTGATAATTCCCTCTGAGGAATTTGAGGGGCAGGTTGGGGGGTCGTGGGGGGTAGGGAGGGAAAAAATGAAACAAGATGGGATTGGGAAGGAGACAAACCATAAGAGACTCTTCATCTCACAAAACAAACTGAGGGTTACTGGGGGGTGGGAGGGTAGGGATAGAGTGGATGGGTTATGGACACTGGGGAGGGTTTGTGCTATGGTGAGTGCTGTGAAAGGTGTTAGCCTGATGATTCACAGACCTGTACCCCTGGGACAAAAAAAAAAATGTGAGCAAAAGAAGATGGCAAGATAATTTGTCTACTTTGGGCTCATTCAGAATGGGAAACCAAAAAACTCTTGCTGAGAATTTATAACCATAGGCCTTCCTCATGTTAATTGTAATCTAAATATATTCTAATTTAAGGTCCGAAAAGTCTAAACAGAAAAATTGAGGAAGACTTGTTATAGAACTGGAAGATATATGACAGAAACCTAAATCTCCCTTTAAAAATCCTAATATGAGTGCAAAAATAAAGTTTAGCAAATAGATAAGGAATAAAGGCCCATGAATGAAAGTGAACACAATTAACAAACAACATATTTAGATTCCTAAGAACTCTTCATATTGAAATTACTTAATATAGGATATAAAATAATCATTTTTAAGTGGCCTGAAGAATTGAAATATAGATTTAAAAACCATAAACAAAAAAAGGAATAAGAAATTAAAAAATTATCAGATCAGTTGTAAAAGAATAACAAGAAAAAACAATAAGAGATTGGGAAATGAAAGAGATTATCATCAAATTTTAGAATGCAATTGATGGGTTAAATAGAAAATGGCCTAAAAAAGAGAATTTTTGAAGTTCTGTGATCATTTGGAAGGATAAATCTCTAATATTCTAATTGTTCAAATATATTATGAATAAACCCTGGACTAATGCAAGAAACAAACTAAAAAACAAAAAATATAACTACTTGAGGACTCCAGAGAGTGAACAAAAGCAGACTGATTTTGGCAAGAAGTCGAAGCTTGAATAGAGATACTGGCATAGGTGAGTCCCATTTTCATGGGTTTGGGCCTGAGGATGGGCCATGCTGAAGTTGTAACAAAAAGCACACGACCTATGCTAGAGAGAGAATCCTGGAAAGGAGAGAATATAATGTTCTGTGTTTAACCCCTACCTAAGTCTCTACCTGATCTGTAAAGAGCACATGCAAGCATCTTGGCTAAAAATCATCCTGAGAGCTGGGTTGATACCTATTTCAGATGAGACAGAAATTGCAATTTGAGCCTAATCACATGAATTGTTTGCTAAATATAGATCAAAGCTTTTTAGTGGAATACAACAATATCAAATTCTCCACCACACAATTTTCACAAGATCCAAAATAAATTCCAAAATTATTTACTATGAGAACCCAGAGGAGCTTATTTCTATTTGCTAGATGAGATGCTGCCCAATTCATGAATCATTGAATAAAGTCAATAAATAAGGAGAAGGAGAAGGAGAACCACCACCTCCACCAGGAAAATGTGAGTAGAAGAAGACAATCAGCTGAGACCAGCCTTAGAGATCCCAGATGGTAGAATTATAAAAGAACATAAATTGACTATGCTTAATATGGCAAAGGAAAATGTGCTTGAATGAATGGATAGGAAATATCAGCTGAGAAACAGGAATTATAATAAGTCATAAAAAAACATTTTAGGATTGAAAAATACACTTGAAATTAAAAAGAAATCACTGGGCATAATGGAATAATGGAGATTACAAAGAAAAGAGTCAGTGAACCTGAAGATAGATAAATAGAAATTATCCAATTTGAAAAGGATGGAGAAAAATATTTCTAAAAGGAATTCTAGCAAGACTAACCTTAAAAAAAAAAGAGAAATCACAAAAGTTTCAAATTTGAAATAAAGGGGTTATTATTGAAGATCCTATACATACTTAAAGGATGATAAAGGAATATTACAGTTAGCTTGATGCCCATAAATTCAACTTAGATAAAAATGGAAAAATTCTTCGAAAGGCACAAACTAGTCAATCTTAACTCAAGGTTAAAAAATATGAATAGTCTTATATCTATTAAAGATATCTAATAATTAAACATCTTTCAATAAATTAACCTTCAGGCCCAAATGGCTTCACTGGAAAATTATAATGAATATTCAACAAAGAAATATTACTATTTCTCCATTAACATGTCCAACAGTAGGAAGGGAGAGAACACTTTCCAGTTAATCTTTTTGAGGCCAAAACCCAACCAAAACAGAGAAGTTACAAAGAAAGACTACAAGTCAATGTTTTTCATTAATTTAGGTGTAAAAATCCTTTGCAAATATTAGCAAATTAAATTGAACAACATATAAAAGTATAATATATTATGACAAAGAGGCATTTTATCCTGGTAATTCAAGCCTGATACACATCTCAAAATTACAATATCAACATATTAGAGAAGAAAAATCACATGACATATGAAAACCAAAAATTTGAGTAATGTTGGTATAAGTTTTTCCTAAAATATTTGGTAGAATTTATTGCTGAAACCATTCATTGAATGAATAAATCTTGAAATATCTCAATGGGAAGTGTTTTATTTATGGATTATTTTCTTTGAAATTATGAAACATCTGATTTTATATTAATTTTTATTTTATTTTTAATATCTTTCTGGAATTTGTCTACTTTATCAATATTTTACTTATATTTCAATTTTATTAACTTTTTTTTTTGAGAGAGAGAGCAGGAGGAAGGACAGAGGGAGAGGGAGAATCTTAAGCAGGCTCCACAATCAGCACAGAGCCCAATGCAGGGCTTGATCTCAATGATCCCAAGATTGTGACCTGAGCCAACATCAAAACTTGGATGCTTAGCTGACTGAGCCATGCAGGCTTCCCTACTTTACCAACATTTTAAACATATTGGCAAAAATGTTTATACAATCTGTATTCGTTTGCTAGAGCTGCCATAACAAAATACCACGCAGTTGGTGGGTGTCTTAACAGAAATTTATTGTCTCACATTTCTGGATGCTAGAAGTTCAAAATCAAGGTATTATCAATATTGGTTTCTTCTGGGAAAGAATCTATTCCATGCCTCTCTAGTAGATGCTACTGGCCTCAGTTGTTTTTTGTAAATGGCATTCTCTGTCTTTCTTCACATCATTTTCCCTCTATCAGTATCTGTCTCTGTGTCCAAACTTCCCTTTCCTATTAGGACTTCAATAGTATTGTATTAGGGTACAATAACCTCATTTGACTAGATTTGAAAATGCTTTTTTTTCTAAATAAGGCCACATTCTGTGGTATTGGGGATTAGAATTTCAGTTTATGAATTTAGGGGGATACAATTCAGTCCATAACAATATTATTTTTTTAACATATGTAGAATATCTTTAATAATTACTTAACATCTGTAAGATGTCAGAAGTATCTCTCTTTCATATTTGTAAAGTGGTTTATTTTTTACATTTTGCATTTGTATTATTTACATTGCCACAGGTTTTTCAATTTCATTAGTCTTTTCAGAGAACCATATTTTGGCTTTGTTCCCTTTCTAGGTATTTGCTTTCTAAATTATTGAATTTCTGCTTGTGTCTTGTGTCTAATTTGCTTTTCTTTGGCTTGTTAATTTGATTTTTTGAGATTTTACCTCTTATTTATCAGCACGTCCATTTGAAGGCTATATATTTGCCTCTGAGCACAGCTTAAGCTTCATCCCGCAAAATTTTTCTTAAATGTCACTTTAAAAAATTGTGGAGATAGAGACAAATTTAAAAAAAATAGTTCAACAAATAGATATACACATTTACAAATTGTTAAATTTTTACCTTATTTGTCCTCTTTGTCTCATCAGTAGATAGGTGTGTATTTTCCGAACCATTTGAAAATATTTTAAATATCACGACAGTGCTCTCTGAAAAAAATTCAAGATATGTTATCCTAATAACAAGGACATTTTTCTATTTAGCTGAAATATAACATCCAAGAAATAATTTTATTTATCTGTAATTTTCATTGAATAACATTGTCAAATGTAACATTCATTTTAAAGATCCATATTCATCCAAAAATATTTGTTATGGGGTTTTATTTTTAAATCATAAATCCAATCTGGTTTCATACACCTACATACATTGGAAAATGATATAATTTGATTAAAATTATTTCCTAATTCTTCCTTGTCATGGCTTCTTTAACCCAATAGATTATTTAGAAGTGCATTGCTTATATCCACATTTGTGATGAGTTTAAAATTATCTAGCTTTGCACTTGGTCAGAGATGATTTCAACACATTAGTTCTTCTTGAGACTTGATTTTTGGTGAGTCACATGCTAAGATATGATAAATATTCAATGCTCACTTGAGAATTTTGTTTGGAAGAAGTTCTGTTCTGCAGAGTATTTTCTTCTGCAGTGAATTTTGTTTCGTGGATGTTACTAGCAGTGTTCTATATTATGTTGATTAGATGAAGTTTGTTAATAGGACTATTCAAAATTTATACATTTACTACTATTCATACTATTGTCATATCAATTATGGAGAAACATGGGTTAAAATACCTTATATAATTGTGGAATTTTTAATATATTTTTTTAGTTCTGTTACTTTTACTTTGTATATCTTGAGGCTTTGCTATTAGGTTCATACAAATTTATGGATATTATATATATTTGCTGAATTAAACTTTATATCATTATAAAATTTATTTTAAAAATACATATTACCTTTTTACTTTAAAACTTTTTCACTGATATTAATATAGCTATACCACCTTTCATTTTGTTAGTTTATGCATGGTATATGTTTTTCTATCCTTTTATTCTCAAATTTTAAATCCATGCATTTCGTATGTCTCCTGAAACTATTTTTCACTAATTGTTAATGAATTCTTATTAATATGTTTGCATTTAATTAGAATATATAGAATTTTACATTTAATATAATAGTTGATTATTTTGGAATCTAAATTTGCCATGGTACTATTTTTAAAATATTTCCCACCTGTAATATGTTTCTTCTTCTCACCTTTCTTTACTTATTTTGAATTGATTATTTTTATCATTCTATTTTTCTTCTTGCAGACAAGTAATTGTATCTTCTTTTACCATACCAGAAATTACAATATGCATTCTTGAATTATCACATATGAGTTAATATTTTTATCTCTTCCTGGAGAAATCAAGAATCTTCAACATGCTTAATATATTTAGTCCTCTTGCACTTGCAACTTACATAAGATTAAAAGGTTTTTTAATCTTATTAACATTTTTGGAAATGCAGATTAAAACTATAATTTGATTACTCTAAACATAAATTTGACCCAAATTATAAAGTTTTACAGAGCTTGTGGATCAATTAAAACTTTCATGTATTTCTGGGTTGGTGTACGAATTTGTACTATTACGTTGTAGAAGAGTCTGCTATTACATAGAACACTTGAAGATATACACACTCTATGATTTAATAATTCAACATCTGGATATATATCTTTAGAACACTGAACACAAATGCTCACAAAAATAATCTTTGGAATATTCCAATACTGGCAACAACCCAAACGGCCATCAACATTACACTGAATAAATAATTTGTGATATATTTGTATAATGGAATATTGTATAGAAATGAACAGTAACCATCTAGACCTACATAAAACAAGACTGATGATTCTTTTAGACATATTATTTAACTAAAGAAGACATAAGGCACAGAAAGTAGATTTCCATTTCTATAAAGTTTAAAAATAGGCAAAGGGTTTAAAGTCCCTAAAAGGAAATTTTTTATTTATTTTAAAGATCTTATTTATTTATTTGAAAGAGTGAACACAAGAGAGAGAAAGAGAGCGCACCAGGAGAAGCAGGCTCTCCACTGAGCAGGTAGCCAGCCAGACATGGGTCTCGATCATAACCGAAGATCATGACCCAAGCTGAAGGCAGACGCTTAAATGACTGAGCCACCCAGGCGCCTTGGAAGTTTTCTTCTTTAATGTGGGTTGAAATATAAACAGTTTTGTTGAGCCATCTTAAACCATGGGAAGAAAGGCAACATTCCTTCAAGTGTTTCCTATTTCCAGAGAGTCTGGGAAATATAGTTTCTATATCATCCATCCTAGAGTCACAGAGCAGAGTATGTAAAAGTTGCCTTTTGGTTGGGCGCCTGGGTGGCTCAGTGGGTTAAAGCCTCTGCTTTCGGCTCAGGTCATGATCTCAGGGTCCTGGGATCGAGGCCCGCATCGGGCTCTCTGCTCAGCAGGGAGCCTGCTTCCCCCGCTCTCTCTCTGCCTGCCTCTCTGCCTCCTTGTGATCTCTCTCCCTCTGTGAAATAAATTAAAAAAAAAAAAGTTGCCTTTTGGTAAATAACAGTCTACCAGGAAAGTATTTTTTATTGTTGTTCTTTAATATTTCCCAGTCACACAGATACACAGACTATCTATAAAAACTCCATCTCTGACCATTTATAATGAATGAACGTCTTTTAATCCCTAAGCAGATTTTAATTTTAAAATATTTAGAAGTACCTACTATGGCCAAAAAAGTATATTCTGTAGTAGGCAAAAAGGATTATAAAGATAAGATATTGATTAAAAATGACATTTTAAATTTTCATTCATCCCATAGCTTAATCCAACTATCATGATTTATTCCCTGTAAAACATAGCAACTGGGGAGCGAACATCTTAAACTTTTAAATTTTTATTATTCTCCTAAATTAAAAAAGAATGCTTTATAAAATACTTTTGGAATCCATCACCCTGAGTATAAAATACGAACCTTTTTTTCTTTTTTAAAAGATCTTACTTATTTGTCAGAGGACAAGCAAGGGAGTGACAGGCAGAGGGAGAAGCAGTGCTGAGCAAAGAGCCCGACATGGGGTTCCATCCCATGACTGAGAGATCATGACCTGAACTTAACTGACTGAGCCACTCAGGCGTCCCTAAAATATGAACACTTTTAATCAGACATGCTTTGATACCAGGCCATATATCTCTGAAAGTAAATGTTTTCTTAATAGTAACATAATTTCCAGACAACATTATAAATGGTGAGGGTTTCTGACAATTTTTCTCTCTTTGATTGCTCAAGCATTGACATTTGTTCTTAATCAGTCTCTCTGTTCTTATAATTGGGGTTGCTTCCTTTTTTTTTTAAAAGATTTTTTAAAATTTATTTGTCAGAGACAGAGCACAAGCAGGCAGAGTGGCAGGCAGAGGGAGAAGCAGACTCCCTGCCGAGCAAGGAACCTGATGTGGGACTTGATCCTGGGACACTGGGATCATGACCTGAGCAGAAGGCAGCCGTTCAACTGACTGAGCCACCCAGGCATCCCTGAGGTTACTTCCTTTTAGGAATATATAGTAGGAAATATAATTGTGACTTTATTTTGCATGAGATCTCGAAATTCTACCTATAAACTCATTCAATGAATGAAGAGACTTTGTGATTCTTTTATAAGTCAGAACTTGAAGTCAATTAGAAATACTAATTTATTTATGCATTGAGTGTTACTAAATTAAATTCACTGTTTTAGCAGTAGGGATGCCAAGGGATAGGATATGTGACAAATATATAAAAATTAAAGTGGTATAGAAAGTACAATAGAAAGGTATTAACAAACTGCCATGTTTGTCCAGTAAAGAGTGAGATTTTACCCCTGTGTGAGGAAAAGAACGACTTGTAGGTCCAGTGATGTGATGAAGGGGGCTGTGAACCGGGAGCATGACAGAAGTGCTTCACTTAGCAACTGTCGTAAAATATGAGCCTAAGGAAAATAAATGCTCAGAGAGTTCTAATTTTATTGAATTCATAGAGCAAAGCGAAGGAAATATAAACAACAAAAACCTAGACTGATTTGCTACTATAAATTTTTTTTTCCCATTTGCCAGTATGGAAATTTATTTTATTCATTAATATTTATCTTTGAAGCATGTGTATAAGATATTACTTCAGCTTTTAAAATTTTAGTTAGCATGCTATGAATAATATATTTGCCCTATCTTCAATTTTATCCTGTACTGTATCTCTAATAGGATAACTAGCTTGGATTTTTTTCTTAACTCCGGGCTCCCTTTTATGGTATGATTAAAATCCCTTACAAGTCACTTCATAATTTCCAACTCTTTCATGTTCTAAGCAAACTTTATCCTGTTCTTCTTTTTGTTTGTTCCTAACACTTAAAGAGACTGAATTATCCCATATTTTAGTAATCTCCATTCTTAAGCAATTTCATGTAAAAGGGTGACTTTAACTTAATAACCTAAAATGATACTGAGTGGAAAAATTAAGAGACTCTTTAGAAGGATTAAGATCTAGTTATAAGGGCGCCTGGGTGGCTCAGTGGGTTAAAGCCTCTGCTTTCAGCTCAGGTCATGATCTCAGGGTCCTGGGATCGAGGCCCGCATCGG
>LNAC01000167.1:1583301-1596025 GCA_002007465.1 Ailurus styani | reverse complement strand
AAAAAAAACTTTAAAAAAAAAAAAAAAAAAAAAAAAAGATCTAGTTATAAGTAAAAGCAATGATATTTAAACTTTACTGGCATATCTGATTTTTATAAGTCTTATTTCAATTTAAAAATATTCATTATCATGATAGAAAAATATATTGTTTTTTAAATATGAAAAATTTCAGTATATGAAAATTTTTATATTCTCTTATTTGAAGTTTATAAAGTTAACAGTGCTTATTTTTTTTTGGCTGCTTCCAACTTTGTAATTTTCTTTCTTTTCCATACTTAAAAAAATTTTAGCTAAGCTCAGGTTTGTTAAATGGTCATTCTGATGACAATGAGGAAAATAGAAGTATTGTTAATTATGCACCACCATGTTCACTGCAGCATTATTTACAATAGTCAAGATATGGAAAAAAATTAACTGTCCATTGACAGATGAATAAAGATCTGGTATATATATATATATATGTAATGAAATACTATTCAGCCATAAGAAGGAATGAAATCTTGCCATTTGTGACAACATGGATGGACCTTGAGGGTGTTATACTAAGTAAAATAAGTCAGAGAAAGACGAATACTGTATGATCTCACTTTTATAGGGAAATCTAAACAAAAAAAAAATTAAGCTCATAGGTACAGAGAATAGATTAGTTGTTGCCAGAGGCAGGAGGTGGAGGGATGGGCAAAATTGGCCAAGGAGGTTAAAAGGTACAAACTTGCAGTTATGAAACAAATAAGTCATGGGAATGTAATATACCAGCCCCCCCCCATGGTCTTTCTGATGACAATGAAGAATATAGAAGTTCTAGTGATTAGATTATACTAGAGGTCAGTTTTTCTGCTCTTTTTTGTGAAATGAATCAGAAGATATTTGCTGAAATGACCTTAGAGGTGTGTCCTTCCCACAAAAAGTGATGCTGAAATTCGTAAGATCTTTAATCCAAATGTGGAATTATCCTTTATGTCTTTGATAATTGTTAACAAAGCTTAAAATATACTGATTCTAAAGGGGGGAGAATATGAGAAGTGGGTGAGAACCTAGGGATATAGGGAAAACTATGCAACATCTGTGAGTGAAGAGGGAGAAACGTGCTGTGTGGGAGTAGCTCCAAGATAGATTAAGATGCTGATGGAGAAGGAAGGAAATAATGAGCTAGCTTCATTTATGAACTTTATTATTTTTAGTAACTGTGTAGCTTTTTCAGATGTTATCTTGAATATTCTCCTCTAGTTACTATAATATAAACCTATGGAAAACTTTAAACTTCAAACATTTGGTATGGATATATAAGACAGGGCAGAATTTGCTAAAAGAGAAGTATAGGGAGTGGTTGGGGTTGTGGTCCACAAAGATAGTGCCCAAAACGGAAGTGAATATTTAGGGTATATGGAAAAGTGGAGGAAGGGGCATAGGTTTTTAGTGGAACATAATGTGTAAGTACATGGATTTTGAGTTCAGCTGAGAGATTAAAAGAAAAGATACTACAGTTGACCCTTAACACAGATTTGAACTACATGGATCCACTTATATGTGGATTTTTTTTCTATAAATACAGCACAGTGTACTGTAAATGTATTTTCTCTTCCTTATGATTTTCTTACATTTTCTTTTCTCTAGCTCACTTTATTATAAGGACGTAGTATATAATATGTAAGATATATAAAATATGTGTTAATCAATTGTTTATGTTATTGGTAAGTTTCCGATGTTATTGGTAAGTTTCTGATATAGAAGTTATATGTGGAGATTTAACTGCAATAGGTCAGTCCCTCTAACCCCTATATTGTTCAAGGATCAACTGTAGTTTGTTACATAACAATGTAACATGCTTCAACAAATTCTAATTGAAAATTTCAGTTCACTTTTTTTTTTAAGATTTTATTTATTTATTTATTTGACACAGAGAGAGAGATCAGATCACAAGTAGGTGGAGAGGCAGGCAGAGAGAGAGGAGGAAGCAGGCTCCCCACTGAGCAGGGAGCCCAATGAGGGCCTCGATCCCAGGACCCTGAGATCATGACCTGAGCCAAAAGCAGAGGCTTTAACCCACTGAGCCACCCAGGCGCCCTCACTTTTTTTTTTTTTTAAGATTTTATTTATTTATTTGACAGAGAGAGAGAGAGATCACAAGTAGGCAGAGAGGCAGGCAGAGAAAGAGGGGGAAGCAGGCTCCCTGCTGAGCAGAGAGCCTGATGCAGGGCTCAATCCCAGGACCCTGAGATCATGACCTGAGCCGAAGGCAGAGCCTTAACCCACTGAGCCACCCAGGCGCCCCTTCAGTTCACTTTCCACATTATCATGAGTGATTTTATCCAGCAACAATACCTACTATTCATTTTTTATGACTTCAAAATTCTATGCTACATGGATAATACTTGCTTACTCATAGTGATGCCTATTTAAATTCATCCAACATACAATTAACTTTGACCAATAACTTGTCCAAATACTTGAAGGTTTGTATTTGCTCTTAATTTCCCTCCTTTGGGGTCAGTGTTTATTAAGACTGTGACCTTTTTTCCCCCCCTAATGGGCTTTCTCATAATAATTTATCTACATATTCCACATCACTTCACATGCTTGTGTGCAATCTACGTAGCATTGGTCACAACTGAACTCTCAAAATGATCAGGGTTAGACTAACTTTAAACTTTCTCAGATGTACGCCTCAATTGCCTATAGACCTTGCCATTTTGTAAGATAATGTGTAATTCTAGGGAGATTTGTATCAAGAAGAATATTGGTAGGTGTTTTTCTATTTTCACCTTACCTTTTCCCAAGCAGCATACTACTACGCATATTTATATGCAAATTCTGAATTGTTAGAAAACACTTCGGTGAACCATACACACTAACTTCAAACCTTTTTCTTAGGAGAAGGACTCTGAGTTTACATAAGGAAACTAATCCTGATAATAGAAATTATAAAAATTTTAAGTATTATTTAAATGGTTGAACCTGATCGCAGTAGATAGAAATTACTCTGTTAATTTGGACTAGTATCTTTTTTTATGCTCCTTAAAGTATATTTTACCTTCTCTTTTCAATTTTTTATCAGTGAGTCATCTGTTAAATTCTTGAATTCTTGCCATCGAGATTTCATGGGAATATGTAGAAACTCTATGAAGAGAGATGAATTATTTTATAATAAAAGGTGATAAGTACAGGGGCGCCTGCATGGTACCATCAGTTCAGCCTGGTTTCAGCTTAGGTGGTGATCCCAAGGTCTTGAGATTGAGCTCTGTGTCAGTCTCTATGCTCTGCAGTGTCTGTTTGAGATTCTCCCCCTTCCTCTGCCCCCTCCGTCCTCAAATAAATAAATGCATAAATCTTTTAAAAAATGTTGAGTCCAATGATATGTTTTCATTAGCTGACAGAGAATGGCCTCTTGATATGTTATAATGTGGTATAATGACCCCTTAGGTGATATGTATGTGTACGTGTATATTGAGGGGCAGGAGGGAAGTTGAGAGCAACCACTTCGGCACCCAGTTCTATATAACCGTTCCCACTGAGAAGTTTTCAGAGGCTTCAGTATTACATGAATTTACTTCAAAAAGCTCTGTAGTATTTCAGACTTATGGGTATAGAATCATCAGTGGCATTTTACTATGATTTTAAAATGATAAAATAACAATTTTATTTAGTAACAATTTGTGATACTCTTTTCTTTATAAATGCCATCATATTCCTTCCTTTCTTTTCCTTGAGTCTCTGTCTCCCTTATATTAATTTTTATTTCAAGATTGAAAATCTTTAATACAACTGTTTTTAATAGAAATTTTTATTAGCTGGGTCAATAGTACATGACTGACCTGAACTATTATCCATAACAATGAAGGAAGTCAGATGAGTAAATGTTTACTAATATTTGCTTGTGGTGAACCCTAGTTCAGTTAAAGTCTTTCACACATTTGTACATGTATTAATGTATATTAGTAACATAATTAAAATAATTAGTAAGCTGCATGTTATTTTAGAATGTTTCTAAATCAAGGATCCTGATATTTTAAGAGGCCACATGCTTGTATTTATTTTCTAATACCATTGTATTTAAATATCTCTTTCTAAGGTACTTGTTCTAGACCAGACTTCTAAGGCAGGCAGACAGAGTAAGAGGTATAGAATTAAGGAGAAATGAAAAGTCAGAGAATTTTAAAGTAAAAAATTACAGAGACAGACTGGAGCCAACAGGAAAAGAAGTCAAAGGAAGAAAGAAATATTCCCTGGAGAAAATGTGAAAACTATGACAATCATCAATTATAATTATGTTACTCTGAGAAAGTGTAAACCTCATGTGCCATCTGTCACTGCCTGAGCTATCACATCAGTGAGCGGATAGGTACTGCTGTTCCCCTGGAGGGATTTCTTTTACTAACTCATGATAAAAGGATATGGTGGGATGTTTCAAGGAAAGATTGGATATTTGGGCGGATAGTCTATTCTTTCAGTGCAACATGTGGTCTCTGGCATCTCAGACGTATGTCACTGCTCTGTAAGGAGCAAGTAGAATTTGATTATGTCCCATGCATTAGGCAAATAATGCCATTGAAGGAATGGATATATATTAGTATATTTATTTATATATAATTCATTTTATTATATATATAATTTATGATTCTGAAATACTTTTATAAGAACATTATTTCCAACATTTTTACCATTACTGCTAAACCTGATTTCCTTTTTTTTTTTTCTGGTTGTTGTTAGGTTTTTTTTTTTACTCTTCATTTAAATTTAATTTAGTTAACATATAGTGTATTATTAGTTTCAGAGGTAGAATTGAGTGATTCATCAGTTGTATAACACCCAGTGCTCATTACAAGTGCCCTCCTTAATGCCCATCACCCAATTATATCTTCCCCCTACCGATCTTCCCTCCAGCAACCCTAAGTTTGTTTCTTAGAGTTCAGGGTCTCTTATGGTTTGTCTCCTTCTCTATTTTATCTTATTTTTCCTTCCTTTCCCCTGTGTAAACCTGATTTCTAAATATGTGACTAAGCAAGTTTTATCTGTATTATAAATTATAACTGACAATTGATACATTGCACACATTGTCTTAATAATGAAACATTTCAGTGAATGAACTAAGTTCCTATATTTTGATTAAGATGCTCTGGGTGAGGTTCTTACTGTTCATAGTGCTATGAATATTTTTTAAAGCATTTTGACATATAGTGTTTGATATGCATGAAAGAATGCTTTTTTGTTTTTCATATTTTCATCTTAAGATATTTTGTTGCTAGTCATCTGAAACTACTTTTTAATAGGATGCTAAGATTGCTTGTCTCTCACTTCCCAATAATTTTCGAAAAGGTAATTTAGAGCAGGTCCTCCTGTTAAAAACAAAGGTGAAAAGGCTTTAACTAGAATGTCTGACCCATAAAACTACACCTTAACTTTCTGCCAAAGACAGTCTAACCACTAAGTTCACATGAATGGATATTTTTTAAATACCACTATAGACAGAAAGCTTTAGTCTTTTAATTTTTTTTAACTGCTTCATGAATGTACATTGGGATATTACGGGAAGTATAAACATCAGGAATGAGTCAGGAAGAGGTCAAGACAATCTTGGGGCGCCTGGGTGGCTCAGTGGGTTGGGCCTCTGCCTTTGGCTCCAGTCGTGATCTCGGGGTCCTGGGATTGAGCCCCACGTTGGGCTCTCTGCTTGGCAGGGAGCCTGCTTTCCCTTCTTCCTCTGCTTGCCTCTCTGCCTACTTGTGATCTCTCTCTCTTTGTGTCAAATAAATAAATAAAATCTTTAAAAAAAAAGGTAATCTCATTCGGCATTCCATTTTTGCCCCATATTTTCTTATTCAGCCCTTAACATGTATTAGTATCCGAAGTAACTTTTAATGTCCTGTATTTACCATTGCTCATTTGGTATGTGTATACATGTATTTATGTTTATATATATGACATTCATACATAAATTCTAAACTCTAAATTATTTTAGTAGATAATATTTTAAGATGCTTGGGTTTCTTTTCTCCACACTCCATATACATATTACTTTTCTCCTACTATTAATTTGGCAGTGATTACTTTTCCTAAGCTCCATCATGAGTTTAAAATGGATACAGTGTAAGACAAAGAAGTCAACTGCAAAATTGATATTAAAGAGCCCAGTTGCAAAAGATAAATAGAAGTCTGTAATTCCAAAATCGAAATAATTTTGAAACTGATTTTTTTTTGGCAGCAAAACTTGACCGAATTTAATTTATTTGGCTTCAAAATTTGACTAGCATGACAGTAGTTTATTTTTAGTTTTTATTTATCCTTCTTACTCTGAATATCCATAGAGTTTCCTATACCATTATTAGTGTGTTGGATTTTAAGATGCTACCCCAGATTCAGCTAGGGTGCTATTTAATATGTAATAGTAAATGCATTTTGTTACCTTTTTAGTATTTAGAAAATTCTAATATTTGAAAGCCCATTTGATCCCAAGAAATTCCAATAAAGAACAGTGGGCTGAAAAAAAATTGGTGAGAAAAATCAGCAAGGTATTTTTAAATTGAGTTTTTAACTGATGTGACTTTAATTTCTCAATGGAGTCAAGTCAGAACTATTACATCTTTTTTTTACAGTACTTATTTTTTTCCTTCTCATTTCATAATCAGTAATATCTCAGCAGAGACTGTAGAGAAATCTCTTGTCTAGTGGAGGAAAAGGATATGGGGTAGAACATTCATTCTCTAGAGAATAAATTATTTTCTCTTTATTTATCCTTTTCTTTCTATATCCCAACTTTTTGTATTTTATGAAAAGAGTGTCTGGAAACAGCACTGCATCAGATTTGATGATGTTGTAACATATTGCAGTTTGTATTATAAAAAATTAAATTATGTAAGATAAAAATATATTTAATGTATAGTTTGATCAAATTAAGTTCAACAAACCTTTCCAAGCACCTATGGACCTGTCCTTTGAAAAAGTGCATGTGTTTACATGAAATTTTGCATGCATTAAAAAATTAGTTTCATTGAATCCTTCCAAGTAATCTATAAAGAACTTTGGTCCTTTAATGTCCCTGGTATCATGCAAAGGGTCAGTGGAGTTTCTGTATCATGGTTCTTATCATTGAAATGTTCCAAGTCTAATGAAGCTACAGACAATTAGACAAATCACCACAGTGCAATACAGCAATTCTTATAATCAACATAACTGCAAAGTGATATCGTACCATAGAGGAAGAAATAACTGGTGCTTTACAAGGGCGCTTTCCTGGAGATCACATTTTAGTGAACAATCACAGAGGAGTATTATAAAGAGATGTGAGACGGGAAATCTGGAGGAGGTTGGAGAATAGTGGAACTAAATAACATTGTGTACTGTCTCCAAACACAATGTTCTAAATTCCCTGATTGTATTTGCAGAAACAGAACAAAATTTTAGTTCTGAGTCTGGTTCCCAGGGATCCATTTACTTGTTCAGTAAATATTGGCTGAATGTATTTCCTATTCTCTACTAGGTCTCAGAATACGGAGCAAAGTGGCACAGTGTTTAGGAGCTCATTGTCTCATCAAAGAGGCAGGCAAATAAATAATCAATTGCAGCATGACTTACAGGAAGTGGGCACTGTGGTGACATTTTGGCTAATGAGCAGTGCCAAGCCATCTCCCAAGATTCCATTGAAATAGTGTTGGAGGAAGATACACAAATCCAAGCAAACAGTGCTATAAACTGAAGAGAAAAGCTAAGTTAGTATCTGGAGAGATTTACAGACATCCCTGTCCTATACCTGCTCCACTTTCTGACCTAGAACATTCCAAATTGCTGTCCCTAAATCTGGGACTCAAGGATTATTGTCAAGCAGAATTGCACAGGAACTGTCTGAGCTGTCCAGAATCAGTCTCATTCATTACAGACCTGTTTCTAGCAATTCTTGTTCTATATCGGTTTCAAGACTATAAATCCTAGGATTCAACACCTCTCAGTCAGTGTTCTTAGTGGCAAGCAAGAGAAATAATTCTCTTGTCTTAGGCAAAGACAATATTAAAAGCATCATGTTTAGAATTTGCTAGAAGGCTGAGAAACTTAGGAGGTAACAGTGCTCCAACCACACTTCCAAAGTGCTGCTGGTACCATTTAGCACTGTACATTGGAGCTTGTACCCCTAACAATAATGAAAAGGGGCAGTGGACTCCAGCTCTAGCATCACTAGCACTGTAACCCACACTGAAACCCACAGAACAGCCAGAAAATGTTCTCTGTGGTCCAATTCTTTCTTTATCATGGCAACAGCAACCTTTTCAAAGTCCATATTAAATGCATATCATTGATGAATCCTGAGACACAGACCTGCACCCCAGCTACAAAGGAGGCTAAATGAGATAGTCAGGGTCTATTCTAGTTGTAAGATCAAGAAACCATTTCGTCTTAAAACATTGTGGATTGGTAATGTAGGTGAAGGAAGAGCTGAGTAGCCAACCGGAAGACTGTTAAACCCATCCAGAGATTAACAATAAGAGGAAGCTATTAACACTTCAAGGGCTAGAGCAGAAATGAGTGTCACTAGAGCTCAGAAGACAGGGAGATTTGGTTGGAACCAAAAATAAATTAGGGAATGCCTAGAGAATGTTGGGACCACGAGGGAGAAATTGTCCTAGGAGATAGAGTCGTGGAGGACATGCAGCACACATGTGCCTGAGACAGAAGAAGAGAGACCAGTACCATGACTGACTTCTCCAATCCGCCTATGTTTCAAACTCCTGTCACTGCCTTCTGTTGATCTAACCTCTCCAGAAGTCTGTTGTAGTTTCCTGTGATAAAGAACTGAGCAGAGAAGGGGAAAAAACAGGGATGTTGTCTGAACATTGGGAGAGTAAGTAGCTACAACTGTCAACTTCAACAGCAATTATGAGCTCTGCCTATCATGAGGATTCAAAAGATGGGAGACTCCCATTCGAAAGAGGAGTTTCAAGTTCCATACAATAAAAGAGTGGTGTATATGCACTACACAAACCACCAAGAACAGAAATAGGTATTAATAGAGTGGCAACACTTCCTAGGAGGACAAGTGAACACAGGGATAATCTTGTCACAGAAAATCAAGAGGAGTACTTGGAGCAGTGTGTTTTGGTATATGTAGTTCTCAGTTCATACAGAGATGAATTACAAGCTGGATCTGATTCACTAGCTTGCTTTAAAAAATTTCAGTCAGAGGTTGTTTACTGAGCATTATGCTTCCACTCAAGGATTCAAACTGAGAGTGGAGGCTGCCAAGGCCAAAGTCTACAATGAAAGGGCCAGGGAATCCTCATCTTTCTGTTGTCATTTTCTGTGCCTCATTGCAGGATTAATAAAGGAAAAATGATCATGATTCTGTAGAACTAGTGAAAAGAAGCATTTCCCCATATTTTCCCAGAGGATTCAAAGGAAGAACAAACCTCTGAATCAAATTATTTTTTACCAAAAAAAAAAAAAAAAAAAAGTTCTACCCATTGCCAAATCCTAATATCGCTTGTGGCTATTGAAGCACTTTATAAATTTGTAGCTGTTAATCACCCTTTTCTTCTTGAACCTATTCCTGATATCATGCCTCATATATTTATTATTTATTATTCTTATTTGTGAACATATTTTTCCCTTCTGATCCTTAATTTTTAGTGTTCTTTAAATTTCTTTTTTCTGTTCATTGCCCATCTCATGTGGCATGCAGTTGTTGAAAGATATAATTTACTATCCTTTTTAATGTTCAGAAATACTTAGGGGACTTCCAAATCTACATACCGAATCTTTCACCTGCTATTCTGAAGTTCTGTATTCACAAGAACTTGTTTAACATCACCAGTTCTGTCCCAAATTACACACATCTTCTCTAACACTGGTTTTTCATGTATTCCTCCATTTAGTTGGGGATCTCATTATCTTCCATTCAGTCTGTCAACCTTGAATTCTTCATGTCTCCCGTCCCCAATCCAATCATTTGTGAACTTCTACCACTTAATCTTCTTCAAACTTATTTTTTCCTATCCAATTCTATTATCTCTTACTGGGTAATTGTTATAAACAACTAACCAGATCCCCCTACCTCCAGGCTCATTTTAGTCAAGTATATTCACATCGGTGCCGGAAATCTATCTAAAACATTTGTATATCACACTTTTTTTTCTTAAAACCCTTCACTAGTTACTTGTAACATGCCAGATCAAAACCCAGTCACTTAGAGTCCTCGATTATCCACTGACACTTTCAGTTTCACACCTCTTCTATCATTCTGAAACCAGGTGTACTCCCCTTCCTGCACCATGCTGTTTTTACTTTGGGGAAAGAATCTTCTTACCCCATTTCTGTAGACTTTATGTGATAGACTCCTACTCAGTCTTCAGGACTCAGATGATCGTTTTTACTAATCTTACCAGACCAGGTCAAAATGAATTAAAAGCTCCTACTATTTGTCCCCACCCAGAGACACTAAGCATAATTCTGTGACAGTAGATTGTGGGGTCCTGGAAGGCAAGACATATCTCATTCATCTTTATGTCTCCAGATCTTAGCAGAGACTGGTGCGTATTGAAATTCTGAGTCTCAATACCTCCATTTGTGTTCTTTTTCTGACATTTATCAGCTCAGTGGCCTTAAGAAAAATAACATTTACCTTTTATAATCTCAGCTTTCTTATGCATAAAATGGTATAATAATAATATCTAATTACTCTTTTATGTATTTGTTATCAGGCTCAAATGAGATGTTATAGATATCTGTTCTATACTATATGAAATATGCATATATTGGTTTTAGTACTAGTGTTGTTTTAACTAATAGATTATTAAGAATTTGAGCTTAAGCACAGCTTTTTAGAAAATTAGCAAAAGTAGACATGCTAAGAAAAAGAAAAGGAATTTTGTTGTTGTTATTGCTATAATAAAGAGAATTACCAACAAAAAGTTGATAAGTATAACTGATTAAAAAGTGAATATGTAAAAAACATACTTTTAGATATATATCAGAATCCTGGAAAATTCATGACAAAATACAGTTTATAACTTGGTTAATTTAGATTCTATGGAATGATTTAATTTTTCTTGTAATAATATGACATACGACTTATGAAAAAGAAGCCGAAGTATGAGAACAAATGGAGCCAACAGAATTTTGTTTACTTGACCTAAAGACTTTGATATGAGAACATCATTTATCATAGTGATGGTCAGAAACTAATTCAGCTGTCTATTTACATATCCAAGAAGTCACTTGGAGTCTTTTTAATATGCTTTTTGTCATCCATTTTATTTCTTGTTTGTACATAAAATTGCATGAATAATTTAGGAGTGGTAAAATATCCAGGGGATCATTATAAGGAATTAAACACTCAAAATTTATCAATTAAATAGCAAAATAAAATAGTAATGCTATTAAAAATAAAATGTACATTTGTCCCATTTGCAACAGCCTTAACAGGATAAAATAGTATAATTTCAGAGGTGATTACAATTAAATAAAATTGGGGAATTTTTATTTTCAGAGCCCCAGTCGACATGTTATAATTATGACGTCCTCAGCAAGCCATTGTTATTGAGGTTGTTTGTGCAGAAACAGATTAGCGAAGAAAAAGAAACTTTATAATTCACCAGTTTTATCTGGTAAAAAACAAAACAAAACATAAACAGGCTAAAAAGCTAGACAAGCCATTCCATTTGTATTTTTAAAAGAATATGGACTAAGGGTAGCAAAGTCTTCTTTTAATAAGCTCCACTATTAATGAATTGGTCTTACAAAATGTTCCAAAGCAATTTTCTTAGAAAACTAGGAAAAGGCATTCCTCAGTTTTTCTACTAAGCTACTCTGAAGTCACAGTTCAGCCTGAGGAAGGAAAAAGGATCCTATTCTCATTCTCACCAACACTTTTCATTTTACAATCTTCTTTCCCTGTAATAAGCCTTTACAGTGAAATAGGTAGGAAAAGGGAAATAAAGGGAGAAGGGAAGGTAGAGGGGAAAGGAAGAGAAGTGAAGAACTAGAGTGACCGAACAAGTGGTACCAGGCATGGTCTTCAGCAAATCACGATCTACATATTTTTATGCGCAAGAGTCAATAAAAATAATTGCTGTTCAAACTGCAGATTTTTATTTTACTTTTTTTGTTATTGTTGTTGGTGCGCATGTGCACATGCAAGCGGTGTAGGAGGGGTAGAGAGAGAGGGAGAAGGAGAATCTTAAGCGGATTCCATGCCCAGTGCCAAGCCCAACTTGGGGCTCGATCTCAGGACCCTGAGATCTTGACCCAGAGGTTCTGACCTGAGCTGAAATCAAGAGTCAAGATGCTTAACAGACTGAGCCACCCAGGCACCCTCAAGCTGCAGCTTTGGAATTATGCTCCCCGTATCTTGCTTATACCTGCTGCCCCCATCACCGGTTTTCTCAAGGGCACATTTTTCTTTACATAAATAGCTAAATATGCAAGAATAAACTCACTATCTTGTTTTGTTTGTTACAAAACATTACATTTTCATTCAAATAAACTCATTCTCATCATACTTAGAGTATATGCTTGCCTACTTGAAGAGCTGAAGTAAAGGAGTCATAAAAAGCACATACATGTATTTTTTTTTTAATTTTATTTTTATTCTTTGCCCAAGGGGTACAGGTCTGTGAATCATCAGGCTTACATCTTTCACAGCATTCACCAAAGCACAAACCCTCCCCAATGTCCATAACCCATCCACCCTATCCCTACCCTCCCACCCCCCAGTAACCCTCAGTTTGTTTTGTGAGATTAG
>LNAC01000167.1:1550468-1583225 GCA_002007465.1 Ailurus styani | reverse complement strand
GACCCCCCACCCTGCCCCTCAAGTTCCTCATATCAGAGAGATCATATGATAATTGTCTTTCTTTGATTAACTTATTTTGCTCAGCATAATACCCTCCAGTCATACATGTATTTTGAAGTAATGGCAATGCTGTTTGAAGCCCAGTTCCTGTATGGTGGTAGTTGTCACTGCCTCCGTAGATCAGCATGGATTAATAGGAGATTGGTCAGGACAGATAATGCTGTCACTGTATAATAAAACAAGGGATCCCAGAGTGCAGTACATTAGCTATTTTATAATAATTGGAATCATGAGCAAACAGATGGAGTCCTAAAATGATGCTAGTAAACAACTGGACCTGGTTGGGAAAGACATTAAATGTATTTCCACCTTTCCGAAGATCACAGAGTACTCTCCAAATATTACCTGATATCTGCTTATTCTCCTGAAAAAATTCTATTGCTTGGAACCTATTTCTCATGCTGCTCTCTTATTAACTTGATTCAGGAAATGGTGTTCTTGCAGCGGCACAGTCAGAGCTCTCAAGGAGCCCCTGGTGCCTTTTCAATTATTTCTGTTAAAAATAAGGCTCTGCCTGTTATGGAGAACCATTTTTAAATTTATTGGAGGGGCACATGGCAGCTGATAAATCATTGCACGTAAAAACAACCATACAGAAACTGTGGCTTAGAAATCAAACAGCCTTTTGAAAAGGAGTTCAATAAAGAACCACAAAAAAAGAATCTAATACTTCAGAAGAGTTGACTTTGTCTATGTCTTATAGATTCTTACTTAGAAAATGAAAATGAAATGGAGCCTTCCTATCAGGTCAAGAATAATCTTTCCAATTTGATTACTGCTGTGATGGTCTGTCTTTCCATGGTATCGCTGAAGGATATCAGATAAACTTTGAGGATTAAAAGAAATGTGGCCTGGGACCCTATTTATGTCTTACAGAATTGTCATTCCACAAAGTGCAATCAAATTACTACAAGCTGTACTATTTCACGAGAGGACCTTTCACGGCCCAACTCCTTCAGTAAGACCCAGAGTGTTTGACGACCCAGCCCCTGCCTCACCTCCTTCCAATGGCACTGGCAGGATTACCTCTGGGGCCAGAGGGTTGGGAAGTGGAAAGCTTTGGCAAAATTTTACTTGTTTGCCCAGAATATGTACTTATGCCACTACATAGAGCTGGAATTGTGCTGATTTCTAATTCTTCGACTTATTCTTATTTTCTTCTTGCTCATGAGAGCTATTGATTGCTAAGGCCAAACTGGCAGTCTCAGGAAAAGCTGGATTTTTTTTTTTTCACTGTTGTGAACATTTCACTGTGTCACATTTCCCCAGGCCATGTCCAAATGTTATTAGTAAATCATAATTCTTTTTTAAAATAATTTTTTAAGATTTTATTAATTTGAGAGAGAGTGAGAGGGAGAAAACTTGTAGAGGGGGAGAGCTACAAGCCAGGGGGAGAGGGAGAGGGAGAAGTCGACTCCCCACTGAGCAGGGAGCCCAAGTCTGGAACTCAATCTAGGAACCCTGTGATCATGACCTGAGCCAAAAGCAGATGCTTAACTAACCAACTGAGCCACCTAGGGACCCCATTAAATCATAATTCTTATAGAATTATGGAATCAACATGTTTAAGATATTTTATTGATTTTAGATAATTTATTATATCTTAAGATAAGTTTCTTTAGATTATTTAGATATATATATTTTTGTATATATTCACTGATCTTATTTCAATGCCTTCATTTGAAAAGCTTATCGTTATTCAGATACTATTCTATAGCAAATGAGAAACTTGAAGTAGATCATTTTTAATAATTCCAAACTATAGTTATGTTTCTATAATATGGTGATATAAGCAATAGATTATTATATTATCCTATTATTTTAATTTTTCTACAGGAGTATTTGTAAACAAAAATGAGATGATTAACAATCCAAATAGTTGCTTTCTAAGGGGAATTTTTAAGATGGTTGAAAAAACCCCCTTTTTTTCCTTTCCAAAGGAAATAATTGAAAGGTTTTAATATAAATAAGATTTACTTATAAATCTTAGTTCTCTCTCAAGTTAAGCCCCAATAATACATTTATATTTTGAATCTGATATTCTGTTTTTTTATTCAGTTAGTTAAAATACCTAATTGGATCTTAGCTTGTTCAAGGGCCAGGCACATTTAAGAGGCTTAGTATGAAAATGAATCTTTCTAAATGTAAATCCATAAAACATTTATAAAGACATGTTAAACAAGGAAATTTTAGAGTTAACCTGAGTAGGCAATCATCTTTATTCACTCATTCAATCTCATCATAATATGCCAATGAATACATGGATCAAAGATGGATCATCACTTTTATATGTTCCCTTGCCTGGGTAATCGCACACGTTAAAGCAAGAAAATTATTGATAAAGTTAAGACGTAAAATTCTGAGATTCTTAGAATTGTCATGGGAGGGCGCCTGGGTGGCTCAGTGGGTTAAAGCCTCTGCTTTCGGCTCAGGTCATGATCTCAGCGTCCTGGGATCCAGGCCCGCATTGGGCTCTCTGCTCAGCAAGAAGCCTGCTTCCTCCTCTCTCTCTCTCTCTGCCTGCCTCTCTGCCTACTTGTAATCTCTCTCTCTGTGTCAAATAAATAAATTTAAAAAAAAAATCTTAAAAAAAAAAAAGAATTGTCATGGGAGGGGTGATGGTGGACAGTTCTTAAGCAAAGAAAGAAGAATGTGTTAAAGTAGTCCATCTTCATCAGCCCTGTCTCTCTTTATGGAACCCCAGTGTCATGTAAAAACTGAACTGTCCTGGGGAGCCCTCTCTCACATGTGCTTCAGCTCTAGCGCCTGATTCACCTCTTGATGACTCCCCAGAAGACATTCTCCTGTGTGCTTCCTTACATGCCAACCTAC
Organism: Ailurus styani; assembly: GCA_002007465.1. NCBI lineage: Eukaryota > Metazoa > Chordata > Mammalia > Carnivora > Ailuridae > Ailurus > Ailurus styani. The sequence goes on along the minus strand of LNAC01000167.1, from coordinate 1,580,333 downwards.
ATTTCTTAATGGATACCACTAGTTATTCTTTCTATTTATTTTAAATACAATGGATCCAAGACTGGTTAATCCTTCCTTAAATGTCTTACCTGCCCTATTACTCTTCAGTAATACCTGTGGTTGGCAGAATTCTTTGGTGTCCTCCAGGATTCCCACCCCCTGGTATACATAGCCTATAAAATTGTCTCCTCTTCAGAATGGGTAAAACCTGCAAATGTAACGAGATACCACTCTATGACAACATTACTGATCGGTCCACTCTGAGTCAATCAAAAGTGAGATTAACCTGGGTGAGACTGACTGATTAGTCAAGCCCTTTAGAGGAAAGTAAAGCAGAGAGATACCCTCCTAATGACCTAGAAGAGAGGGGCAGCCTTGTGGTGACATTTTATAAACTTATAGGGAAGGTAGGGATTCAGGATAGGAAGGTAGTAAACCTGAATAAACTTGGAAAAAACCCACAAGCTCAGAAAGGAATAGCAAATGAGAAACTTGAAGTTTCTCATTAAGCTGATACCTTAATTTTAGCCTTGTAAGACTGAAAGCAGAAAATCTCATTTAGCAGGGCTCATACTATAGAAACTATAGGAGAGCAAACATGTGCTAGTTTAAGCCACCACGTTGGTGGTGAATTCTTACCCAGCAATGGAAAACTAATATAATACTCCAGGTGTTTGAAAAATGAATGGTTAGTCCCCTTTCTTAGATTGGCACTCCAGACTTTTCTCTGGTATTTAATTTTTTTATTTCAGTGAGAATTTGAAATAAATGAAGACTCAAGGCAGATGACTTGTTTTCTGGTGGTCTTTCCCTTTAGTGTTAAATCTCATTTTTATAGCTTAAAGTTCATGACAAACCCTGTTTTTTTGTGGTGTACAATATTTAGAATTTTCAATAGATGCTTAATATAGTAGATTATTATCAGAATTGCTCTGCCTTGTTGGAATGTCCTAATCATAGTGACAACTAAAATTTTGGTTCTATAAGTTTTTCTAAATAAATGTGCTGCAATATTCTCCATTAATTCTTCTACCAATGTTCCTTGGAGATATGGTTCGAGGAACGTGGATGGCATATGGTTTGTCATATGGCGAGCATTAATATGTTGTACTGTTCTCTTTTTTCCCCCATAATTTTCAAACAATGTTTTTGATAAAACCTCTGATCTTCCAGGAAGCCAACTGCTCTCACCCTTGAGATAAAAGTAGTATCTGTAATTTCAGGACATACTGGTGTTACTTGGCATCCTTTTAGTATCACACAGATTCCTCATTTTTGAACAATCCTTTCATTTTAAAAGCATCTGCTGATAGCTGACATATTTCTAATGCATTCTACAGAAGCCTGAAATTGATCTTGCTTAATTCTCTAGGGAGTTAACCTAAATCTTCTCATACATTGTCTCTGGATTGACTATTTTATCTTCATCTGTGACAGTTTCTAGTTTAACTTAATACTTTTTCTTGGACAAAAGTAGTGAAGTAGTGCATTTGTATAGTAGTTAGAAGGTTCATCAGTCGGAATGAACGTTGCTGCTTTGTGATTGTGTACCTGTGTGATCATGCATGCATTTAGATGTAAAAAATCATGTTAGTATTCACAAAATCTAGGTAATTGGGGAAGCCTAGACTGTGAGTTTCTGGGGTTTTAATTTGAGGATAGCAAAAGGAATATGGAAGTTGTGGAAGTTGTTGATTGAATATTTTAATCATCACTTCTCATTTTTCTACTTTTTTTTTGGTTTTGTTTTTTGTTTTTGTTTTTACTAAGACATTTTACATACAGATAAAGCCACACATACCATCTCCTTTTTATCTGGAAATTTTGAACCTTAAACAGGGAATTAAGGGAAAATGTACCTGTTCTTTCATAATGAGTTACAAGTACTGATAAGAAGGTTCAGATTATAATAAATATTGATGTTTTTCTATGCTTCCTACAGTACCAATCCAATGTTCTATTGCAAGCTAATATTACTCTTGTTATTTTCTTCACAAGAAGTCTTTTCTAAATACATTGCCCTGACGGTCTTTGCTTTTTTTCCCCAAACCAAATAATTTAAAAATTTCCCCTGTATATTTTCTTTATGGTTCTAGGATTACAGTAGCTTTTCAGATTTGGTTATATATTATTACTCCTAAAAGAACTCACTTAGATTTTTTTAAAGTAATAACAGCTTTAAATATATGTCCATATATAAATTTTTTGAGACCAATTCACATAACATAAAATTAACCATTGTAAAAGGAATAATTCAGTAATATTAAGCACATCCTCAATGTTATACAACCATCACATCTGTCTAGTTCAGAACACTTTCATCACCCCTAAATAAAACCTCAGATCCATTAAGTAGTTATACCGTACTTCATCTTCCCTTTAATGTCTGGCAACCACTAATCTGTGTTCTGTCTATGTATATTTACATAATTTGAATATTTCAAACAAATGTAAATGCTACAATAATGTTACCTTTTTGAAATAGACATGATGTTAGATTAGTAAAAATTAGGTCTCTCTTATTTCTATGCCTCTCAAACAGATCAGAAGCATCAATTTAATTTAGATATTTGGGAAATCAGATAGTATAAAAGTAATGAAAAACAAAAGTTCAATTTCGCCTTCTGTAGATTTCCCTGTGAGTCTTATATTATTTAATTTTATTAAACAAATCTGAGGTTATTGGTTGTATTACTCTTTAAGATAAATTTAACAGTAAAAATATAATAAGAGCTTCTGCTTCCTGCCATGACAGAACAGTTTATATTATATTAGATCTTTCACAAAGGTAAACCAGGATAGCAGGATACAAACTGTAAAAGAACTGTTTGAAAGCATAGGAGATTGACTAAGGCAGCTAGAGCTTGAGGGATTTCTTCTCTGCTAGAGAGAAGAGAAATACAATTGAATGATTCCTTATTCATATATTCTTTTCCCTTAGGAAAATGATAATTCCCAATGGTCAGTCCAAAAGCATGTTGTTTAAGGTCTGAAGCATTCTTACTAGGTATAGTGGACAGAAACTTGGATTTCTGGGCAAAGCATCCAAGATTTTCAGGGGCAGAGGTCTCAAGAGGAAGGAAACCATATAGAAATGAGAACGAAATACTGTTCACAATTTCCCCTAACATATTTGCTGTTTTCTGCACATGCAAGGGGAAACTATAAGAAAGTAAACAGGAAGCAGCAGGTATGTGGATAAAGATATGGTCAGATATATAAATAATCTCACGATGTTGGTAATATGTAAGTTGAATTTCAGGACCATCCAAAACATAGAAGCCCTGCTCAATAATACAGGCTTCACTTAAGAGCACAGAGGGCTTTGCTGAAATAGTAACTACTGTGTCTTAGGAATAAGAGTAAACATTAATAGTGTGAACTGGAAATAGTGCAGTATTATATAATAACAGGCTAAAATCTAGCCTCAACTAGAATTGGATTATCAGATCATACTCATATTAAACAGAAACTTTATCTAGTACCAAAAATTTTCAAGGATACAAGCAACGAAGTGGCTCAGATAAAGGAGAAAGAGTAACTTAATGTATTAAGTAATTTTAATGGGCACCTCTCAGAGCAAGAATTATTTAGACTGTGCAACATCTCTATTTTATATCTCGGATATTTAGAGCTTAAATGATATTCCACAGGGATCTATGTCTCATAAATTTATAAATAATAGTTTAGTTTACAACAAGGAGTCTGGAACCAGTAATGTCCTTACTTTACAGGATATGTTTAGCTTTGTAATATTGTTTATTGTGCATTACCCACCCTCCAGGGAACTGGGGGAGAAATGAATCCCAGAATATTTTTTCTATCTAGTTCCTTCCAAGGGGTCTACCTACAAAATTCCATGGAAAATTTCCAACATAATAGTGAAATAGTAAGTTTTCTCTGAGATAATGAATTAGATACAAATTAGGTGGGAATGTCCACTCTTGCTACTTGTATCCAAAATTGTACTGAAAGTTCTAGTCATTGTGTTATGACAAGATAAGAAGATTAGAAAGAATTGAATAAGCTTGTCATTCATTGCAGAAGACATGATTCTATACATAAAGAAAACTAAAAGAAGCTATAAAGAGATTTAAAGAGTAAAACTTGAATTTTATAAGATTTATGGATACAAGAACAATGTAAAAAGTAAATGTATTTTCTATACTGCAACAAACAATAGAAAGTCAGATTTTAAAAATACCAATCATAATATCAAAAAATATCAAGACTTAGGGCTATATTGAATAGCAGATGTTAAAACCACAAAATATTCTTGAGAGAAACTTTTTAAGACCACATAAATAAAGTAATATTTCATTTTCATGGGTAGAAACACTAAATCATGTAAATATTTCAAATGTTTCAAAATTGAAATATAAATTCTAAGCAATTATAATCGAAACTCCAGAAGACTATTTATACCTTAGTTATATTGAAAAGTCAAGTCTAAAATTCATACGTAAACTCAAGGGGCAGAATGACCATCTTGAAGAAGTAGAACGAAAGTAGGATACTTATATATTCAGATATAAAAATAAAAACTGTATAGTGTAAGTGTAAGCAAATATACCACTGGAACTGAATAGAGAGTAGAGAAATAGTCCCACATTTACAAGATCACTTGCCTTACTACAGAGTCATCACTATAACACAGTGAGGGAATGATGTCTGCATTCAATATTTCCATTAAATTTTACCAAAAAAATCATAATAATATAAAAACAGATTTTTATACACTGAGTATTTATAAGAACATTCAATTTAACACATTTTTACTAATAACATTTTAATTGATTTAATAAACAGATTTCTTTCTAAATTTTAATAGTCTTCTAGTCTACTAATATCAAAATTCCTTTCCAACTCAAAAAGAGTAATGGTTGGACAGATTTCTTTTTGATCAATATAATCATTCTCTTCATTTGAGAAGTTGCTCCAATCTGTACTAAACTGTACATTGAAAAATAGGCATCACAGGTGGTTTTTGGGCTAAATTATGCAAATCCTATCTGGCCCAATTACCTATTTGAGATGGAATTGAGGATTTTTTTATCTGTTTGTTTTGTTACAATATACCTTATACTTAAGAAAGGAAAACAGAATTTTATCTGTATTGGGATAATGTGAATAAAAAGGAAGCAACATCACTACTAATTTCTCCAATTCTCCCATCCTTGAACCCAGAGGAAGATATTATCATATAGTCTCTGTGATATTGGCTGCCATATTAAAGATCTAGGTAAACTGCACTTTTCATTAATATCATATGATAGACATGATGGATTTCCATTGAAATACAATAGTCCTAGTCTGTGTCTAGGATATACGTTCTTTTTTTTTTTTTTTTCCTACAGGGGAATAACCTTAGCTATGTTATGATTCTCTTTTCTCAACCCTGTTGTATCCACAAAGGGAAGACTTATGTTTTGTTGCGTTATTCTTTTCCTAGAGTGAAAGGAGTAGGAATTTAATTATTGTGGCTCAGTTACTTTATTGAAAAGCAAGTTAGCAAGTGGAAAGATTCTTTTAACCAATTCTGGATTGTTGTTACAGAGTTATCTTTGTTTTATGGCACATTACATTGTAGATCAAAATATACTATAAATAAGCCTCCATGTTAAAGTTCTAAATGTGATCATTTTTCTGTAGCGATTGCCCACTTTTCCTGTAGTCATCAGTAGACCTATATGGTACCACCATGCAATCAGAATTTTGTTAAGTAACTTGTTTTTTACAATGCAATGAAATGGCTCCAGAGAATGTGATCAGAGTCCTCTCTCATTTTCTGATTCCACCTGGAGGAAGACTAACACTCCTAGACCCTTCTCCCCTGGGAAGGAATGAATGCTGCAAGGTTCTAGGAGTGTTTTGTACTTGAGAAGAATAATTTCATTTATTGGACCTTCTTGCCCCCTCTTATCCTAAGTTTTTTTGTTGATCAGTCTATGAATTCTTTTGTAAGGAAGGGAACACAGAAAGGATGGAATTGAGGAAAAGAAGGATGGCAAATTGAGCTCTCTATTATCCTGCAATCTGTCAGTGTCAGATTTTCCCCCAAATCAAGTCTTAACAACTCAAAGAGATTTTGGAATATCTTAATATAATCTTTGGTGGCTTCTCTTTGCCAAATACAGTCACTCCTCATGACTCATGAAAGTCTTATTCTATGAAGTCACCAAGAACACTGAATTAGTAAATATTGAATCATGGCCCCTATGGGAAATTCAGAATTAAGTTCCTCCTGTGGCAGCATGTTCATCAACTGACCAATATGAAACCTTGTTTTGTGTGTATGTGTAAAGACACCTTATTTAATATATATTGCTGATTTATTAGTGTTGAACTCATGGCCAGTAGTGCTATGATCATGCCTGGAGGAAGCTTATCTAATATGCATATTTTCTCTGTAAAGCACCTCACTTTTTTTGTGCTTAATAGCACTAGGAGGCAGGTCACCAATATGCTTCATGGTCATTTAAAACAGTGAAATCACCAACACAATGCCAAAAAAGTGTGAAAAATATGGCACTAAATAGATTGTGAGAAAGACATTTATTTATAAAATGAAAGCTGAAACAAGAAGGCAAAATGTTGCCTTGTTCGACTGCAGCTAGGAACATTAAACATCAGGCAATTTAAATTTTTTTGCCGCTCTGCGTATACCCACGAATGATCATAAAGGTGCCCCAAGTATTGATTTTGGAGTTATAAATAAATTTAAGCTAGTAGGTGAATTCACAGATGTGGGATCTGTGAATAATGAGGCTCTACTCTGTGTTAGAAACCTTAATGATATATTGTCTACTTCCTCAGAGTTCTGTCCCTTCCCTCCAAAATATTCAAATAAAAGTATAAATATATGTTTTGAAGGTGCTTAATATTTTAGCTCAGTATAGGAGCCAGTCAAGTGAGGGTTTTTATAAATTATTTTATTTCTAAGTTTATCTCTGGAGAAATATACAACTAGAGAAAACAAAACTAGCTTTATATGTGGAAGTAGAATCCCCAACACAGTGCCAAAACTTAAAAGAATTCTGTGAAGTATTTAACCTGGCAGATTTTTTATTTTAAGATAGTTTTGTTGAATGATGAAAATGAAGGAAGTTTTATAACAGAGATTTTCTCTGGTGACTATCCACTTTTTTATTTTCACTATCTGCTATCAAGTAGAAACGTGATAGTTGTGCTGCAGTTGAATTACTTAGAACTATCGTTTTCCATGAGGTGATAGTGACCCCCTATCCTTTCTCATGATTCCTTATATTAAACCTTTCAACCACACTACCTGTGCTCCAAAAGATAAAACAAATATAATATTGAAAACCTGTCACTCCTACAAATCTAATCGAAACAGTTAGCAAATCACTTATTTTCAAAGCTGATGCAGAAAGCATTTTTCCTGGTGTCTGTTCACTCTGATCATTTATTCACCAAATCCTTAGAGAACAGCAATACTGGGTTCTGTTTTATGCATTATTCACCAAATATAAGTCCTCGTTAAAATCAGAGAATGTTTTGTGTTTGTCATTTGTTAGTCTTTGTACCAGACTTGAATTGCGTGCACTTTCTGAAATTCCTTGGCATCTCCTCAGCGATTTGCCCCACTTCAAGTGCCTAATCAACTCCTCTGGGCCCACAAATTTCCACCGTGTAGGTCTGACTAGTCATTCACTTACAATGCTTGGCTATTTTTAGCCAAACCCATGTAGCCATAGCGGCCAGCCACATGCCCAGAGGTTTTGTCATCTTTCACTTTTGAATCCAGATGAAGTGACACAATGTAGAGCATGAAGTTTGACATCTGAAAAGACAGCTGACAGGGGCCAATGAGACAACAGGAAGTTGAAGAGAATTACTTCCTGTTGGTATCAACTTGGGTGAGTGGGAAGCAGGAGGATGGGAGAATCAGAAGATATAATGCAATTCTCTACAGCACAATTTCTTTTCTCTTCTCACTCTGAAGCCAAGTGGATGTCTCTGATGGGTGACTTGCTCTGCGCTCCATCCTGGCTCACTGTAAAGAAGTAGCCAGTATGGTAGGATATTAACTACACATTTTTTCATATCTTCCCCCTTCCCTCATTTCCCCTTTTCCACAATCTTGCTGCCCTGGGTTACACTTTTGGAATAAAGTGTCAGTGCACCCATGCTTCCTTCCAGGCCCATTTTCCAGAAACCCAAGCTAAGATCATTTTTAAACTTATAGCTTCAGTTTTTCCTACCAAGAGATAGGACTAATATGGGTTTATGGTTTCTCTATTTCCTATTTCTTTTAAAAATAGAAAACCAAATTATGTAGTCAGCCTAGAAGACTTCTAAATTAATAAGGAAAAATTCGATTCTCTTTGGAATCGAATGTATGGTTTACATACCATACTAATATGTATTTCAATTTGTAGGGTTTCTGCTTAGGAATAAAAAAAGAGGGGCAGTTAATTTAGCTTGAAACGTGGCTTGTACATATGTGGAGTAAGGGCCTTTCATAAGAATTTTAGTGTGAATTGTATTCCATTCATGTATTATTCAGCACAGCTAATACATAAAATCCAACTCAGGTGACAACAAGTGATAGTCACGCACACTTCCACCTTCTCCCCTGTATCATTTTGTGAAATGCTTTTCTTTGAGCTCTGCTCAAAAAAGCAAAACAGCAGGAGCCCCCACTTCACACAAGCTCCCAGAAATGATGTTGCACACTTCTCATTTAGAATAAGGAATTTGGAATAAATCCATGGAAGTGAAAACCCGTTAGATAATTGCTGCTAAATGCCTGGCATTTTAATTTGAGGGTTTTCAGCGTCACATTGCTCTTGAAATGGCAGTATAGTTTACAGAGCCCTGTCTACCTCTTGGTGGATATAGCTTTCAGAGTAGTCATCATTGCTGTTTTCCCTGTCATGGAAGTATTCATGCACTCTGCATGCCGTGACAGCCCTTTTGTCAAGGTGCCTAGAGGTTCATTATGAATTTTAAGAATATTTAACTGCCATTTATAGTCGTTTCATAACTAGTGTATGTGAGACTGAAAGAATTAATGGTGGATCAAGTTCTGCCAGGACAGTAATCAGTGTTTGGATGAAAACATTTTCTTTGCTTACAAGTTTCTGGGGGTTTTTTTCCTGCTAAGACTTCAGAAGTGTATGCATTGACTACGTTCTAGGGTGTCACCAAATTTGGCTCTTCTTGCTTCTGGCAGGTGTTAGCTGTTCTACTTGCCTCTTTCCATCATGTACTTGCAGTTCTCACTCTGTGCTTGGTTGTCTGTTTCCTACCACACCAAGCGCTATTGCCCTTGTCCCTCTTGGGGGGGGGGGTGTTGAACAATATCTATTTCATTTCTAATTTTTAAAAGATACGTTTTTATTTTTTCCACATTCTTTAATAGCTACTCCCAATTGCATCTAAATACCCGTGTTTCTTCCTAATCCCAAAGCTTCTCTCATTTCCTCCGGCATTCCAGTCTCATTCACAATTGCCGTTACCCTCCTTCTAAATCAATCAAACATTCTTCTCCACGTTTTAGCCTCCCTCTCATCCTGAATGTTACATTCTCTGCCATTTATTTACTTCAGACACTTTTTAAAAATTAAGAGTCTATATTTCTTAGGGAAATGCCTCTAATAGATTTTAGAGGTTTCATTACATCAAAAATGTGATTAATGAGTTAGAGATATGTGTGCTTTTTCAAAAATAGAAGTCTATCCTTATTTTTCCCCCCACGAAACTGTTACCTCATTTTACTTTTTGAGACTTTGCTTTGGGAGTCTGGGACCTGAAATATGGCTCTCTTCTCTGTGCTATACTGTGTGGCCATGGATAAGTTATTTTGCTTTTTTGAATATTTGGATATGCCATGTATATAATGGCAAATATTATGTTATCTAGGGTGATTTGGAGCATGAAAGATATTTTACAAGTTTCTTGTCTGTAGTGTCTGGGATCTGGTATTCACCTGAGAAATGCTGACCATGATTCCTGGATAGTATGCCTTTGGGTCACAATTACATAGTTCTCTAGGAAGGCTATTTAAACCACACATCTAGAAATCAGATGGGAAGAGGAATTTGGAAGAAAAAGTAAAAGTGTACAGGAGAAGCAGTATATGGCTGTATACTAGGCCCATTTGAAATAGCTAAACATTTTTTATTGGATTTCTTGGAGTAGACATTGAAATGTGTTGAAAGCACAAAATATTTTGTCATGAGAAGTTTGGTAATTTCACTAAAGACAAAGGAGAAATGTTAACAGGAGCTTGTGCAGCAAGACAGGAGCAGTTTACTGGGAGATCTTTCATAGTCTCTGCTCGTCTTAATTTATCTTTGAGCTGTGTTTGGGATGGCCTTGATAGGAACACTAAGAGATAGAGTGAGAGTTATTTTAATTACTTCTTAGAACAAAGGAGTTAACATGGTAGATATGTGTGTGTGTGTGTGTGTGTTATGTGTATGTATAGTCTTGTTTTAGGCGATTAGCACTACTTCAAAAAGACCTGATAAAAATTTTGGTATCAGATAAGTTTTCTAAAAAGTCTTTATTGTTAAACCAAAACAGACAAACAAAACAAATAAAAGATCCTTTTTATTCTCATTCATTTCCTTTGTAAATTTTAATCGGTTCTTTAACTGAACTGTCTTATATCTGAACTACAATAAGTGGTGATATATTTAAAATTACTAACTGAAAGACTCATTTAACTTTACTACTTTGTTGACAAACTGGAAGGATGCCAGATGGTGGGTTTTTTTTTGCTGTTTATTTCCAAAAGCATAGGAAATCATTTTTCACTTTGACAAATGATAATTTTAATAAGACTTATGATACCTCCTGGGTCCAGGGAAATAATTTTTTCCTCCATAAACGACTTGTGAACCAGGTAAATATTAAAAATTGGTTAAAAGAAGTCTCCCCGAGGGACTGATGCTGTTGTAAGTTGTAGCTGTCATTATGCTATGTTTCATGCTGTATAACCTGAAGGATTCTGGGAAATAGAAAATTCCTTCTCTTTCTCTTCTTCTTCAACTAATTTACCCTTCTCGTTACATGACCATAAGCATGCTCTGAAATTATTTTTACCATTCTTGCACTATATTCATGTGTATCATAAGTAATAATTGTGTGATTATCCATTTAGTGATGATCTTATTAGATTTAAAATCTGTAAGGGATCTTACTGTCTTATTCAAAGCCCTCTTACCAATGCCCACCAAAAACACCACATGTCTGTTGGAAGTACAGAAGAGATTATCTAATCTATCAATTAATCCATCCACATGAAAAGCATTGTAACACACATACCATTATTTGTGTTGTATTTTGTCACCATATACGTTGGAAATAATGCGATGATCAGACAGATTTGGGGATGCCTTTTACTTTAGGTACCAGTCTATACGTGAATATTTTAAATTTATCACAGAAATTTTAGGAATTTGGAGGTATGAGTCAAGGGTTTTATATATCTTTGAATTTTTAATCAAATAATTATTCATGCATAACCTAGATAGTGCAGTTTTTATAGTTGGTCATTTGCACAATGGTAGAAATCCTTAATTTTCTATATGTCATGACATGATGCTGGGAGCCCATGACAAAGGAGGAGGATAGCTGTACTTCAGCTGAGATTTTCCAATATTGATTCAAAATTGTGTTGAAATTAATTACAACTTCTGCTCAATGTGAAATCAAATCATCTTGGTGAAAAACGATTACAATTAACTTTGCCTCATGTATATATACATATACATGTATATCATTAAATATATACCTATATACTCCTTTGTGTGTGTGTGTGCATGTGCACACATATGTACACACATGTATTTCAGAGTATGTGTAGGAGTTAGGATATAAAGGTAAAGGTATAGCGGTCCAGAAGTAGCACTGCTTCAAGGTTGATTCGGGCCTCAGTGATGTCAAGAATCTAGTATTTTTCCATTCTCAATTTAGTCAATTTCTACATTGGCTTTAATTTTAAATTTTTGGCGAGATGCTGCATAAATTCAAGCATTAGTTTCAGATATGACAGTTTCTAAAGGAATAAAGTGAATATTATACCCTTGATTTTCACTTAGGAACTACAAAATTTTTTTTTATAAACTTGTCATTAAACTTTCTTTCGGATTGTATTGGTCAGAATTGGGACACATTTCTGTTTCATTAAACTTAGACCAACTAGACCCATTTCTCGAGATGTGTGTGAATTTAGATTCCCATGAAGCGATGTGGAGATGGGGGAATATCTGAAAACAAAATCAGATATTTAAGGAGGAAAAGAGAAAAATGAATGCATCATAAGAAAACAATAATATCATATATATGTACCTCCCTATTTATGGAATATACTTGGTTTAATTTTAGATAATGTAATTCTCTTCATTTTGCAAAATTTAGCTTAAATGTCTTTCCTCTGTGTTATCTTTCCTGACTTCAAGTTACTTACTTCTTCCTCTGGGATCAACTAGGAATGCCTATAATAAATTACTTATGTATAAATGACATTATTTTTCTGTCTTTCCATCATCTAGAAGCTCTCAAAAGTATCAACTATGTCAGTCATCTTTACGTACATGGCATACAGCATAGTGCCTAAATTTAGAGGAAGAGACATGAATGTTGAACGGGATTTTCTACAAGATTATCAGTATACATTGTAATATGTCAATTATAAGTACGAAATCCCTTGCTTCTGCATGCAATTTTTATACTTTTTATGATTGGCTTTTACATAGAAGATGATTTACTTCAGCATGTAATAACTCAGAACTGAAAAAAAAAAATCAGGACCATATGGATGTAAAATATTTCAGTCATCTGGCATACATAATAACTTGACAGAGAAAATGTCAGACAAAATTACCCTTAAATGATTCTGAGTCCCCTATGGAAATCATGTAACTCTACTGCACCTCTTTTAAAGATTCCATGCCTGGCTTTGATGAAATATTTATTACTAAATAAACATCTTATGTAGAATATCACTGAGAATTGCTGAATGTACCATCCAAATTCAGTCTGAATATAGATGATCTCTTTAGACGACAATTCTAATAGAAATCTTTAGACTTTTAAAATTATTTTAAGTAGGGTGCCTGGGTGGCTCAGTGGGTTAAAGCCTCTGCTTTCGGCTCAGGTCATGATCTCAGCATCCTGGGGTCGAGGCCCGCATCTGGCTCTCTGCTCAGCAGGGAGCCTGCTTCCTCCTCTCCCTGTCTCTCTGCCTGCCTCTCTGCCTACTTGTAATCTCTCTCTGTGTGTCAAATAAATAAATAAAATCTTAAAAAAAATTATTTTAAGTAAAATTGCCTAAAAACTTTCATTTTTAATCGTATATACTCTACACTCACAAAGACTTTGACATCCTTCAAGTTGGTCTCTAACCAAGAGGTGAATATTTGACTTCAAAGATTACACTCTATACATTGTTTAATGAATATGTAGTGGCATCAGTGAAAATGGCAAGGCAGAGATGTCAGAGAGTTCACTGCTTTGTGCAACAACAAACAAACTCGCAAAACTGGTCTGTATTAGTTTTTAGAGAACTCTAGATATTTAACTAAAGGCTTGCAACAACCTGGGAGCACTTAATTTAAAACCTGGGTGAATTTTGGTTAAACCGGAGAATTTTGTGGTGTTTTAACTTGCTAGTCCAGTGCCCTGCTCCTCAGCACAGCCCTAGCCTTGAAAAGTCAACAGACCATCTTTGCAGTCCTGGAAGGAGCAGAACACAGTTGGAACTCTTTCAAAGCCTTATTCTGAGGAAGGAGTCATTATTTGACCATTATTTGTGGTTCTCTGAAGGGGAGTCCATATGAAAGAACTGCTTTTATTTGGCTTCCCTCAAATTCACCCACTATTAAAAACTTCTCTTAGAGCCTTTGTTGAATGTTTTGACAGTAGGCCTTTCTGAGGCAGTAGGGCAAACAATGGACTAACCAAAAAGCCCTTATCGGTAAGGGCTTTGGGAATCCATTCTTGGGAATCCAGGGGCCATGTCCATGTGTAAGTCTGTATATATGTTCAGGAAAGATCTGGGAAGGTTCTAAGCTCTTACTTCTGACTGACTTAGGTAATCTTTAACAAGCAGGAAGTAGAGGGAGAAAGAAAGATTTGCAGATTACCTGGGTGAGTGTGGAAAGCATGTCCCAGCATCCACTCAGAAGCCCTTGGTAAAGACTTCGAGACAAACTGGTTCTAAATATTTAAGGAAATCTCTGTTTAATTATTAACTGACCACTAAGCCAGCTGAGGACAGATGTTAGTGGCCATACTTGACATATACAGTCTTTGTAGCATTTGTTCGGAAATGTCACTAAAATAACAAACAACAATTACAATAAGTAGTGACACAAACCAGCCTTGAGATGGGGGAAATCTGGTGTCCTGACCTGTCCCGTTATGTTATTTAAAACACTTAGTTTTCAACAAAATCACGATACATGCAAAGAAATAAGAAAGTCTGACCCATAAACAGGGTCCCAGGATAGCCAAAACATTCTTGGAACTAGGACTCACACTTGCAATTTAAAGTGCACTGTAGGGCACCTGGGTGGCTCAGTTGGTTGAGCGACTGCCTTCGGCTCAGGTCATGATCCTGGAGTCCCGGGATCGAGTCACACATTGGGCTTCCTGCTCAGTGGGGAGCCTGCTTCTCTCTCTGAACTTTCCCCTCTCATGGTCTCTCTCTCTCATTCTATCTCTCAAATAAATAAATAAAAATAAAATCTTAAAGAGCATTGCAAAGCTGTAGTAACCAAGACAGTGTGGTAATGAAATAGACATCATTGCTCAAGGAGTGTATAGTGGTGTGACTATAGGAAAGATATATGTGGATTTACCCTACGACCCAGTGATTCCACTCGTAGGCGTGTATCCAAAGGAACTGGAAACAGGTGGTCAAACAAAAACTTATATGTAAACATTCATAAAAGCATTTTCGGGCACCTGGGTGGCTCAGTGGGTTAAAGTCTCTGCCTTCAGCTCAGGTCATGATCTCAGGGTCCTGGGATCAAGGCCCGCATCGGGCTCTCTGCTCCGCAGGGAGCCTGCTTCCTCCTCTCTCTGCCTGCCTCTCTGCCTACTTGTAATCTCTCTCTGTGTCATAAAAATAAATAAAATCTTTAAAAAAAAAAAGCATTTTCATAACAACCAAAAAGTAGAAATAGTCCAATACAAAAGACCATCAACTGATTAATAGATAAACAAATGTGATATATCCAACAATGGCATATTATTCAGCCATAATAAGGAATTAAGCATTTGTAGTTACGACGACATGAATGAACCTTATAAACATTTTGCTGAGTGAAAGAAGCTAGTCACAAGAAGTCACATATTACATGATTCTATTTACAAGAAATGTGTAGAATAGTAAATCCATAGAGACAGAAAGTAGATCAGTGCTTGCCAGGGGTTCGTAGAGGGGGAATAGGAGTGATTACTAATGGGTAAAGTGTTTCTTTCTAGAGTGATAGAAGTTCAGGTATTAGATGATGGTGATGTTTCATCTTGTGACTATACTAACAAACACTGAATTGTCTACTTTCAAATGGTAAATTTTATATGTGTATTATATAACAATATTTTTTAAGTTATAGAGACTTTTGTCTTCAAAAGTAGCCATATATATAAATAAATGTATAAATAAATAAAATCTCCTATATTTTTTTTTCAAGGAAGATTCTTTCTGCCCCATCTAGCTTTTTGACAATGTAATCTAATAATCTAATATATGCCATTGTTAATATCAAACATCTTGCTCTAGGTCAGTTTACTGAAAATATATTTGTTCAGTGATTAGTTGACCAGTGTTCAAATGACACTCACACACAAATTGCAGACAAAGACCTACACTCAGATGGAAGATGGTTTGTCACAGTGATTTTGCCACCAGAAGGGAAGATTCAGTTACAGGTGTATAAAAATAGAAATGGTGACATGCTTCCAGGGAAACCCCATCCATCCACATGAAAGGCATTGAATCTGAGGAGAGTTTAGAGTCTAAAATGTAAAATACATGTGAAGTTAAAGTTGAACCAAGCTGTATTGACAAATTTCCAGCTAAGTTATTTTGGTGACATGGATGTGTGTACTTGAAGAAAAAAATCAACCATAATTCAGAGACTTGGTCTTTCAGTGAATTGGTTGTTAGCCAGATTGGTGTGAGGGGGAGAACTAGTTAGTTTGTGTCTGCACCACAAGACACACTTAAGTTGTGACTAAGATCTGAGGCCTAATTGAGTGAAAAAAATTGAGTTTTTTCTTTTCTGGAAAAAAGATGGGGGGAGGGGCATTTGTATACAGACAGTAAAGTGGACCACTCTTGGTATCAAAACCTAGAGAACACCATACCCAGTATAATTGTTACTGTTGCGTTTTTTTAATGGTTGTTTCGTATAAATCTAAAGGCCCTTCATAAATGTTAAAACCAAGAATCAACCGCTGAAAGCCAGGAATATGCCATAACAAGTAGAGGGACTTACGTTCCCAGTTATGGGAAGCACGGGGAGAGATAATAAAAGAGGTGTGGACTGTCATTTTATTTATTTATTTTTATTTTTATTTTTTAAAGATTTTATTTATTTATTTGACACAGAGAGAGAGATCACAAGTAGGCAGAGAGGCAGGCAGAGAGACAGGGAGAGGAGGAAGCAGGCTCCCCGCCGAGCAGAGAGCCCGATGCGGACCTCAATCCCAGGACACTGAGATCATGACCTGAGCCGAAAGCAGAGGCTTTAACCCACTGAGCCACCCAGGCGCCCATGGACAGTCATTTTAAAATTAATACTTATTTAAGCAAGTGGGCTTATTAATATAACATGGCAGTCGGAGGGCATTAATTGTCCCTTTCAAAGCAGCAGTTATCCCTTTGTTTCTAAACAGCTGCATTCTGTCTTATTCACAGAGCCTTCTGAGGCACTTCAGTTCTATTTGTTGTGCTACAGGAGGAAGTGTGGCAGCATGCATAAACTCCAGAGGTCCACAATCTCAAATGGGGAGCAGCTGCTAGGTAGATAAAAGTGTTTGTAGAGACTTTTGTCTAGGAGCCAAGGGGTTGGAGGGATTATGTCTTTGGCAGAAGGGTGGCAATATAATGCAGGGATATATGCCATGGCATAAAGTTAAGTCAAGATTCACTGCTCTCTTGGGTTTAAGTGAATCAATAGCATTAGGCTAAATGTGCCACTTCTTCCTCCTAAAGGATGTAGAGCTGTTGAAAGCCTTATGGTGCTTAAAATATAACATTTTATGCTGAGCAAGTCTAGAAGAAAGAAAGCTGCTATAAAGTATCTTTAACAGATTTTCAGGTAAAATAATAGTGGTATCGTTATTTCTCTATACGATTTTATTAAATAAGTAGAAATAAAACATACACAAGGGAACTGATTTTTTTAAAATGTCATTTAGCCATAACATCTGAATAAGATGCAAAATATATGGCTTAAAAAGGCTCTTATGAATACCTGGTTTCATATTCACAAGATTCAGTAAATTCTTATAACTAACAAATAACTCCTTTTAACGAAGTTTCATAGGCTTTTTGGAAGAATGAGCCTTGAGTAGTCCTTATTCTAGGGCGTGATCCTTCTCTCCAAGGCATGACCTTTCTTATCTCTCGTCGGTCCATCATACAACACTGATAATCAGAGGGGGCAAATCAGACTCAAAAGAAAAGAGATCTTTCAAAGTATCAAAATTTCCTAGTACTTTAAGGATACATGTAATGCTAGACATAGATAAAGCATGAGGATGTCTGGGATCATAGCAAAATTCCTGAGATCCATTTTTCTACATTAGAATTGCTCTGGGCTGGGTTTTCCCACAAAGGTCTTTGCATAACATATGCTGAACATCACTTACATAAAAGGGAGGTCTTTCAGTCATTAAACATCTCCATTTTATAATTATATGGCTTATGTAACATTTACTAAAAGCCTGGACTCAGATACATTCTGTTTATTTAAACATTATATAGATAAGGGCACTCCTGCTAGTCCCTACCACTAGTATGTCTCCAGGAGTTCTCTCTTTCCTCTGTTACTAGCATGTTTACAGGGGCTCCATCTGAGTTGTCTGTCTTTCTTACCCAAGTGCCTTCCAGTAAACGGAGAGAATAGATTCCCGTCCTGTTCTTATCCATCCCAGTCTAAATTCTTACCTTTGCCAATAACTCCTTGCTACGTATTTCTCAGGTTTATTTTTATAATTTTTATACCATTTTCTGAAACATTTTGTGCAGAAGAATAATCTTGCAAATATGCCATTAAAAACCAGTATTGGAACTATTCAATGGAGAGTAAAAATTCTAGCTAAGTTATTCTTTTTCTTCCATCATCCTTAGTTACTAAAAACTATTAGTATGTGTTGTAGATATCTGACGGTATGTGTTATTTTTCTACAGATCCCTGGTAATATTTATATCTTCCTTAAATATATTCCATCCTCATCTACATTTGGTACATGAAAAGGAGCAAATCAAGCTCTGATGTTGAGCATGGAGCAGCAGTTCACTTCCTGTCATTACCAGGCTACTGTTTAGCTACATATGACCATAATTTATGACTTGATAAAGTACAGAAACTATGTTGTTCAATATCCGCCATCTTATATAATTCACTGGTAATATTTCTCTTGGGTCATCTGGAAAAATCATCATAAATATAGCCTATAAAATATTTGCCTAATGTTTGCTGTATTTTACTACTAGTAGGTTGAATTATTGAAATAATTGAGTCATTCCTCTTCAAGTACTTCACATGAATTTATTACAAATAGATGAGTTAGTAGGAATCTCGGTCACCTTCTCTATTCTCTGAAGAAAACTGATCTGATGTTGTTTTGTTTTGTTGTTTTGTCTTGTTTTGTTTTGCTTTGAGCTTGGCTAATGATCACTGCTAGATCTGAAAGCTTGCCAAAAGCATTATTCTCTTACTGTGGAATGTTCTTTTAGGAATAGTGAGGGCTCATTCTGCCCTGGAATCATGGTCTACTTATAAATGCCTCTTCCGTCTGCTACAATATCAGCCTATTTTCATTTGACCCACACTTATTCTCTCATGATCAGATGGTCTAGCTTAGCATAATGCTTAATCATAAGGTTTACAGTAATAGCAGACTCATTATCAGCTGTTGGCCTCACCGTTGGGCTGATAACAAATCCTACAGGGAAAAATTCACAAGATTGTTTCTTACTGCTTGGTGTTGGACTAAATTCACTATTTGTCCTAATTTGATGAAAAGAGTAAAGTTTTGACACATTCAAAATACATTATGCTTATTTGATGTCAAATTTTGTAGTATGACTACTGTGTTTGGACCATTTATAGTGCCTTCTTTGGGTAACCTGTCACAGACCAAACCAAAGAAAAAATTTTATCGGTTCTGAAAATAAAGCTATGCAGTTGCATCCTTCCTAGTCCCCTCATTTCCATCAGCTAATTGTAGAAACCTCATCAATGGAGTCCCTATCTTATTTTCCTTTGTATTCAACCTAATGACAATCATTTAAACAATGAAGCCAAACTTTCCATTTTTTTTTAGCTCTAGTTTTTATAACTTTTACAGTTGCCCATTTCAGTTTCCATTGACACCACTGCTCTGATGATGAAATGGAATATGGTATATTTGTATAATATGTTTTACTGTCCACATATGTACAGTGATAGCAATGAATTATGTATTGTCATCAAAAGTGATACATACAGTTGGACAATATTCTCTGAGATTGCTTTTGTTGCACATTGTAAGGAAAGCCTAGAGTAGAGTGTTACTCTTCTTTAATACCAATTTGTAGTCACTTGAACCTAGTAGTAGAAAGGAACAAAATTTACTCACCGGATATGCCTATTTTCTAATC
This sequence comes from Ailurus styani, assembly GCA_002007465.1. Lineage (NCBI taxonomy): Eukaryota > Metazoa > Chordata > Mammalia > Carnivora > Ailuridae > Ailurus > Ailurus styani. The sequence goes on along the minus strand of LNAC01000167.1, from coordinate 1,560,478 downwards.
ATGGGAAATTTGTCTCTTAATATTATCAAGCAACTGTTTTCCCATTGACACTGAGAGAAGTTCTTTGTCACATTAGTTTCCCCTCTCTTTTCCTATTGGTGCATGGACTAAGCACCCACATGCTTACATATTTTATGAACTGAGGTAGCTTGGTGACTCTACAAATCTGACTGTCACAGTATCTATCATGGTCAGCATGATGGGCACTTCGTTATCCTAAAAGTGTAGTGCAGGGTCACCCACATTCATGATATTACTGCTACTTTGGAAGGATTATTCCATTACTGAGTTGATGGTGGGTGGCACTTCACTCTCTCAGGGCAAGGCTGCCAAACTCCTTATTTCACCCATTTTAGTAAGTTGGTTATCATGCCATCGAAGCATCTGCTCACAAAAGTTTGTTATCATTTATCAGTCTCTAAAATGTGTGATGATCTCTTCAACCATGAATTCTAAGAACTTGGGTCAGTAATAGTCCAATTTCTGCTGATATATTTTGTGAAGTATTCTAACATCAGTGTACTCTCAGGATGTCATGGGTACACACACCTGTATAGTGTGTGTGTGTGTGTGAGTGCGCGCGTGTGTGTGGTTTGGGGGAGGGATTGTTTGTTTTGTATTTCTTGTTTTTTTAATTAATCAGTGATCTTGAGTTGCTTTGTGAGTGAAAGTAATGTCTGCCCAGCTGGCCACTGAAGCATGAAAAGGCTTTCCAGAGATGGATAACACTGCCCTTACTGTTATTTCCCCCCACTACTTCAGCTTCTTTTAAGGTCTAGGTTTTATCGGGAATGCTAGCAAAAGACAAGTAGTAGAGGTTTTCACTAACTTTCCTTCTGCCTAACACACTCTGAATATCCAGTAAGCCAGTCCCATGTTTCAGGTCAGCTTCCTCAGAATCCCACTGGAAAAACTTGTTGCCATATTCTGCCCCTTTAAACGAAGACTTTGCTACTTTAAACAAAAGATTTTGCTACATTAAACAAAGAATATCTAGATAGCCATTCTGGAATCAAACCCTCATGTTTTCATCCTTTTCTTTGTTGAAAATGCCTAGTCATTATAATTCCTGAGACTTTGAGAAACTTCTGCTTACGGTGCTGATTGGAGTTAACACAAAGACTGGCTTGTTGAATTAGATTCCCATGGACGGGACCCTTACCCCACATCAGACAGCTTTAATCATTTCAAGGATACAAGTACTTGAGAAAAGAAGATAGAGAAGTCCTGGTCTACCGGTGCTGCTCTCTAGATTCTTTCTTGATGCTCGAGAATACTTTTGGGCCTAGATTAATACACGGGGTCTCTAAGTTATACATGAAAGGTGTCACACAAAAGAGAACTAATGTGGTCGTAAAACATCTCCATTTTATTTACTAATAATTACAAATCTTAAGCAGTATTATTCCAAGAAATCATCTTCCATAAATCCATAGATTTTGGCATTGTTTTTCATGACTCTAGTACATTCTAGGTACATTCTGCTAAATGTATTCCATAGATAAGGGCTTTTCCACTCTCTGTTTTCCTGGAAAAAATATCATTAGCATATTTACAAGGGGATTTAATGGAGTCTTTCTTTTGTTGAAATGTCTTGTGATCGAGAAAAGTAATTTATTCCCAAAATGAAACCTCAACATCTCCCATACAGTCTCCACTATTTCTGTTACTCTCTCAACATGGCAGCAGCTTCTCTCTGACAGACCTTGTGGTTAGATTTTTCTAACACATGGAGTATTCTTTTTTTATTTTTAAAGATTTTATTTATTTATTTGACACAGAGAGAGAGAGAGAGAGCATAAGCAGGCAGAGCAGCAGGCAGAGGGAGAGGGAGAAGCAGGCTTTCTGCCGAGCAGGGAGCCTGATGTGGGCGTCTATCCCAGGACTCTGAGATCATGACCTGAGTCGAAGGCAGACGGTTAACTAAGCCACCCAGGCGTCCCTGGAGTATTCTTTTTAGTCAGTAAATTAATGTTTTCTTTCATTTCTGGGTCATTTTCTTTAATTATAACTGTAAATATTTTATCATCGATATGATTATCTCATAACTACAATTATGAATACATTGGCTTTTCTTTACATGACATCTTTGGTATATCATAATTATCCTCTGAACAGTTCCAAATTATCCATGTGAATTTAACGTTTCTATTTCATGTGAATTATAAACTCTGCATACTAGTAATTGGTACATTTTATTCAATACTCTTAAAATACATCAACCCCATTTATTTAATTTATTTAAGGGATTTTCTTATAGGGGCACCTGGATGGCTCACTGGGTTAAGCCTCTGTCTTCGGCTCAGGTCATGATCCCAGGGTCCTGGGGTTGAACTCCACATTGGGCTCTCTGCTCAGCAGGGAGCCNATGGCTCACTGGGTTAAGCCTCTGTCTTCGGCTCAGGTCATGATCCCAAGGTCCTGGGGTTGAACTCCACATTGGGCTCTCTGCTCAGCAGGGAGCCTGCTTCCCCCCCCCCCCCCCGCCCCTCTGCCTGCCTCTCTGCCTCTCTCTCTTTGTCAAATAAATAAATAAAATCTTAAAAAAAAAAAGGAATTTTCTTATGGAAGACAAAATGCACAGAGAGGTTAAGTGATTTAATAGAAATGGTTCCATAAGTTCACAAAAGAGCAAATGTTATAGCTGCTGAGCACTGGGTCTTATTTTATAATTAGTAATTAACATCAAGTATCAAAAGTAAAGTAAGATGAATTCTGTATAATGGCCTAGGCAATATAGTTTATTTGTAAACTGAGTCATTTCCTGTATTACATTTGAAACTGCTGATTATATACAGGACTTGAAGAAGCTAGTCTAGCAATTTGGACACATTTAAATAAATACCAGATTATAAAGGTGAGAATTTCTAACTACTTTACAATGACTATTAAGAACTGTGAATATCATTTAAAATTTATTATAATAAAATTAAATGTCTTGAACATAAATGCACAATCTAGATAAAAGTTTATATTTCATTTTTTTTCACCTTAAAAAGCACAGAGAGGGAACTGGTGAACTAACCTGAAGAGATGACAGTGTAGCGGGAGACACACTTTTGGGGAAAGAAATGTTGAAAAGTAGTAATCTTCTTAAGGAGAAATTTAACTTTAGAAAAATATGGAAAAGGGAAAACTGGGGAAGTAGCTGCAGCTGCAGCTGGTCAAGAAGAAGCGAATCAAGTGGGAGAGAGCCAGAGTGGTTCCGAGGAAGGTCCTACTTTCCTCCTCATCTCAGTTGTAGCAGTCATGACCACCCTCCAAGCCACGAAGGAACCTGTCCTCAGGGGTGTATCTCCTACCCCTAGCAAGATTCCCGTACACTCTCAGAGACGCCCGCCTCTCCCCACAGTCAAACCCTGTGCCCTGGACCAGGAGAACCAAGATCCAAAGAGATTGGTGCAGAAGCTCAGCCTTGACTCAGCAGGCCCCAGGCCCAAAGTCACACATCAAACAGAGAAATCAGAGAGATCGGTGGGGAGCACTCAGCCCCGGAACCCCTTGGAGGAACTGAGGCCTAGCCCTGGGGGTCAAAATGTGGGCCCTAGGCCCCCTCCCCAGACAGAGGCTCCAGGGACAGTAGAGTTTGTGGCCGACCCCGCAGCCCTGGCCACCATCCTGTCAGGTGAGGGGTGAAGAGCTGTCGCCCGGGCTGCCAACCCAGTCAGACTCAGAGAACACTGATTCAAGGGAGCCAGGGAGGCACCACCAGTAGGGGCCAGGGTGCCCACGCCTCTGCATATTTAGCCCCTAGAACCCCTGCCAACCGACTGGACCCTGTTAGGGCTTCCTGCTTCTCGAGGCTGGAGGGACCAGGACCCCGCGGCCGGACCTTGTGTTCTCAGAGGCTAGAGGCCCTGCTTCCACCTTCAGGACCTTTCTTGCACCCCTCTGCTCACCTCAGTTTCCAGGAGCTAAGAAGAGTGACAGGTGGTGGCAGCTGGACTTCATTGAGCCAGACCTCCGGATTGCTCCTGGAGACCCCAGTCCTGCCTGCTCCTTCTCTCCCTGAAGGACAACATGAAGTTGTTACTCGCTCAGATGAAGGAGGAAGGGCCCCCCCTTGGTCTGGCGCAGCGGGTACCATTAAGAGAGGTAACCCACACCAGGGACAGCAGTGCCGCCCACCTGATACCCTCCCCTGGCCATGTGGCACCACCTCCTGTCACCCACCCATCACCCTTTGGACAGGCTCAGCACATACCCTCTCCCAGGCCCTCAGCTCCAACCTCATATTCGGTTTTGCGGTATCTTGCCATTCGTCCCAAAACCCACATTCACACCCATCCAACCGACCCCCAGGGTTTAGCAGAACCTGAGTTTGTGTGGCCTCTCCCCTCAGTCATGCCCTGAAGAGCCTTCCCTGCCCTGGGAGCAGATTGCAGTCTGATTATTTGACCAGGAGAGTTGTATAAGGGTGCAGGAAGGGCCTGGGAAGCCGCCTGTGGCAGCTCCTCACCCTAATACACCCCCCAAGCTCCAGGAGCTGAAGATGCAGTGCGTCAGTATCCTGAGGGAGTTGTTGCGACAGGAGGTGGAAGGGCCGGCCGGGGGCAAGTGTCCCCCTTACCCCCAATGGAGGCTCATTTCTGGAAATGGTTGAACTTTAGCCCCTGATGGCTGATATTTCTAGAACTTGGAATGCCTCAGAGCAGAACTCGGGGGCCTTGCAATGTCCTGGACTGTTCCAGCGCCCTGGGCTACCAGAGCCCTGCCTTCCAGAGGAGTGTGGGGAAGCACAGCCCTGCCCAGGAGCAAAGCCGGAGGTAGCTCAGCCCTGCCCTCCCGCAGAGCCAGGGTCCCCGGAGTCCAGCCATAGCAGGGAGCCTGGGACACCAGAACCCTCTGTCCGGGAACAGCCTGAGGCATCAGAGCCCTGCCCTCCAGTAGAGCCCGGTCGCTGGCAGGCCGACTCCCACAGGCCCACTGGACTCCTAGAGCCCTCCCCTAGGAGAGAGCCTGGGGCATCCAAGGCCTGCTCCCTGGAACCTAGAAGTCCAGAGTCCAGCCCGCAGCCTTGCTGCAGTCAGCGGGCTCCAGCGACCACCAACCTGATCTTCTCCTCCCAACGCCCACTTTGTGCCAGCCCCCCTATTCACTCACTCCAGTCTCTGCGGCCCTCAACAGGCCAGGCAGGTCCTGGTAGTCTTGTCCCTCGAACCCTGGCCCTGAGGCAACGCCTCAAAGCATGTATGACTGCCATCCACTGCTTCCATGAAGCTCACCTGGATGATGAATGTGCTTTCTACACCAGCCGAGCCCCGCCCTTGGGTCGCACCCGGGTCTGCACCAACCCTGTGGCCGTGTTACTTGAATGGCAGGATGCCTTGTGTTTTATTCCAGTTGATTCTGCTGCCCCACAGGACTCTCTCTCATGATGCATCTACCTCCTGACCTGCCTTGCTCCTCCCTTTTAGCCCTTATTTATTGTCTACCCCGTGAGACTGGGAGCCCATACCCTTTATCCTTCAATAAAGTTTCTAAAGTGTCCAAAAAAAAAAAAAGGGGGGGGAAAGGTTAATGAAAGTGAAAATAAAATTGTTTAGTTAAAAAAATAAAGTATGAGTTGGTATATAGTATATTTTCTAATACACAGAAAATACTAATTTTATGGGATCTATTTTATATGCTATTTATATGAGTATTTGAAAACTAGTTTGATTTCCTGCAAAACTGAAGCATAGAGAAGTTTTTTTGAAAGACCACTGGGAAGGAGTCACATTTAATTCTGTATTTTGTATATGGCTTTATTTGAAAATAGCACTGTTAAATGATAACAAAACTTCCATAAGATTGCAGATTTACTCAATGGTAAAGTAAAATGAAAGCGCAAAGCTCATGAGAAAAAAAGTTTTCGCTAAATAGATTTTAGATCATTTGGCTTTAGAACTACAGCTCATGATACTGAGATGTGTGTGTATATGTATGTATGAGAAACTCTTACACTCAGGGCCTTTTCATTAAATAAATAATCTTCCTATAAAAATGTTGCAGTGATGTATCACTTATCTTCTTAGGTGCATTCAACAAATGAGCAACTTGTATATTCCATATAGACCCTTAAATGCTTCAAAACATTTTATAAACCTTAGAAGGGCTGGCTACCAGGGAAAATGAAAGATATTTTGATATTAGGAGGGCTGTCAAGAGAGTGATTCAAATGTTTGCTATTTCATCTTAAAGGGAAAAGGACTGGCTGCTTCAGGCCTGATAAATAGCAGTCCCTTAAATAGCAGATCATAAAGATCAGGTCATTTTCTGTCGTTCTCTCAAGAGCCTTGCCTGACTACCTCAGTCCAACTACAAGATCATGTTTTGAAAGAGAAGGCAATGAAGGCTGCATGCAGTTTGTACTGATTAAGATTATCATAACATTTTTGGAGTGCTATCTAATGCTTTAATTTTAAATCTGTATCTTTAAAATGTATTATCCCTTAAATAGACGTCATTTATTTAAGAGGCCTCAAAGTCTACTATTTATTAAGCGATCTACTTAATTATCTACATCTCTTGGTGATTTAATTTAATATGGAGACCTGTCATATGGTTCAAGGAATAATTGTCCTGCCACCCAAAATGAGTTTGGGTTCTCTATCAGTTTCCCAGGACTGTCATAACAAAGTACCACAAAGTGGGTGCCTTAAACTACAGAAATTTGTTTAGTTATACTTCTGAAGCCCGGAAGTCTGAGATCAAGATGTCAGTAAGGTTGATTTCTTCTAAAACCTCTCTCTTTGACTTCTTGATGGCTAAATTCTCCTTGTGTCTTCACATGGTCTTCTCTGTGTGTGTGTCAGTGTTTAACTTCCTCTTTCTGAGGACAGTAGTCATATTGGATTCAGGCCCACACATTGACCTCACTTCACCTTACTTACCTGTTTAAAGGTCCTGTCTCCAAATATAGACACATTCTGAGGTATTAGGAGGATATGGATTTGAGGAGACACAACTCAGTCCCTAAAAGTTCCCTGTGCTGATTCAGTGGTGTTCAGCAGCCTTTGATTCTCTTGAGTTCTGTATTTAAAATTACATGAGCTTACTGGATTGATGTCTTCATCCATGATGAAGTAAATGAGTTTATCATTAAATGTTGTATTACTCAGTGTTGTTCACAGAAACAGAATCAATAGGATGTGTATGTATGTGTAGATGGATATAGGTGTAGTATAGATAAAGATATATATAGATAGATATTTATTTTAAGGAACTGGTTCGTGATTATGGACACTGGCAAATCCGAAGCGTGCATGGTGGGCCTACAGACTAGAGACCTGGGAAGAATCAATGCTGCAATTCAGATCCAAAGGCTTTCTGTTGCAGAATTCCTTCTTGCTCAGAGGAGATCAATCTTTTGTCTTATTGAGACCTGTAACTGATTGGATGAAGCTCATGCTTATTATGGAGAGTAACCTACTTTACTCAAAGTTCACCGATTTGGATGATCTCATCCAAAACACCCTCACTAAAACATCCAGAATAAATAAAATATCTAGCCAAGTTGACACATAAAATTAATCATCACAAATATAGACTCAGAATAGGAGTTAATATTTATTAATCCACTACAATATAGTATACACAATGCTAAGCAGGTTAGATAGGTTTTTTTTTTTTTGGTTGGTTTTTACCAACAGAGATGCCAGACCCTTGAAATCACAGTATAGACGTATACCAACCTTCCTGTACTATCTATTTCCTACCAAGGCTTATCTGAATAAACATAACTTTTATATTAAAATAAAAGTGGATATATAGTGGAGTGCACTGCAGTATACATAAGTGTTTTAGTAAGCTTACAAAGCCATGAGACCTTGGTTTAGTGGTTTAGTCTCGTAGCAATGTTTCAAACTCACAGCTCTTAATACAACATTACGACATTAATTCAACATTACTACTCTAGATATGTTTGCTTCTTTCCACTGCTTTAGCATCTTAAAAGTCCAGGGAGTTGCGGACTCAAAGAATCGTTTTGTTCATGCCACTATGTCCCCATTATCTCTACCTCTGTCACCTCTTTCATGCCATTCAAAGTTATGCATAATAGGCTTCCTACAGTATTTTATACTTCATCATGCAGCTCCTTCAATGAAGGTATAACATAGTATTTCTTTGTTTTGATTGTCTTTCAAGTAAATTTTGTATTTTGAATTCATTTTTAACTCTCCTTTCAGAGGTCCATTTCCTCTTTTTTGCCTTCAGAGGGACCCTCATGGAAAAGTTAGGAGGCTTGGGTAGTTTTTTCTTCACAAGTATCAATAGAGAATTCTCATTTTACAAAGGAGAACACCAAAATTCTAAGTAATTTTGAAATTTATCCAGCTCTGTTATTGATAATGCAGCCAAAAGTTGAACCCAAATCAATCAGACTTCTCAGAGTTTTGTTTTGTCAAACTACACTCTGTATTGAGAGAGATAATGGGTCCTTAAAGAAGAGAAAATAAGCCTATGTCTCATCTTCATTTTCTTATTTCAAACAGAAATTGTTTGTTTCTGTTTTTGAATGTGTGTATGTGTAACAAGAGAAGTAGAAAGAAATGATAAATAGAAAATTTCACTATAAAAACATCTCAGTAGTTTTACTGAAATAAAAGTATGTATTGGGAATGTCAAGGAGAAGAACCAAATTATTTTCTAACCTGAAATCCAATAAAGTTATAATCAGAGTGTAGAATTGAAGGAACACCTCAATGCTTCATTGTTCATAAATGTGAATATTTGAAATTTTTATTACAAACTAGAATTGTTACTCATCTTTTGTTGCCTTAAGTAATATTTTATAAATTCAAACCATACAATTAATTCAATAACCTTCTGATAATCTTTTTAATGAATTGAAGCTATTCAGTGTTTTGTATTCCGCCACTAGTCACTAAGTTGAGTATTTAAATTACAGAAGTCAAGACATAGGTGAGGTTCAGACAATGAGAAGTAGCTAAGATAAGGAAACAAAAAAATTCATCTAGTCTTATAACTTATGTATTAAGCTTTTAGTTTCCTTGTCAGAAATATGTTTTTGTTAGCACATGAATATTAAGGAACATTGGGAAATCAATAATAATGATTTTAAAAATCCATCTGTTGCAGAAATCCTGCATGAGACTAAACACAAATAAAGGCTGAAAGTTTTGAGCAAAATGATTCTGTCAGGACTTTGGCACAATTATTATAAATATCTCAAAGTTGTTAGTTTAACTGAATAGTAAATTGTATGGCATCTTACATTTGCCAAAATTGAGTGATAACTTTTAGCTTCCAATTAAAATATGTTTTTTTTATGATATAAGAAAATACTTGCCAAACTACCTATCCATAATTCAAAGAACTGGCAAAGCAGCAATGTGATTTGGGATGTTTACATGGTTCTCTATCCATTCATAAATTCATGAAGTTCCTTAAGTCATAGCACATTCTAAGAGCTTACTTGCTGAGTGATTATAGGGAGATATGTCTACAGATGTATCATAGAGCAAAATAGCTATCAGGAATTACTCAGGGTTAAATCATTCTGTATTGACATATTTTATGAAGAATACAAGTACACTTGTGTCGTGTTTTAGAGCAAAGGTTATCGAGTGTTTGGCCTACGTTAGTTCAATTGTCAATAACATTAGAATCTTCAACCTCACTTAAGCTTTCAACTCTCCTAGTGCTTCCGTGTCACCACAGATTTTGATTACAGATAACTCCCTGCTGCTTCAGTGTCCTGCAATGGGAGATGTTGAGCAACTTCCTAAGAGAGTTTGCCATCTCTAGGTCTACTTAATCATCTTGAACTACATCTTCTCCAATTAAAACATCTATATTTTGGGCGCCTGGGTGGCTCAGTGGGTTAAAGCCCCTGCCTTCGGCTCAGGTCATGATCTCAGGGTCCTGGGATCGAGGCCCGCATTGAGCTCTCTGCTCAGCAGGGAGCCTGCTTCCTCCTCTCTCTCTCTCTCTGCCTGCCTCTCAGCCTACTTGTGATCTGATCTCTCTGTGTCAAATAAATAAATAAAATCTTTTTTTTTTTT
>LNAC01000167.1:1463006-1550214 GCA_002007465.1 Ailurus styani | reverse complement strand
CCCTGAGATCATGACCTGAGCTGAAAGCAGAGGCATTAACCCACTGAGCCACCAGGCGCCCAATAAATAAAATCTTTAAAAAAAAAAATAAATAAAACATCTATATTTTAATTAATTTATTTTCTTGGAAATACACTAGTCTTACTACTAAGGTTCCTTTCAACTATTATCAGAAGTCTCTCTTTTATTATCCATCATTATATGAACATTTATCACTGGCCTCTCTTTCCATCCAGCCCAAATCCTCTTATGGTTCTCTTTGGACCTATGATTTTTCAATGTACCCTATTTCTTAAACTATTTTTTAAAAAAATACTTTATTTATTTGTCAGAGAGAGAGAGAGAGAGAGAGAGAGAGAGAGATTGAGAGAGAGAGCACAAGCAAAGGGAGCAGCAAGCAGAGGGAGAAGCAGGCCCCCTGAGGAGCAGGGAGTCCAATGCAGGCCTTCATCCCAGGACTCTGGGATCATGACCTGAGCCAAAGGCAGATACTTAACAAACTGAGCCACCCAGGCATCCCTCTTAAACTATTTCTATTAATATTCTGTTCACCCATATGTTATAGTATAAGTATTGCTCTACCCTCAAGATATTACTCCCCTGAAATTACTCCTCCCCTGCATTTATCTCAAGGTATATTTGGGTTGGTTTGTTTGTTTTCACTCACAGGACGACTCCAATGCATAATTTGGTGGTGATCAGAAATCTTTGTTCTTCATTACTGCTTTTAAGTAATTTTTATTCCATACCTTAAAAATCCCAGCTCTTCTAAAAAAGGGTATATTCAAATTTTTCCTCTTATTACCCCTCCTTGTTACTATCATTTGCTCAAGTGTCTTCCTGATGAGTCCCTCCCTGCACAAGTTCTCTAGAGAAACAGAACCAATAGAGATTTAGTATAAGGAATTGGCTCATGTGTTTATTTAAAGAGACTGAGAAGTCTCAAGATCTGCTGTAGAAACCTGGAGACCCCCAATCTGGTGGTGTAGTTCTACTTTGAGTCCAAGACAGGAAAATACCAATGTTCAGTCTCAAGTACTTAGACCAGAGGAGTTCCCTCTTAGCCTTTGTGTTGTGTTCAGGTCTTCCATTGATTAGGTGAATTCCACCCACAAAAGGGAGGGCAATCATTTTTACTCAGTCTATCAATTCAAATATTTATATTATCCAGAAAAATTCTCACTGACATTCAAAATAATATTTGAGCAAATGTCTGGGTGACTCATGGCCCAGTGAAGTTGCTGTGTAAAAGTAACCATCCCATTCACCTAATCAAATGTTTTAGCTCTGGCTGGATTCTTTTTCTAACATTTTTTTCTCATTATTTTAGGTGATTATTCTAGGTGATCACTTATCCATCAACATATATACATTTCTAACCTCCTAGCTTCTTATTTTCTTAATCTCTTTAATTATAATTTTCTTTTCATCCACCCCATTTTAACATTCCATGGCCATGTTGATACCTTGATCCTGAGAATTAGATTTCTGTATTCAGATCTTAAGCACTAGGCAGTGCTGCTCAGACTTTGATGTATATAGTAATTACTTGGGGAGCCTTAAAATGCAGCCCAATTTATTGGTCTGAAGGGGAGTCTTAAGAGTCTGTGTTTCTGAGCATCTGGGTAGCTCAGTGGGTTAAAGCCTCTGCTTTCGGCTCAGGTCATGATCTCAGCGTTCTGGGATCAAGGCCCGCATCGGGCTCTCTGCTCAGCAGGGAGCCTGCTTCCTCCTCTCCCTGTCTCTCTGCCTGCCTCTCTGTCTACTTATAATCTCTCTCTCTGTGTCAAATAAATAAATAAAATCTTTAAAAAAAAAAAAGAAAGAGTCTGTGTTTCTAACAAGATCTCAGGTGGCACCAGTGCTGCTACCATGGACCACAGTTGGAGTAGCAGGATGTTGTATATCTTAGTAACTGACTTGATAAAAGAACCACAACCTCCAGTCCTTCAAAAGAAGTTATTTCTTTGTCATGTTAACAGTTTAGAGGTAGACAATCTAGTTTGGAGGGATAGCGTTGCCCATTAGGTCATTCAGACACCCAGTTTTCTCAATGGTGCTGTTCTTGATAGGTGTGTCCTGATCCTCAAGATGGGAGCTGGATCTTACATGTCCAGCTTGTAGACTTTGGGAATTTAATTTTTGAGGTGGGCAGAATACAGAGTCCAGAAAAGTGGCTTTCTCCTATAGAGGTGATCTAGATGTAACACCCATCAATTCTGTAGCCACAGGTAGCCTTAGAGAGGGCACAGACATATAACATGGAGCTTGGCCTTATGTGCCTAGATGGCATGAGTCTGTTGCTACAAGAAAGAAGAAGATCATGATTTGGAGGAACTCTGGGTAGTCTCTTCCACTTCACTGTGATGGTTAACTTTATATGTCACCATGACTGAGCTACTGATGCTCAGATAGCTAGGAACACATTATTTTGAGGTATGTCTGAAAGAATATTTCTGGAAGAGATTAGCATTGGGTTTAGCAGACCCAGTTAAGAAGATCTGCTCTCACCAATGTGGGCAGGCATCATCCAATCCATTGAAGGCTCTAAAAGAACAAAAGGCGAGGGAAGGGCAAATTCTCTCTTTCTTCTTGAACTGGGAAATTCCTCTTCTTCTGCACTAGGACAGTGGAAATCCTTGTTCTTAAACCTTCAGATTCTGGATTTATGCCATTGGTTCCCCTGGTTCTCAGACTTTCAGACTTGAACTGAATTATACCACTAGCTTTCCTGGTTCTCCAGTTTGTAGATGGCAGAAGGTGGGACTTCTTAGCCTACATACTGTGTGAGCCAATTCCTATAATAAATCTCCTATCTCCATCTCTTTATGTCTATATCTGTATCTGTCTTGTCTCCTGTTGGTTCTGTTTCTCTTGAGAACCCTGACTAATACAATTACCAACAACACTACCTTTGACATCTTGAATTCAACAGGTTTAGCACCTCCCATTTTTCTTGCCAACTCACCATGTTTCCAATAATTCTCAGACATCCCATCCCTGGCCTCCACCACTTTTTCTTTATCAGTACCAGCCCCCTCTCAGAGTTCCTAAATTTCCTCCCTTGTCCATTATGTATTCTAAAATTCAGCATTATAATTGCTTTCTGTAAATGCTCTTAGTGACTTTTTCTTTTTTCCTGCTGTCAATTATCCGAAAAAAAAAAATTGCAAACCAGGTCATTCAGGGCATGTTTGAAATGTTAGCTCATCACAGAAGTTTTACTTGGTGGCCCAGTCTGAAATAATCCTCCCTGCCATGCATGGCTGATTCCCTAATCCTGCTTTTAATTTTTTCATGACATTTAAAACTATGCATTATGTTATATGTCTGTACATTTGTTTGTTTTCCATCTTTTTCATTAGAACTGTAGGTGGAGAGAGATTTTATTCTGTCCACAGGTAATTCTCCATTATGAAAAATTACCTAGCCTGGAATGATGCTTAGTAAATATTTTTGAATGAATTAATAATATTGGGTAGGAGGGGAAGAAGGTGATTTTATTCAGTCAATTCAATTGTATGTTGATATATAATGTATATATATATTTATATATATACGTGTCTATGTCTGTGTATGTCCATTAATACACACAATTGAAAAATAGGGCTAAAGAGAACCTTGAAAATTATTTTAAACTACTAATGGTACAGTTAAAAAACAAAAAAAAAAGTTGAATGAGTTTCTCTTTGCTATCTTTAAGTAATACTTCAACTCTGATTGAAAGGTATACTGTTGTTAGGCCCTATTTCTTTCTGTAATAGAAATAGTATAAGAGAGATGTGAATGTTCTCTTGACTGAAATTCTTCAACCAAAATACATTTAATACTAACAAAAATAAGCAATCAAATTATTTAAACATAAATTATTTGGTTACCTTGGGATCAATATCAAAAGCAACTCCCTGGAGGTAGGAGTCAAAAAACAAGGGACTGACTAAACACATGTGCCCCAGGACCAGGGAGGCTTCAGGTTCTGCCTCAGTTACCATCTGCTGCCTAATTTCAGTGCATTCATCTTGGGAGAGCAAGGATTCTGTGAACAAATGAGTCTACTGCTACATGGAGATGGGGTTAATAGGTACTGGAGAACTGTGGCTAGTCTCCACTACAGACCTGTCCCCTCTGATGCTGCACACTTAAATACCCTAAAAGACTTCAGTTTCAATATGGAAAACTCATACAGTATTAAGTATTGAAATTTCAAGGGGACTTGTGCCAAGATATACCTTTATTCTCTTATCTGTAGCTGAAAAAGTCAACCTACCAATTTATAAGAAACTAACCCCAAGGTAGATTTCAACTTCCTCTCCCACCAACCTAATCAATACAGATTTTGCTGTTTCCTAAGACATGGTCCATGCTTTTGAGCCTCTGTGCCTTTGCCTGGATTGTTATCTCTGCCTTGGCTTTTTCTTTCACTCAAGTTCATATTTACTGTTCTTTTTACACAGAATCCCCAAATAAAATGATTTGCTTTGTTGCGTGCACTTAGCACTTCTAAATAGACATTGTTTCGGTGTTTTCCATATCATTTTGTCATTACTTGATTACCATATCTAATTTTCTTGCTAGAGCATGTATTTCTTGAGGTAGAAACACTATCTTACACATTCTTTTTTTTTTTTTTTTTTGGTAGCAGAGCTCATTATCAAATTCCTTCAATGGGAGAAATTTCTTTTCATTTTATAATAAGAAATTAAAGAATTACAAGTGAAAGTCTTATTGATTTAAGGCCTAATACCTATTTGAGATAGAACCTTGACTGGAACTAATTTATAGTGAAAAATTCTCACTTGGTTACCAGCATGTCCAATTTATCCTCATTACGAGATCAAGAGGATTCTAGGAGCAGAAGGGCATCAAGTACCAAAAAGAGTGGGAAGAGGGCACAGGAGCATGTACCTTATTATACTGCCTTGGGACTATTTTCAGAAATTTGGTTATTCCTCCCAAAAGGATTATTACTCCAGAAAGATTTTGTAATCAAGGAATTACCCTATAACAGCTATATTATATTTAAAATAAAACTTAATATATTTATTAGTATTTTAAAAGTTTGGAAGCACATAAAAGGAGAAAAAAATAAAAATAATAAGTCCCATAGTTATACCTCTTAGTCACTGATGTGGGCATTTTTTTTTTTTTTTTTAGCTTTTAGTATTGCTGAGTTCATATTTAATGTATAAGAATTTCCACTGATATAACATTGTGAACTAACTTTTGATTTAATTTTGCCAATTTGTTAAACTGAATATTGCATAACTTTTAATTGATAGTTATAGAATTTGAATTTCCAATATATTTTTTTTTGTTTAATTAGGTCCTTCTGCATTCATTGTTCCAAATTATCCTAGTTTTTCAAAATTTTGAATAAGTTGCTATAAAATCTTCTGGTAATAAAACTTTAATTATAAATCATCTGAAATCAGAGTATACACAACAAAAAGGCAATTGCTTAGAGTCTAGAAATTAATCTAAATTTGAGCTTCACAGAGAATAAAAGTGGAACCTAAGAAATACATATTATAGTGTGTTTGTAAAGCAAAACAAATTAGAAACTTTACAAGGCAATTATGCATTTCAATAAAGGAAGAAAAATTTTAACCAATGCCTGGTATGTTTTATCTACCACCTTTCTCCACTATTCCAAAAGCTCAGTCAGAACCTCCCACATTGTGTGTTGTTTATAGTGACTCCCAAATCCCATTCAAGGCCAGAGAACACTTTCTGATTAAACAAATGAAAATGAAAAGTTCATGATTTCTTATGGTGCCATAAAGGTGAGTGTAAAGCAAGAATATTCTACAACTTAAAAATCTTAGTCATAGTTTGCTAGAGAGTCCCCTATATTTTCACTACAGAACAAGGAATCTGGGATTTCTGTAACTTTTTTAGAAAGGAAGCACTGTCCCCTAATCCCTAATATAATGAACTCTAATTCAATAGAGGGGATCCTTGCAGACCCCCAGAGAATTAAGAATAAATAGCATACCTTAAAATTGAACTTTGGATAGTTCCTAAGCAAGAAAGTAACTTTAGAGTCCCAGTTCAAGAGCTGGTATTACTATGTTCAAGTAAAATAGCAAAGCTTTGCAAACCATAAAATTTAAGTTTTTCCATGCGTTGATATCAGGACTAGTACCGAAAGTAAAATAAATCTCAATTTAATCTTCTGACTTTCTAGTTAATATGGGCTATATGAATAGTAACATTTATTTCTCACATAAAAATAAGTATACAGATTACACTGGAAGTGCAGTGATAATTTCTATATTTTTGATGATAAAAATTTTTATGTACCACAATTTTTCTTTTCCCAAGGGAAGAGAATCCATGACCAGAAATTATGTGCCCAAGGTCAAATGTCAAAGTACCTATTAAATTTTTACAAATAAAAATCAATCAACAGAATGACTAATTAGAATACGTAGCCCATGTAATCCCTTCTTGAAAATCTGGATCATCTGAATTCAGGGTATTGCTTTTGATGCTGATGTTATATGCAATGCTCAAATCATTTGATAATTTAACCTTTTTCCTGGTATTGATTATATTCTATGGAAATTATGTGTAAAAGAACTAAAGGTCTGTGTCACTGGGGGAAGAGGAGATATATATTTCTTGAATGGAGGGCAGTCTAGGGACAGACATATTTGAGGAAATTCCAGGGCAATATACCACAACAATTTTGATCTTCTTAGCTTAAAATAGTGTTGAAAAAGGGGAAGGGCATGAGGCATGGCAGGTGAGGAAAAGGGAGAGAGAATAGGAGAGTCTTTTCCATCTTGCTCTGTCTGTCACCCTGTGGCAAGTTAAGTATCAGGCCAAGCAAAGGGATGTAATTGAAAAGCACCGGGCCAGCAAATGTGAACGTTCTGCACATTAAATGTTGAGAGACCATGCAAAATGGATTGAGGAGAACGTCAACAAGCAGTGTCATGGAAAGATTTGACAGTTTCTCACTCTCCTTAAGGCACTTCCTTGTTGTGTTCATTTTTCACGGAGGGACATATTATTTCCTTGATAAGGTTGTTTGTTGTTTTGTAACCTCTGTGTAATGTTAGAATGCAAAAGCTGTAAGGCTGACTTACGTTCTTTACTCATCTGCTGGAAATTTTGCCTTTAGGTTAAGATGATGGTATTTTCCCCCGGAACAACCTAGATTACAAATCATTTTTTTTCTGATACAATCCCTAAGACACACAGTATATGCAAACCATATTTTTTTTCACAATCTTTTCTGTTGCTTGTTTCCAACTGAAACAATATATTTTTAATTTTCAAAGGCAGGACAGTAACAAAACATATGACTTTCCTACAAGGAAGCCATGAATTTCACTGGAATATAAAGAAGGGATAAATGCAGACATTAAAATAAAATTATATAAAATTAAACATGGTGAAATAAACTGAGCATAACTGTAATATTCATGTTTCCTCAGAATTGCTGTGCCTATAAGAAATCTATCCATCTGCTAAAGATGCCTTATTTTGCCTATGGTTGTCAAGAAGGCTTTCACAAATCATAGTTACAAAATTAAAAAATACATATTTGCAATATAGTGAAGACCTCCCAGAGTTGCTTCATTTGAAAACTTCTGAGATTCTTATATTGTTGATTAGGAGGAGAATCTATTATTTTATCAGTTTTTCTCCTTTTCCCTCTGCTAAAATTTCCCTTATGAATAATTATACATTTGCCTTGTTCTACAATTTTCTGTGTTTCAATGTGTCACAGACTTATTTTTTATTTTGTAGGCAATGATTATAAAACAATGAAAACCTGGTTTTGGAAAATGTGCTAATGTAATAATCCAAATCAATTTAATATTCATGATGCTTATATATGTGTGAATGCATATATGTATGTTTGTATATATGTACATATAGGTTTTATATAGAATTATATCAATTTATATATTTTAATTTCTATATGCATTTATATTTAATTTATGTTTTAATTTTATATATTACATTTTACTTTATACATATTTTCCTTTTGTTGATCCAAACATTTTGTAACTGCTCTCAGAATAATGAAAAAGAAATTATTTTCATTATTTTTCAGTTAGAGCAAATATATTTTTTTAAGATTTTATTTATTTATTTGGCAGAGAGAGACACAGCGAGAGAGGGAACACAAGCAGGGGGAGTAGGAGAGGGAGAAGCAGGCTTCCCACAGAGGAGGAAGCCAGATGCGGGGCTCGGGGCTCGATCCCAGGACCCTGGGACCATGACCCGAGCCAAAGGCAGACGATTAATCACTGAGCCACCCAGGTGCCCCTAGAGCAAATTTTTTTAAAGATCAGCATTGTTTCCCAAGATAAATTTCAAGTGGCTTTTCATTGTTAAAAGAAATAAAAATTACTTTTAAGTTATGCAATAATGTCCTTAGTAATAGTCTAAGAAATGTGCTGTAGGTGGGGTAGGTAGTCTAAAATAATATTACGATGTCAGGGTCTGGGTTCTGCATTATATTACTTTGCGACTTTGAGTGAGACATTTCACTTCTCAGTTTCCTCCTCTGTAAAGACAACAGAAGGTTTAATTATATCTATGCACCCAACTGACTTTCTACGATTCTAGGTGTTTCCTAAAAAAAGTCATAGGCCACATATAATCACATCTTGGGTTTTTTACATCCTAAAATCACTGTGTCTTTGCTTTTCATATTGCCCCCAGAGGTTTAAAATTAAGTCTCACATGTGTTTGTTCCAGTGTAGTACATCGTTTGCCCATGTGGGTGCCTGACAACATCCTGGGGTCATAATTGAATTTTAGTGAGTATAGTGATAATATTGTCATAAATTACAGTATGCTCCCTCCTTTTTCTAGTTAGCTTTGCATTGTAGGTGTCAAATGCAGTTTTAAATTAATATTTTTCTTTTGTTAAAATAACCTCACTTTGCTTAGTTAAACTGTATATCTTAGTAATCATACAGACCTTCTAATCATCTATCAAATACTCACCAGATAGATCTTGGTCTCTTTGAGAAGATATATAACCTGCAGAAAATCATTTATCTACCTTATCATGAAAAAGCAGCTCTTAACTATTAACTATTAACGTGAAACCCTGACACAGGACACTGGATTTAAAATGCGGGAATATTTTAAATGCCACCCAGTTTCATCATTCTACTACTTGTTGGGAATGCAGAGTTACAGGGGATTTAGTGCAAAGGCAGCTGTCCCCTAAAAGCCCTTTATTTTAATAATTTAAATAACTTAGATTTTTAAACTGATTTCTAAGCTGGTGTACTTCTATAATGATTCAGTTCTGTCTAGGGGTGCCTAGGTGGCTCAGTTAAGCGTCTGTCTTCAGCTCAGGTCATGATCCTGGGGTCCTTGGATGGAGCCCTGTGTCTGGCCACCTGCTCAGTGGGAGTCTGCTTCTCCCTTTCCCTCTGCTGCCCCCCCCCGCCGCCCCGCTTGTACTCTCTTTCTTTCTCTGTTGAATAAATAAATAAAAAATCTTGAAAAAAAAATGATTCAACTCTATAGCATTACTTTTTGTTCTCATTGCTAAATGGAAATCAGTACAGCTGACCACTGTTCCCCATCACACTTTTACCCATTGGAACAAACTATGACCACTGAAACCAATGGTAAAACTACATAAAGGGCAAACTTAGATACTCATTTCTGACACATGAATGTTAACTATACCAGAACCAGGGAGTTCAGCTTGATAATATATCCCATATTTATTTTTAGAATGGATAAATCATTTTATTTAAAAAACATTAGTACAATAAAAAATAAGCTAGTTTGTGAATATCCCATAATTATGATAGACCTAAGTTTAAGCTTTTTACTCTGGAATATCATCTATTGGTGAGACATTTGCTTTTATGACTGGGAAATAAAAGTTGTATTATGTAGAAATGATATTAAAAATTCATAATGTTCACTAAACATGACTCTTAATGAAAACCTGACTCTGTGGGAGACTATCAGAAGAGCACATTATGTAGTTTTCTACATTCTGTAGATATCTATTTTATTTAGTTATATGCTGTGTCTCATATGACACATAGGTTTTTTAGGATGGTGGTCTCCAAAATGATGCATGCTTGATTCACGGACAAAGCAAAGATGATCCATAAAGTACAGGAAGAAAATATTACAACTTTTCTTTTGCTAGTGTTTATTTAAAATTTCTACTTTTGGAGATTTTTGTGTATTTTATATTCTTATAAGAGCAATACATTTTATTATTTATAAATAATAAAGCAGAGTAACCAAAACAAGAACTTTTTACTAATGGGGTGCACAGTCAACCAATTTAGAGACTGCTGTTGTAGCGAATGGGGAGATTAATGACATCCCATTTATAAAGGCTAGCAAGTGAGAAAGAGGCTGTCAATGAGAAGTTCATTGATCTGTTTTCCCATGTCTGCAATAAAGCACATTTACCTGAAATGTCATACTCTGGAAAGAGTGCCAATGTTAAACACACATAAATGCCTACCTTGTACTAAGTAGCTGTATTGATTTGAGAGGCTACATCAAAGCAATTGCCTATGTGTAATTATTGTCTTTCTTCCAAAATGTCTAACCTAGCACAATACAAAGTTTAAATACTTGGTGTGTGTGCTTTTTATTAAATATGTTCAATATTGTTGAACCTTTCTGTGTTTGATCTATAAACAAATGAATAGAAAATGAGCTTAATAAATCATTGGTGGCAGGTTCAAGAGAGTCCTGCTGTTTCTTTGGCTGAATGCTAAGTGACTATGGTTCAAAATATAAAAGAAGTAGAAAAAGAAGGTGAAGAAGAAAGTAATGAAGGAACATTAAAACCATGAACTGTTTGTAACCTTTGTAGTTCTTTAATAAATGTTAATGAAAGGCCATTGCTGTTTGTCACAGTGAGATCAGTATAATCAATTAAATTGCATCCAGCTTTTATTTTCCCTTCAGGTGTTTACTTGTGTAGTGCATGATTCACTTTCCAAATACACAGTTGTGAGAGAACTCTGTTTTGTGTCCCTTTGAAGGGTGATTTATTGTTTTTTTCTTCTTTGTGTTAACGTGTCTACTGTAATTCTATCAGATCTGCTAATTCATATGTCTTTCTAAACCATTACTAAAATGTAAATTTTCTACTTTCAAAGTAGTGTACATCTCAAAGCCATAGTTGAAAAGAATTGCTTCCAAGTCTCATCTCTTTGTTATTTCAGAACTGCATTACATTAAAAAAAAACTCCCCAAATGCACACCCTGAGAATTTTAGTTACATAGCTTTTACTTGAAATCACTCTTCATCAATTTCCTTTTTGTGCCATTAGTCATTTTTCATCATTTTGAAATATTCTGTTTATATATAGTATTTTGAGTTCTCAGTTCTCCCATTTGAAGAAACAGATTATTCCTTGCTACTTTAACAATATAGCAAAGAAGGTCAAGTTTTCTCTAACTAGATCTTTAATTTTAGATTTGACACTCAGGATGAATGAATTTTTATTAATGTTCAAAATATGTAGACAAAATAAATAATCTGTGACAGTGTGGTATGGTTGTGGGACTAGATGGTAAGGGAGAGCTTACTGAATTCCATATTTCACTTGAGCTTTGAGGTAGTAAATTTTCAGCAAATGGGACTGGATGGAGAATGGGGTAGGATAGAAGTTCAGACTGAGGAAAGAGGATAGAGTGAAAACTGAGTATGAGGCTGATATTTAGGAGATATCACTTAATCTTGTAGTCTAGAATATATGTAAAGAGATGAGCTTAGAATCATTTCTGACTTTAATATTTGACCCATTAACATTAGTACCGGCCAATAATAAGAAATTCAAATACAAAGTTAAATAGAAACAAATAAAGTCAAACATAGTCATTTTAAGATAAATGATTGTTGTTGAAAATTTTGAACTTCTTTATAGATAATAATGTGTCTGAATAAACTATATATACAAATATAGATATTCATTAAAATTATGTGTGGTTGGATCATTGTAAACTTTTGCTAGTAACAAGTGAGAGGACACTGTGCCTCTACAACTATAAACATGAAGTACGTACCCTGCAAATGTATCTAGTGTAATGTCTGCCTAACTTGGCATTGAGTCTAGTTGAAGGCTGCAATAAGACGTTTCCCTTGAAAATTCCTAACAACTAGCCTATACTTATGCTCCTTTGGGGAAAGAATCCCATGAGCTATGTTGTCTGAAAATCTTAAGCAAAAATTGTAAACAGATCCAACATCAATATTTTTCATAGGCAGCAGATAGAAGCAAATTAACACTTTAACGCTAGTCTTAAAAAAAATGCCACAGATAAAATTCGAGAAGCACAAAATCACAAGGAACACTAAATATGTGAAAGAACAAGCCACCATGACTAAGAGTAACAGTACCAAAAGCTTTCAGAATCAATCCCACCAAAACTGTGGGTATAGGACAAATCACATGCACATGCAGAATATTAGTAAATTTAATATAATTAAAATAATAAAAAATAACTTAAGAACCAGAGAATACCAATATGTTCAATTAGATTTGAATATGAACTACATAGAACTTCTAAAATTTTAAAATATATAATTCAGGTTTAATGGATAGATTAAACAATAATTAAATATAGGCAAAAAGAAAGTCACTGAATTTTAATGTATCTTTTTATGAAAATTACCCAACCTAGAGGGACTAAGATATATAAATTAGGAAAGATGAAAAGACATGGAAAATAGCATAATGATATTCTGTAAAGATTTATTTATTTAGATTCTATGACATTCAAGAATGTATATAATATGATTATATAAATTTATAATTTAAATGAGTTTAGCAGACTAGATATAAGATCCATACACAAGTCAACTGTATTTCAATAAAGCATGTATAGTTAGAAGATGCAATTAAAAATTTTACTATAAATATAATAAATAGAAAAATATCCTTTATAAGATGTAAAATATATAAATAACTTAAAATTATATTGGCATACAATAAAGAAGACCTAGATAAATAAAGAAACATTCATGGATGTAATGTCAAAAGATGAGATGCATAAGATCATGACATGTAATTATCATGAATTTCAAACATCTATTTAGATTAATTAAAAAAATATTTGTCCAACTGGGAAAGAAGTGTAAATGAATGGATCATATACCATTCTCCATATATTTTTGGATTACTTTATAGATTTTAAATCTATTCCATTAATTTTTTGGTGTGTTTGTCTATATTTGTGACTATCAGTGTATCTAAATTACTATAGGTTTATAAGTCTTGATATTTAGTGGGCCTTGTATGCTCACTTGGCTTTCTGTTAATGTTTTAAGAATTCTTATCCCTTTATATGTCTATATCTACATTTTTAAATCGACTCATCAGGATTTTTGGAAAAACTTTCTTGAGTTTTAATTTTTTTAAATTAAGTTAGATATTTGGAATTTCATGAAGTTGCATATCATGATCTTATGCATCTCATCTTTTGAGATTGTGTCCATGAGATTCAGTGCATAATACCTCAGATATCCGGGTTCAAATTAAAAATCCCTTGTCATAGTGAGAACCAGGATGATCTCACATTGAATGAAAAAATACAACTGAAAGATGACAACACTGAGATAATGGAAACGTTATCTTTACCTCATGAAGGTCTTAAAGTAACCATGAGAAAAATAAAAATACTTCGAAGAACAATTACAAATGAAACAAATGAAGGGGAAAAGAAGTCTCAGCAAAGAAGTAGAAGTTATAAAGAAGAACCAAATGGAACTGAATATAAAATAACTGAAATTTTAAAAACAACCATTGGATGAGTTGAACAGCAGAATGGATGGGACAGAGGAAAGAATTAGTGAATTACAAGGTAAAACACCAGAAAACACAGACTCTAAATTACCAAGAAATAGACTGAAAATATAAGTGAGCCAAGGCCCTGAGAACTATGGCACTTTGACCAAAGATTAATGTTTATGACACTGGAATCCTTCAAGGAGAGGGGAAAGGGACTTGGTTAAAGAAATACTCAAATAATAGTTGGAAACTCCCCATATTTGGCAAAGGATATAAATATAAAAATTCAATGTTTAGAAAATAGAAATAAATGGTATAAATTTATTCTATTTAAAATTAGATTAATATGCAGTTCTAACAGATAACACAAAGAGAATCTTTGTATTCTTCACCTAGTTTTCCCCAATGGGAAACATCTTGAAAACTGGTAGTTCATTACCACAACCAGGATAATCACATTGTTAGAGTCAAAATTTAAAACATTTCTGACAACACAAGGATTCTTCATGTCCCCTTTTATAGCTATCTAACTCTTTCTTTCCCACCTTTAATCCCTGGCAATGACTAATGTGCTCTCAAACACTATATTTCTTTTCTCCATTTCAAGAATATTATATAAATAAAATCAAGCAATGTATAACTTTTTAGGATTGTCTTTTATCACTCAGCTTATTTCTCTAGAGATTCATCTAGGCTAGTGTGTGAAATAATACAGTATCCCATTTTATTATGGAATAGTACTTCATGATATGAATGAACCAAAGTGTAACTCCTCACATGTGGAAGGATATCTGTATTGTTTCCCATTTTAGTCTATTATGAGTGAAATTACTTTAAACATTTCTGTATATGTCTTTATATGTGCATAAGTTTTGTTTTCATTTTTTTAAATTTAAATTCAACTAGCCAACTTATAGTACATCATTAGTTTTGGTATAGTGTTCAATGATTAATTAGTTGTGTATAACACGCAGTGCTTATGATATCACGTCCCCTCCTTAATGCCCATCATCCAGTTACCCCATTCCCCCACCCATCTCCCTCTCTACAACCCTTTGTGCATAAGTTTTTATTTCTCTGATAAATGAAATGTCTTATTTGTATAGTTGTTGAATGTTTAATTTTTAAAGGAATCTAACAAAATATTTTCCAGAGGGTATAATTTATATTCTTACCAATAAGGTAAGTGACCCAATTTCTCCACATCCTCACCAGCATTTGGTATTGTCACTATTTTTTATTTTAGCCATTTTTATAATTAAGTAGGTATATCTTATTGTGGTTTTAATTTACCTTTTCCTAGTGGCTAGTGACATTCAGCATCATTCAGTTTTCTTATTTGCCATCTGTACTATATCTTCAGTGGAGTTTTTATGTCTTTTTTTTTTTGCCTATTATTCTAATTACATGGTGGTTTTTTTTACTATTGAGTTTTGATAGCTCTTTATATATTTTAGATACTAGTCTTTTGCTGGATATGTGATCTGCGGATATTTCTCCATCTCTGCAACTTGTCTTTTAAGCTCTTAACCAGGACTTTCACATAGCAAATTTAAAAAAAATATTTTTGATGAAGTCCAACTTATTAATTTTTCCTGTTGTAGATTATGCTTTTGAAATCAAGTCTGAGAACTCTTTGCTGAATCTTACATCCCCATAATTTTTTTTTAGTTTTTAAATAAAAATTTTGTATTTTTTCCATTTAAATTTTTACATTTACATTTAAGTCTCTGATTCTATTTTGAGTTAATTTTAATATAAGATGACAGGCTTAGTTATCTAATTTTTCTTTTGTTGAAAGAAGTATATCGAAGTCTCTAACTATAATTGTGGATTTCTCTATTTCTCTTTTCAGTTTTATTAATTTTTGTACATCTGGATTCAAGATCACATGTATTCTTGATAGATTGACCATTTTCTGTTTATGTAATATCCTTCCCTGTCTCTAGTAATTTTCTTTGCTCTAAAGTCACTTTATCTGATATTAATATAGTCACTCCTGCTATTTTTATTAAAATTTTTATGCTATATCCTTCCCTTATTTTACTGTTAACCTGCCAATATCATTATACTTAATGTAAGTTTCTTATAGAAAACATATAGTGGGGTCATGTACTTTAATTCATTTATCTTGTCTCTGTCCTTTAGTTGATATATTTAGACCATTTGCAAGTAATGTGATTATAAACATGCTAGGACTTAAGTCTGCTGTTTTTTATGTTTTCCATTTTTCATTATTTGAAAACTTCTTCATTTTTACTTTATTCTTGAAGAATACTACTTCACTGGATACAGAATTCTGTGTTGATGAGGTTTTTTGGTTTTTTTTTTCCTTTTAGCTCTTGAAATTTTATAGCACTTTCTTCTGGCCTCCATGTTTTTTGATAAGAAATCTACTGTCATTTGAATTGTTTTTGCCCTATGCATATGGTGTCCTTTCTCATGGCTTTCAAGACTTTTTCTTCATCTTCCATTTTCAAAACTTTGACTCTTTATATGTCCTGGTGTGAATTCTTTTGAATTTATTCCAGTTGCTCTATTTATTTCTGACAGCTTCGTATTCAACTTAATTTATCTCACTATATAAATCTTAATTTAAAATAACTTAATATTAAGAACATCTGCTTATCAAAATGTACTACAAAGTTACAAGACAAAGCTCAACCTGTGAGAAGATACTTAAAATGCTAATAACTGACAAAATATTGTATTCAGAGTATATAAAGTATTTCTACAGATCTACCAAAAAATGGAAAGTGACTCTGGAAAATTCATAAGAGGTATAAATAGGAAATTCACAAATTTTAAGAAACAAAGCTTAGGCTTATTAATATTAACAGTGCTGATTAATAATGAAAAGATATGATTTTGCTTCACCAGGTTGTCAAAATTTACACTTTTATTTTTTTAATTAAGTGCTGGCGAGGATGTGAACAAAGAGGAAGTTGCATGCACTGTAGGTTGGGGTATGGTTTGTTAGCAGTGTTTTGGAAAACAAATTGGTATTACCTGATAAACATGCACATATTCTACAACTGTGAAATTCCACTCATAGACATATATACCCGAGAAACTTTTGTGCATTGTACCAATACATAGATCCATGTTCATAGCAGGATTAGAGGAGAAAAAACAAACTTCACATAATCAAAATGTCCACTGGCAGAACTAACAAATTATAATGTTTTCACACAACTGAATGCTGTACAACACTGAAAATGAATGAACTATATAGAACATGAATGCATCTCAAAAACATAATATTTATTGAAATAAAACTATCAGAAGAATACATATTGTATGATGTCATCTTTAAAAGCAGGCAAACAAATGGTATGTTGTGTAGGAACACTTACAGATATGGTAAAGTTCTAAAGAGAAGCAAGATAATAATTTACACAAAATTCAAAAAGAATAATGCAATCATGAGGAAAAAAATTGGTATTTTTAGTACTTGTTTTAATTTTATCATTGTTCTTTAAATGGTCACAATTATTAAAGATTTAAAATATTTATTAAAAAGTATTAATTACAACTAACAGTCTGAATATCAAGTGCAGACCAATTCTTAAAATGACTTTTCTTGTATCTTTTAATATTTTTGCTATTTTATTTAGATTTCTCAACAAATCATTTTTCTGTAGCCATGTGTGCATTTCTATTAATCAAAAGTTCATCCTCCTTTAGCAATCTGTCATTTCTTTTTTGACTACAACAGATGAAATATCTTTTGACTGAATCACATTAGTGGAAAGATCTCTGTGTGAAAATCTAACATATTTTTTATGGAGCTGTAATTCATCATTTTAAAAACAACTTTGTGACATGTGGAGGGGAGAGGTAGAATAAAAGCCAATTTTATCTTGGAAGATTTGAAACATATATTAGTACACTCCTGTAACTTTTAACACTTAAATTTCATTGCATTTATAACAAATTATATCATAAAATCTAAATTTTATAAAGGCAAGTGCATTAATTAGAACTTGGAAGAGTATTATGCCGAGAATATCCAAAATCTAAGTATGGAAAAAAGAAGGGTGATTTTTTTGTTGTGTATGTGTATGTATTTTTGTTTATTTGTTGGCTGGTTTGCTTTGTGTGCCAGTTTGTTGTTTTCTTGTTCCTTTGTGTACAAGTTTCTCAGTATATCTATTGCTTGGTTTATTTGGTTGGTTTATTTCTTGAATTCTCCAAAATGTTTCTTTTTTGTGTATAATGTCAACAGTGCAATAAGAGAATTAAAAAAAAATTTACTTCTTTTAATCAGGAAATTGCATATTTTCACTCTGATCCT
This sequence comes from Ailurus styani, assembly GCA_002007465.1. Taxonomy (NCBI): domain Eukaryota; kingdom Metazoa; phylum Chordata; class Mammalia; order Carnivora; family Ailuridae; genus Ailurus; species Ailurus styani. The sequence goes on along the minus strand of LNAC01000167.1, from coordinate 1,532,160 downwards.
TTTAAAGTCTTCAAAACCTCTCTCAGTGGTAGCTGCAAATCAGTATAAATATTAAATCTAGATTCCATGATTACCTCCTTCAGGTTATAAGAAATTAGCCCAAGTTCATATAGTATTAATAAATAGTAGTGCTGAAGAGAAGTAGGAGCTTTGTTTAATGTGTTTTTCCCCCCTCCAAGAATAGATAGAACATGTAGATGTGAGACAAGAATTCTCATTTGCTCTTTTCATTGTGCATTTTTATTCTTTGTATTGAGATTTCTTAGACCTTGGTAAAAATCCTAACAGATTCAAGCTCACTCAGTTTTTAAATAGAAATTGCATGTTCAGTAAATTTGTATTCCTGCATTCATAGTTTAACTTTCTAATACCTTCAAGTATGCCTACTAATTTCTTTTTTTTTTTTCAGTGTAACACGGTATTCTTTTTTTTTTTTTAATTTTATTTTTATTCTTTGCCCAAGGGGTACAGGTCTGTGAATCATCAGGCTTACATCTTTCACAGCACTCACCAAAGCACAAACCCTCCCCAATGTCCATAACCCATCCACCCTTTCCCTACCCTCCCACCCCCCAGTAACCCTCAGTTTGTTTTGTGAGATCAGGAGTCTCTTATGGTTTGTGTCCTTCCCCATCCCATCTTGTTTCATTATTTTTCCCTCCCTACCCCCCACGACCCCCCACCCTGCCCCTCAAGTTCCTCATATCAGAGAGATCATATGATAATTGTCTTTCTCTGATTGACTTATTTCGCTCAGCATAATACCCTCCAGTTCCATCCATGTCGTTGCTAATTTCTTAACATTAATTCTAACTTAAATCCAAAGTATGTATATCGTTCAAAGTGAAAGTTTTAAGAATCATTATCCTCCTGCCAGCCTCTCAGTAGTTACATTTCTGAATGTCCCGTTTTTCTTCTCAAATATTAAATTGATTTACGTAACTTTAGGTAGAATTATTCTTTTCACCTTCTTCCTATCCATCCACATATTTGATTATTAAGTGTTTTCAAACCATCTAGACATGATTGAGGCTTCCAATGAGCCACATATCAATTTTGGCAGAATAAGGAGGTACTCATACTTCTGTACAATTCTGCCATGGCCTTCAGTCTGGCTCCTTACCCTCCAATCTTACATCATCAGAGCTAACATGATTTTGTTGATTGTGTCATTTACTCCCATTTATGTCAGTCATCTCAAGGAGTCAAAGACCCCCACGTTAACTTCCTCTCCTAGAATGCCATCTCCCAATGGCCCTGTGTACAAGGAGGCATCTCCTGCCCCCATCATCCACTCCCTATTTTCCTTCCCTGTGTTATTTTTCACTGTAGCATACATCACCCTCTGACATTCTGTGTTTATCTTCCCACCCCACTCTACTGGAATGTGAGCTCCAACAGTGCAGAGATATCTGTCTTGTTCGCTCCTCTATCACCAGACCCTAGTATAGTTCCAGACATATTGTAAGTGCTACATAAATATTTGCTAGAATGAAGGCATAAATGAATGAATGTATTAAATATAGAGAAGAAGTACTATGCTTTTTTGGCACAGATTTTAAATTAGCACACTTTTTCTTTTAAGCTATTATTTTAAATTGAGAAGACAATGTTCATTTTGTTTTCCTTGCAAGGGTCTTTAGTGCTATTATTTGCTTCCTGTTATGAGATTGTTTCCTAAGGATCAGCTCCTTGAAATCGTATCGTTTAACATTTGGAATATTCTTTAGATAACTCTGACAACTGTAAAAAGACCTATAGTGGACTTAACTTGGCATGAAACCATATGAAATTCCTCTATTGGGTCACAGGTGAGGGAATGGAAGTGAAACCTGAAGGGAAATTTGCAGATCTGTATAAATGAATTACTACTGACTTATATTCATACAATAGTTGGATCTGATACTGAATTGTGACATTTTAGAATAAAGAATTTCCTAATTTTAGAGATAAAGAAAGTAGCCTCAAAGGTTTTAATAACAGCCATGAGTGCTTGCACAGCTGGTAACAAACCTAGGACTAGGGTCTGTTTTCTTGGCATAAAGTTCTGTCGATGGACCACAACTGTGGGCCTATTCATCACTTAAAGGGCCTCATAGATTAATTCCTTCCCCCTTAAAACTCTTCTTCACACCATACACACTTTTATGTCTCCCAAAGTAAAGTCTTCTTGGGGCACAGAGGACATTCCAAGTAGGAATTGCTTAGTTATGTGTTCACAGCTCATGTTTCTCAACTAGATTTGAACAGGCCATTAACTTTACACGGTTCTCAGCCAGACCTTCCTGCTTCTGATGCTGTCCAGGATCTTGACAAGCCCTTGACTCTGTTTTTTTGATTTGTTGGTTCACTCTTCTCCACAGGGCTAGTGTGAACTTATTTTCAGCTCTGTGTTCAATGAGCGGCTTCACTAAGAAGTCTGCTTTCTCATTTTCCTTACTCTCACTCCACTTTGAATCCACTAATTTTCTAAGATCTCTCAGCCTTCAGACACTCTAGTGCACAGGGATGCCAAGAGATTTTGCCTTGTATAATTAGAAATATAAACCTTTTTTTCTTCTGGACTTCACCTTTTCAATGTCACGTACATCTCATCAAACCATTCCAACATCACTGTGAGATTTCATCAATCAAAGGTGATTTGGGAAGAGGAACTAGGGATGCCTCTTCAGGTAGTGTATGGGGAGGGCTCTAGAGTTTATAACTTCTCTGCTCAGGCATCTATCCTATTAAACATGAGAACTAATGCCTTTCTTGGCCTGTCTGGGGATCAGACCTGTGACATTGGTATTGTTAGCATCACACTGTACCCACCTGAGAAAACTAGCCTCTCTCAGGCATCTATTCTCGAAGAGAGGACCTACTCATTTACTAATTGGTTAATATTAATCTACTGTTACTTGTGTAATTTTTTTTCTTCTCTGCTTTTATTTTATGGGCCACTATTTGGTACTCATGAGAGCAATTGCAGGACACTGACACTAACAGTGCTAAGATTGAAAGTTATCTTTAGTTCAAAACATGTTAAGAAGGAGGGTCAGAGGCACCTGGGTGGCTCCGTTGTTAAGCGTTTTCCTTCGCCTCAGGTCATCATTCCAGAATCCTGGAATCAAGTCCTGCATCAGGCTTCCTGCTCTGCACGGAGCCTGCTTCTTCCTCTCCCACTCCCCCTGCTTGTGTTTTCTCTCTCACTGTGTCTCTCTGTTAAATAAATTAAATATTTAAGAAAAAAAAAGGAGGATCAATCTATAGACAAAGCCCTAAATCTCATAGTAATGAGAATTTAGGGTACATATTCTATAGAACTTCATCTGTAAATGAAAGGTCTGAATAAATGGGTAATTGGAAGCATTTATAAGGGGTTTAAAGTCCTGATGGCATTGTATACATAGGTTCATCCCCCCCAAATCGCCATGTTCACCATAGAGTGTCCAGAATTTCCTATATATATTATCATTCAGAATCGAAAGTAGTGACTCAGAATAGTCCACAGTCACCTTTGAATAGCATGGCATTTTCATTTTCTATGTAAACCAGTAATTATGTTGAGGTATTGAGACATTTTATCTAACTATAACTCTGTAAGTTTTAAGAACCAGTGTTCTTAAAGAAAAAAAATAAATATCATAACTATATACATGTGCCTAATTATTTTCCCTTCAAATTAGTAGAATAGAAATCCACTGTTTCTGTGGAATTAGCTTTTCTCTATAACCCTGTCCCTGAAGCATATTTTGTATGTACTTCCCCAGCATCGAACATCCATCAAATTAATAAAGTTGTTCACAAGTAATTTAGTGGTCCTAAATAGTGTGTACACCTACCCTTGTTAAACGTTACATAATTATTATTATCATTTTTTATTTTACTTATGAAAGAACAAGAGTTTGTTGTACATGATTGTTAATTTTCTGTGTCAACTTGAGTAGGCCACAGGATGCCCACATATCTGGTTAAACCTAATTTCTGGGTATGTTTCTAATGGTGTTTCCAGAAGTAATTAGTATTTGAATTGGTGACCTGAGTGAAGCAGATGCTATTTCCCACTGTGGGTGGGTGGTCATCATCCAGCCATTGAAGAAAGACTTAAATAGAACAAAAAGGTGGTAGATTCTTGAATTTGCTCTCTGCCTGGTTGCCTGAGGCAGAGTACTGATGTTCTCTTGTCCTCACTGCCCCTGCTTCTCAGGCCGTTAGACCAAGACTGGAATCTGTAACATCAGCTCTCCAGCTCTCAGGCCTTCAAACTACAAAACTGGCCTTCCTGCATCTCCAGCTTACAAGTGACAGATCATAGGCCGCCTTAGTTTCCAAAACTGCATGAACCAATATGTTATAATAAATCTCTTTCTAGCTCTATCATCTCTCTATCTCTCTATCTGTCTGTCTATCATCTATGTCTTTCTGTTGTATCCTATTGGTTCTTCCCTGGAGGACCGTGACTCATGCAGGGTGTGTATCATCTAATACAGGGACACCCGGGGTGCCTGGGTCGCTCAGTCATTAAGTGTCTGCCTTCAGCTCAGGTCATGATCCCAGGGTCCTGGGATCCAGCCCCGCATTGGGCTTCCTGCTCAGCAGGAAGCCTGCTTCTCCCTCTCCCACTCCCCCTGCTTGTGTTCCCTCTCTCACTGTGTCTCTCTGTCAAATAATAAATAAAATCTTAAAAAAAAATACAGGGACTCCCTCATCTAGAAATAGTGAGCATGGGTGAAAGGGGCATGTATTTGCATAGAAAGTGATGAAATTAAGATTTACATGCAATTTTTAGTATTCTAAAAGAGGCTATAAATCCCTTTTGAAAGAAATTTTTTTCTTATTGTAAACAAAGACAAACAATAGTATGTTGTGAGTGCCTTAATGGTAATGAAATAATAGAATTAAGCTTTGGAATGCAGTAGTTCCAATATGTACATGTGTATATATTTGTGTATAATGCATATATAATTATGCATGCATTTTCATTTACATATCTCTCTCTCTCTGTCTAGTTATGTATAGTACTGGATCATGACGGTCTTTGAAGGTTGGACTGAAGGACTCAGTATAGGAATTTAATGTAGCAGAAACAATGTGAGTAGTTTAATGCCTGTGTGATATGTGCTAATTTGGCTGAAATAAATGTTCCTTTCTCCCAAATACCAACACACACAGACCATGTTCTCAGGTTTTTATTTCTATTTCTTCAGTACGTATTACAATATTATGTTGTATGCAGTACAAAACTATTAGAGTGATCCCTTTGCTAACATTTATTATTAGTAACCTGATAGGTATTAAAACTAAAAGAAGTTTTCGAATATAAGATTTATTCAGTATGAAAATTCTAGGCCATATAACATCTAGATTGATAGCATTGAAAGGTAAAAAGAGAATAACCAAGAATATTGCTATTCTAGTAATCAATGGTAACTAGCTTAAATTGGACTCAAGTTCTGACACACCTTGTAGCAACTGAGTAATAGGTTAGAAAATTAGGAAGCTTCATTAATTTTCCTTAAAATTTGGGTATCATTTTGTTGTTTGTTAATATTAATCTGGTGCTTAAACCAGGATTCAGATGAAAAAGACCTTGCTTGGTTGTCACCAGAGGGGCTGAGAAATAATTAATATATATATATATATATCCCTCACTATTCACATGGCATTTTCATTTCAATTTATTTGCTTTATTATTAGAACTATAAGGCTAAGGAATTTCACAATAACTCTCAGAAAATAAGTATACTACATATACAGCCAGTTAAATCTTCTCTAAGTTACTGGTTCTGGGGAACTAAGAAATGGATGATTTGGGTAGTTTTATCTAATAGAGGTTAAGTTAGTGAAATAGATCTAGACTTGACTCTTACCCCTTACGCTTATTAGTCATGTGGCATTTGGCCATTTATTTATTTTCTCCTATACTTACTTTCCTTTCCCAAGAAATGGAACTAAGTATTCCTTATATTTAGGACCTTTTTAAGGATATCAAGTGTATTTTATTTATAATCCTTGAGAACCAAGTAGATTCTTATTAGAAGTATTATTACTGAAGTAGATTTTGATTTACTTTTCCTTGCCAGTCTTATTTATTGCTAATACACAGTTGTAAATGGTTTGTGAATTTTTCTGTATTGGATCCTATATATTTCATACATTCTAGTAACAATAAATGGCAGTGTAAAAGGTTGAATGACAAAGCCAGTTTTATTTGATAATTAACAAATATATCTCAAACCAGCAAGTCAGCTTGAAGTGATTGAATTCAAAGAAGTAGTCACTCTATATTGAAATTAGTCTGAAATGTGTTACTGTCTTCATTTTTAACTTGTGTATAAGGGACATTTCATGACAAACTTGACTTCTAACTAATAGCTACCTAAATGAAGCTCGATAAATCAAGCCCTTATTTTGTGCTTAACAGGAATTAGGATAAATGCTTTACATACGTTATCTCATTTAATTCACAGGAAAAGCCTTGTGAGATAGAAGTAGTAAGATAAGATCTTGACATATTTATCTTCATGCTTTCCTTGTTTCCAGAACTTCTAGCCTCTTCCAGTGTTGTCTCAAGGGAAATTGTTACAGCAAATATGCAATTAAAAAGAAACTACTGATGGTTTTTGTTTTGCTTTTTTCTAAATCTAATTGGGCTCTTGAGAAACAAAAGAGTATTCCATAAAGAGATTTAGTAGAGAACATTGAAATAAAACCCTCTGAGAATATGTTGACCACACTCCTTTGCCCATTCCCTTCAACCAGTAGAAAATGAGGGTTGGTGAAGTAGAATAGCAAGGAGAAACAAGTATGGAAACCCCAGAGGGTCATATCCTCTCCCTTTTAGAATCTTCATAAAAATCAGTCTTAGTAGGTTTGAATCAGCTGAAGGAACGACTGGCAGATTCCAGTTGCTGATCTGAGAAGCTCTGCTTCTCAAACAAGACCAGTTTCTCAACCAGGAGCACTTATTATTCTCTGGCACCTATCCCTATAAATATGGAGAACATTAGAATTGTCCCACCCCCAAGGATCTCTTTGCATAGTATATCCATTACAAGTAAACCCCACTGAGGCATGCCCTGTCTGAAAATGAGAATTGCTGTGATGGTCAGTGCAAGGCTACTGTTCTGCTTCTAAATTTTTTTCTAATAAATTCTATTTTACATGTATGCTAATTGCTATAAAGGTTTCTATCTCTGCACCCTTTGCTCAACAAACAGGGAAAGGAAAAGGGCTTAACTTTGGAAAAGTTCATATTGGGTTGGGGATCTGAAGACCTGGTAGTATCTTGCTAAGTGGAAAAGAGGGAACCATACAGAGTCCTCCAGGGAGTGCTTGAAAGCCAATCACGTGCCCAGATAACAACCTTTGAGTCTGATCAGCTGTCTTCCTCATTTTCAAGCTGGCACCTTTTAAACCACCAGTGGATCATATCTGTCTATGTGTCAGGATTTAGCTGTGCTCAAGTCTGAGTTGTCCACTGTTCCCATGCCCTCCTTGCCTCTTCCCAATCCAAGACTGAGATCCTTGGTGCTCCGAAAAGTAGTGAGTGTGTATAGGATGAGTTCAGATTACGACATAGTTGCTTCGGTAGTGATGGAGATCTACCCTCACTGTTTGTTATTTAGCTATTTAATTATTCCTCTTTTAACCAACAAGGAAATTGAAGTTTTGGAAGATTAAAAGAACTTGTCTGTGGGCTTGTGTATAGGATCTATCAGGGCTAAGATTTAGATTTATATCTCAGGGATTTGAAAAAAAAATCTTTAAAAGAAACTTACATTCCTAAAAAAATACAAATAATAAAACTGAGTGTTTTATAAATTAACGATAATGGTGAATAAATGGTAAAACTAAACCTTTAGAGTGTAGTAGAGTAACCACAATTTTCCCATGAGTTTCTATTACGTGATTATGGATCACAATGGATAATAGTAGCAAGTTTTCTTTTGAAATATGGATTTAACTGATGCCTACTTTACCTAAGAAGTTCTTAGACAGTCTGATGGACCAATAGACTAATGCAGTATGTCACTAAAATTAGTATAGTACTAATGTATCATTGGGTGTAATATGTAAATGATAAATTTTTGAACACTGCATCTAAAACTAATGATGTGCTCTATGTTGGCTAATTGAATTTAAATTAAAAAAATTAAAAAAATAAAACCAAACATTTTTATATTATTAAAATAATAAAATATTATATTTTTGTATTAAAAAGTTAGCTAAAGTCGATAGCAAATATATAGTATTATACATATGTTTACATATAACATTCCAAGGTAGCATGATTACATAAAAAATGTCTTGGTGTCTATAAAACTGAGGAAAAAGACCATCAGAAGCACTTGGATATATATGGAAAGATTCTGATTATCAATAAAATTAAGTAACAGTTTTGTCACTATTGAATATTTCTTAGAAGATCAGTAAAGCCTATGAATATCATTGCCTGCCATTGGCTTAAATAGAAGCCATAGAGAGGATAAAAGGAAATAAAAATATTTTTAAAGGAGAAATAAGTGAACTTAACAGATATATTCAGAATATTCTCTCCAAAAATAGCAGTGAATACCATTGTTTCTAAGTTCACACGGAACAGCGTTGGGCTCCACGTTTAGCGCAGAGTCTGCTTGTCCCTCTCCCTCCACCTCTGCTCCTCCCCCGCCTCTGTGCATGCGCACCAATTTCTCTTTATCCAAAATAAAGAAATAAAATTTTTTTTTAAAAAAAAGCACACATGGAGACAAATGAAAATGAAAACACAATGGTCTAAAATCTTTAGGATGCAGCAAAGTCTGTTTTAAGAGGGAAGATTATAGCAATACAGGACTACCTCAAGAAACAAGCAAAAGTCTCAAACAACCTAACCTTATATGTAAAGGAGCTAGGAAAAGAAGACCAAACAAAGCCCAAAGGCAGGAGAAAAAAGGGGAACAAAAACACCAGAGCAGAAATAAATTAAATAGAAACTAAGAAAACAACAGAGCAGATCAATGAATCCAGGAACTGGTTCTTTGGAAAGATCAACAAAGTCAATAAACCTTTAGACAAACTCATTAAAAAAAGAAAGAAAAAGGAAGGAAGGAAGGGAGTATCTGTTGATTGTATATATTTGCTAAGCAGACTGTTCTCCACTATCCTGCTTTGTTTGATCTCTACCTTAAGTAGATAATGTAGGGAGGAATACCAGGACCAAAGCTCACTTGATGCCTGCAGCCTCTGTCTTCCTGGTAGTTTGAAGCGTATATGTAAGGATATGAAAAACATTATGACATAAGTTCTAGAAACATTTCCTCTGTGCACGGGGATAATTATCTACTTCTTACTTGTGGGCATTTGGGATTACATTTATAGAGTTCTCCCTGTAGTTAAGAATACCCAAGGTCCATCTAGAAATTTGGTTGCATACAACTCGAATACAAATTTCTTGTTATTTTCTTAAACCCCAGACCAGTTGTTTTGGGAGTTTGCAGAAAAGCAGATTCCCCCCTCTCTTTTAGCCAGTGTCTTCTTTAGGTAGCAATTTGTGTTAAATTAGCTAGTATATTTCAAGCATGACTTTTCATCCTTAAGGTGATGAGACCATAACATGGTGTGGGTTTTGAAACAATGAATGAATGGATTTTAACCTAGAACTGCAAAATGAGAGACTATTAAATGGGGTTAGGGTTACTTTGATGAGAGATATTAAATAGTATGAAGCCATGGCTTTGATTCTTAGTTAATTCATTGATAGGTGATTTAAATAATTATTTACATTTAACTGTATAAAAGAAGAAAAAGGGGAAAGAAATGGAGAGAAGTTACAGCAACAGAGGAAGAGAAAGAGAAGGGTAAAAACTAATGAAGCGCAGGTACATTATCATGGATGGGGAGCTTTCCAAGGGTCATAGGTACCTCTCTGAATTCTAAGCCCATGAGTATGGCCGTGGACCTCTATTCTACAAAGGTTGGGGAGAAAGGTTATCACAGAGTCTTCTTTTCTTTGTATCTGAACACAGGAGTAATCTTGTGGTACTGTAACTGTTTGTAGTATGTATCTAAAAAGCCCAGGCATCTTTAATTTAAGGCTTCATGTACATGTCTTAAAAATTACTTTTTGCAATTGAGAATCAAAAGCATCAAATCAATTATAGGGCACTGTGGTAATTGAAGAAATGCTTTTATCTTTACTTCGGCACATTTATTCTCTACAAACTCTGGGATATTCTAAAGGATAGTGTATATGGTTTGAACTAGCAGCTAATGTGTGACACTTGTTCTTCCATAGCTAGAATATACAGGTCTAAGGATCAAGGGCTAGAGCCTAAAATGTTAGCTATAGAATTGCTGATTCCTGTTTGGGGTTCTATTAGTTTGGAGGTCACTTTTAAAACTATCCTTAGATCAAGAGAGGAAAAACTATGTTGTTATTCAATCACTAAACACCTCTGTTGAGAACAGAGAGAGTGGGATTTCAGCTTTGATTTATGAGTATCCAGAATTGTGCCTGGCACATAGTAGTTGTTCAGTATTTATTGACAGAATGAATTCTGCTCTAAACATAACTCTGTTCTGTTCACAATTTATCTCATCCTCAGATGATCTGAAGTTAATATTTAGCTTACAATTCTGAGCATCTTATCTTGCTTTGCATCTGTTATGCAGTTTCACAGCATAACTAATGTGTCATCACATTGTATCACAGTGTCGCCAATATCATGCCCACATCAACTCTGTTTCTGTTGATACCTGAGGACTGGTCTAGAAGCTGAATCTGCCAAGGCAACTGATGTGCATATGTTCGGTGTCTTATTTTATCATAACTTCTAAAAATATACATCCAGAAATTCTTGCTGACTAAATATTAACAAGTAGTCTCATTTGAAATAAATTAGTTAAAGTGAAAAAGCATGACAACAAAAATATACATATAGCAAGAATCTGGAAAATATTTTTGTAGGAGAGATTAAATAGTTGCTACATTTCAAGTTTACCTCCCTCAAGCAGCTGTCATCATGGATAGGGAGATGAGAATGGCTTTAAATCATTTTTAATATGTATTACACCTTATATTTCTAGCCTGTAATGTATACTTGAGAGTAATTTACTTTCTTTGGGAAGTTCCAATAATTCTTTCAATTCATCATTTAGCACAATAAAACAATAATTTATTAAGTGGTAACTTACTTAATATACTCATATTAGCTGATATTTTATTACTGGGAATGTTTTTAGAGGCAAATGCTAATTCTTAGTAAAAATTTTATTGTCATTTGAAATGATGTAAATACCTTAATTGTTTTAAATGCATGCTTTAGGGGTGCCTAAGTGGCTCAGTCTGTTAAGCTTTGGCTCAGGTCATGATCTCAGGGTCCTGGGATCCAGCCCTGCATCTGGCTTCCTGCTTGGTGGGGAGCCTGCTTCTCCCTCTCCCTCCTGCCTGTGCTCTCTCTCTCTCTCAAATAAATAAATAAAATCTTTAAAAAAAAATAAATAAAATGCATGCTTTAATATATAGACTTTTCACTGAATTTTGAACTACATTTTAAGGTTAGTTGGGAGCAGTATTTTTAAAATTAAGATATGTTTGGTTTTAAAACAAGTTTTGGATGAAATACTTCCAATATTTTCCTATAGCTGTGGAAATTTAGTTTTTAAATAACTGCTGTTATTTGTATGCATTTTGGTAAATATTTTAATTGTACTTGGCCCTAAGAAAGTCTCCTAGTACTTTTGGGGAAAAAAAAGACTAAGCAAGAATAAAATTATAGAAACATTTCTAGTGACACGCTTGCATTACAGAAATTTTTCACTAATGTGATTTAATAGGCACTGAATTTAAAGAGATATGGTAGTATGTTTGGTCTAATAAGATACAATTATTTCAGTAGAGGGGTGCAAAATCCCATACTCTAGCAAAGATAGTGAGCAAGAGTGGTAGGAGAGAGAAACAGAGGCAGGATGAGGCTGCGGAGTTGAATGGGGTCCACTTATATGAGTAGGTGAGGGTGCTGACACAGCTCACAGGGAACATGCTGGGTCCTGGATCCCAGGACCCCGAGATCATGACCTGAGCCAAAGCTTAACAGACTGAGCCACTTAGGCACCCCTAAAGCATGCATTTTAAAACAATTAAGGTATTTACATCATTTCAAATACTCCACAACACGAGTGGAGATGAGAGCAGGATTGCATCAGAGTGTCCCTCTTCTCATTTTTTTTTTCCTCTCCAGTTGTCACTTGGTTCTTTTATATCCTGTTTATCTTCTTTATATCTATGTTACCTCTCCCTTTTACCTACCCCCTACCTTTGCTCTATAGACATCTGGTAACTTCGAAGGTTTTTCTGTGTGCACATCTTGGTTCATTAATACACTTAACACGGATGTACTGAACACATATAACATGTCAGACATTAAGCAAGATTCTAGAGGTAGAATGACAGAAGTGTAGTCTTCTCTTCCCTTAGGAAATTACAGTTCAAAGGGGAACAAATGAATAAATAGATCATGATAGTATAATGTTAACATAGCTATGATGGAAAATGATTAATTAAAGCAGACGCTAATAATTAGTGAGCACATAGTAGGTACTTACTTCTATGCTAATTATACACATTATTTCTTGTTTAACTCTCAGAGGAATGAGATAATTTACCCTATTGTCTGTCATCCTTACTACAAAGTTAAAAACTAAAACATAGTCATAGAACAAAACAACACAAAAATAATTGGAACAGCATGATGACTATCAAAGTGTGGTTACACTCAATCATCATTTAAATTACCACAAGTTCTTCACATGTGGCAGATTCCAGAGCTCCCAACACCAGACCTACTGAAATCACATTTCTAAAGAAGGGTTTAGGGAATTTGTTATACAAATTTTCTTTCTTAAATGAGACAACAGTTTTCAAGCTAAAGTAGAAATTCTCTTAGAAAATTTAGGCTGTCTCTTTAGCTAGCATGTAGATGTGTATTCCTAAAGATAAATTTAAAATCACCTTATATAGATGATCATGTATATTATCCAATAAATAATAGAGGGATTCTTAGAAAATAAGGTCCCATTTATGCTTCTAAAATATAATTTAAAATTGCATATAAAGGAAAACAGAAATAGACTGAACTCAGGTATACTTATCTGATTGATTTTATTATTTAACAATGTACATTGCATTTTATCTTCTCCCAGTTATTAGGTTATTTCAGATTTAGATTTTGTATTTGTATTCTTCCCTGATAATGATCTTTCCAGTATGTTCTTGATTCATACTTGCCATTTTAATTAAACACTTCCATCTTCCATTACATATCTTTTCCATTGAAGAATACATGGAAAATCTAATTGAATTATCTATCAAGCTCTCATATCTTTTCATGTATGTAAATATATATGCAGACATTTTTTGCCTCAAACTTTGTTTTCCACAAAAGCTTTAAAGCTGCTTACTGGTTATGAAGTAAAACAGATAAACAAAATTTTAGTAACAAAAATGAGGTTAGGAAAACATTATATAGAGAGTTAACTCGGAGTAAGATTCCTTCAAATAATAAAGCAAAATTGAAAATGGAATATATTTGAGGAAAACCAATGAAAATAAATGATGTCTCCAGCCATTCTTCAAGTAGTTTTGATGAACTTCAGACTGATTTATTTCAGTTGACTGATACACATATTTTTCTGTTTTTACACTATTACTTGCTAGAGTTAATCGTTCTGTAAAAATCTATATTAATGTAAGTAGATTTTTCTCAATTAAATGACTTCCTTTTCTTGACTAATTAAAAATTGTATTTGAATGTAGTTGACACCTAATGTTACATTAGTTTCAGATGTACAACATGGTAATTAGACAGGCTTATATATTATGCTATCCTCACTGTAAGTGTAACTATCATCGATCACCATACAATGCTATTACAATATCATGGAGTATATTCTTTAAGCTGTTCCTCTCATTCCAGTGACTTACTCCTTCTGTAACTTACTCCTTACTATATGTCCCACATTCCTTCACCATTTTGCCCATCTCTTCACTCCCCTACCCTCTTGAACCGTCAATTGTTCTCTGTATTTATAGGTTTGATTTTTCTTTTTGTTTATTTATTCATTTGTTTTTTTTAAGATTCCAGTATGAGTGAAATCATATGGTATTTGTGTTGCTCAGTCTGCCTTATTTCACTTAGTGTAATACCCTCTAGGTCCAACCATTTTGTCACAAGTGGGAAGATTTCATCCTTTTTATGGCTATATAATATTCTATTGCATATATGTACCACATATTTCTTATCCATTTGTTTATTCATGGACTCTTAGGTAGCTTCCATATCTTGGCCATTGTAAATAATGCTGCAATAAACAGGGGTGTATATATCCTTTTGAATTAGTGTTTTCATTTTCCTTGGGTAAATAACCAGTAATGGAATTAATGGATCATATTGTATTTCTATTTTAAATTTTTCGAAGAACTTCCATACTGTTTTCCAGTGTCTCCATGAATTTACATTCCTACCAACAATGGATTAGGGTTCCTTTTTCTTCACCTCCTTGCCAACACACATTATTTCTTGTCTTTTTGATTTTTGCCTTTCTGACAGGTGTAAGGTAACATCTCATTGTGATTTTCCCTGATGGATTAGTGATGTTGAGGATTTTTTCATGTGTTTGTTGGCCATCTCTGTATGTCTTCTTTGGAAAAATGTTTAGCTAAGTTTTTAAAGCTGTACAAAGAAGAGCAAATGACTACTTAATTCAGTATTTTAATTACATATGTGTATTATGACAGTGTATTAATTTGGAAAATTTATTCTGTTCACTCACATGTTATGAAACAACTTAATTCAGACTCTTCCAGTGCATCTTTGACTCCAACATCTTCATTAATATATTAGTGGCACTTCTTGAGTCACCTAATATAATTTTCCAGGGTGAATTCTCTTTGTTTTCTTCCAACATGTGTAAGATACAGTTGCACTGATTTCCCAGGTAATCCCCCCCTCCCCCCGGGAAATTTTATCCAACCACAAGAGTCTTATCTCATAACATTAAAAGAGCTGGTTATTTTTTTAAAACTATAGTAATTAATGGGTTATAATTACATCTAACCATTTACTGTATTCTTTAAGTGTTTTTTACAAGGTTCAATAAAAACTACTTCTGTTATTTCCAATTGCGTGGTCATCATACAAGAAATAAACACTATGGAAATTTTTATTTTTAGTTTTATTGATTGGGTCAACTGACATCTATATTCACGCAAAATATTGAATGGAGTTTTTCAAGATTAATAACATGTTTTCCCCAAACAATATTGTATTCCTCAAACAAAAAATGAGAGACTAACTAGTAATAAATTATTGCTCCCCTGTATTCTCAAAGAATTAAAATTATGACACCCTATCCTTTTATTTGGTCATGTGTAACATTTGAAAGATAACAGTTTCCTAATTCAGGCAGTATCAAGTGTGCATAATTCTTAGGCCCCCTTTGACTGAAAGGATACTTGGTCAAATCAGAAACAAAATAAGGAAAAGAGACAAGATACAAGGAAGTCAAGAGGGAGAAACAGGCTTCCCACTGAGCAAGGAGTCTGTTGTAGGACTGGATTCCACAACCTTGGGATCATGACCTGAGCTGAAGGCAGATGCTTAGCCAACTGAGCCACCCAGGCGCCCCCTCTTGAGAGAAATCAATCAAACTAACTCAAATGTACATATGTGCAAGCAGTGCATTGCTGTGCATCCAGCAATGGATAAGGACAGCTATTGGATTTCTTATTTTTTGTTCACTTGCCACTTACAGGGAAATCTTATGTCATTCTAATTTTCTTTCTTTTTTTTTTTAAGATTTTATTTTATTTATTTGACAGAGAGAGAGAGATCACAAGTAGGCAGAGAGGCAGGCAGAGACAGAGGAGGAAGCAGGCTCCCTGCTCAGCAGGGAGCCTGAGGTGGGGCTCGATCCCAGGACCCTGAGATCATGACCTGAGCCGAAGGCAGAGGCTTTAACCCACTGAGCCACCCAGGCGCCCTCATTCTAATTTTCATATTCGGTATGGGTATTGGCTATTAGTTTTCCTTTAAGCACCTCCTTTTTCTATTAAATGCTTTATATATGTATTCTATTCTATATGTATATATATACATTTATACTCTGTATATACTATGTATTTATATGTATATGTTCTGTATAACAAAATACAAAACAAAATGAAAAGACAAACCACAGATTGTGGAAAAGATATTTGTAACATGTATAACAAAAGATTAATACCCAGAAAAAATTTATATAAATAATATATACACACTTCTATATTTTATATATGAAAATATTTTTATGTATACTTTTTTCAGGATTTTAGTATATATGTATATAAATTATAAATGTATATGTACATAATTGCATATGTAAAATATATGTATAAATTAATTCTGAATATTAGTCATTGTGGTTACACATTTGCCCAGTTTGTCTTTTCTCTTTTCATTTTGCTGTCTAGAATTTGTATTATAATGTAGTCAGTGTATCATTATTTTTCTTTGTAGTTTTTGATATTTGTGTTTCCTTTAAAAAATATTTTCTCATCCAAAGACCAATTCCTTTATTTTCTTACAAAGTTTGAAATGTTGTTTTTTGCATTTATTAGCTGCCTAATCCATCTGTAATTTATCTTTATCTATCAATCGATAGATTGATAGGTTTTATAAATACCCAAAACTTTCTGTGTACTCTTTAGAGATGCCGTGTAACTTTTTCCATACAAGTCCTGCATATTTTTGTGGCATTATACCTACATACCATATGCATTATGTTGATACATTAAGTGGGATTTTATATATTTCAATTGGTTATATGTATAAGACTACTATTAAGTTAAATTTCCAATTACTTCTAAGCATTTATTTGTTGATTTCTTAGATTTCCTACTTAGAGAATCATATTATCTAATAATTTAGCTTTTTTTTTTAAGTTTTTGCGTTTGTTTATGAAGGGACAAGTCTCTAAGTTAAAAATGAGAGAACAGGTCTATAGATTTATACTACAGTATATTAAAATAATATAGGCTACCTATTTTTTTTTTCCATCAGACCCCATGACCACTGACCACTGACATGACACCAAGCTTTTCTATCACTGATAAATTTCTTAATGTCTTTGTGAAGAGTGTTCTCTGGGCTTTTTAAGGCATAGTTATGGGCTGTCTGAGCATGTTACTTGTAAAAGATCCATCCTGCTATGTCCACATCCTTCAGACTTAAGACTTCTTTTTACTGTGCGCCAAGAAAGTTTCAGCACTTCAAGCTCATTGACTGCAGGTCATCAATGCATCCAGATTATAACAAACTGAACCTACAAATAATAATAAAAAATCTAAAAGACAGATGAGGTTTAAAAAAAAGCTATAAGCTGTTTACTTGAAAAATATTTAAACCTATAAACTGTTTACTTGAGAAATACTTAAACCAAAGTACTATGGTTCGAAAATAAAAGAGTTGGCAAAGAGTTTCTAGGTACATTCAAACAGGAAGAAAGCAGACGTTGAGCATTATTACCACCAAAAGTGGTTTTCAAGGTTAATAGAACTAAACAGGATAAAAGGAGACATTAGATTATGAAAAAAGATACGAAATAGCCATTTGAATCCTGTAGACCACAAATAATTTGGCAAGAAAACATCAGGGCAAAGCCTATTATAAATGCAAGGAGAACTTGATAAAAATACAACTATAATATATATAATATATATAATATAATATATATAATTATATAATATATAAATATAATATATATTTCCTTCAAATTTGGACAAAACTAATAGAGATAAAAGTAAGTGAAGGGATAGAGAAATTGAATAACACAATGAATAAAGTTGATTTTTTAGATACATTTAGAACCTCCTGTTACTGACAGAAGGTAGATATGTTTTTGTTATGTCCAAGGAACTGTTAAAAATTTATGAAATGCATTGCAACCTTAATAATATTCTTATGCCTTAAACTTATATAGTAATGTATATCAATTATTTCTTAGTAAAAGTAGAAAAACAAATATTTTAAAATTAGGAGTCTTTTAGTATATGTATGCTTATCATAATAAAAATAGATATAAATAATAAAAAAGTGACCCAAATCCTTGAGTACTTGGATATTAAGAAATATATTAGATAAACTTTGGATTAGAAAGGAAATCAAAATAGAAATCATAATTCCCTGGAAACAATACAAAGGGCCCCACTCTGAAACCTGTAAGGCACAGTGAAAGCTACTCTAAACTTTATAGCCATGAATGCCTTCATTACTAATAATAATTTATTAGTAATAAAGAGCAAAGGGGAAAACTAGATGAAATTTATATTCAAAGAACGTTGAAATGAACCAAAATATATTGGGAAAGGAGAAATGATTAAGATGAAAGCTGAATCAAATGGAATATAAACAGCAAAAAATAATAGAAAGTTTTTTACTTTGAAAAATGAAATAAAAACATATAAATCTCTTTCACACTCAAATAAGAAAAAAAGAAACAGAACACAAGTAGATAGTATCAGGAAAAGGAAAGAATAGCCACAGGTACATATGAAAAAATAAAATACTTATAAGTGAATACTGGAATCACTCTCTGGCAACATTTTTTTTTTTTTTTTTAAGATACTGGCAACACATTTTAAAACCTTAGGGATGGATGTTTTTCTCTATAGCTGACCTGAAAAGTGAAAAAACAATAAAACACCAATTAAGAAGGAAAGACCACTGACACCAGGATAAAACAAGTTCATACCAGAACTTTTGTTAAGCTTTAATATCAGATAATTCCAATATTATTTTGATTATTCTAAGCAGCTGAAAAATGTGGGAGAGTACATGGTTAATTTTATGAATCAAGTATATTTTAATGACAAAATCTGATACAGTAAAAAAGGAAAAAATATAAACCAGCCTCACTTAAACTGCAAAATTTTAAGTGAAATATAAACCAGTATAATTCTAGTAATGTATCAAAAAAATGCACTATGACCAAATAAGGTTTATTTCAAGAAAGCAAGGGTATTTCAATGTCAGAAAACTTATATCCATCATATTAACAAATTAAATAATACAAATAATGCAATCATATTATTCAGCCATAAAAAGGAATGAAATCTTGCCATTTATGACAGTGTGGATGGACCTTGAAGGCATTACACTAAGTAAAGTAAGTCATACAGAGAAAGGCAAATGCCATATGATTTTGCTTACATGTACAGTCTAGAAAACAAACTAAATGAACAAACAAATATAAAAAAAACCCAACAGATCCTTAAATACAGAGATCAAAGTGGTGGCTGCCAGAGGGAAGGGGCTTGGGGGAATGGGTGAAATAGGTAAAGGGGATTGAGAGATACAAACTTCTAGTTATAAAATAAATGAGTCACAGAGATGTAAAGTGCAGCATAGGGATTATAATCAATAATACTGTAATAATATTATATGGTGGCAGATGGTGACTATACTTAATTTTGGGGAGCACTGAATTATTTATAGAATTGTCCAGTCACCATGAGGTACATCTGAAACTAATATAATATTGTATGTCAACTACACTTCAGTAATATAAATAAATAAATTGATTAATTAAATAAAATCTTGTTAAAATAATCATATCAATAAATGGTGAAAATTAACTCAATGAAATTCAGTAGCCATTTCAAAAATAAATGAATATACATATATTGTATCATTTCAATTGGAATGCAGACTAGATTTTCTATGAAAACTGAGCAAATGATTTACAACTTTTATATGAAATTATAAATTTCCAAAAATAACTATGAAAAGTGTGCAAATGAACAATAAGTAAGAAAAGTATAATTTGATAGATAAGTATCACAAAAAAATAGAAAGTCACTATAATCAAATCAAGACAGTACTCGCTTAGGGTTAGAGATTCAGAAAAGAGAATTCAGAAATAGATACTATAATATGCAAATTTATTAAATGACAATGATGGCATTTCAACTCATAATAAAAGAGGTATGTCATAAACCCTGTTAGCACAACTGTCTAGGTATCTGGAAATAAAGCTCTGTAAAATATAAAATTTAAAAAATACCTAAATTCTGCAGGAGCACATAGAAAATTCAATATATGGTACAGAGATAAGAAAAATGCTTAACCAGGACTAAAAATTTAGGGGCATCCGGGTGGCTCAGTTGTTTGAGCGTCTGATTCCTGATTTCAGTTGAGGTCATGATCTCAGGGTAATGAGATAAAGTCATGTGTCAGGCTCAGTGCCCAGCGGGAACTCTACTTGAGATTCTCTTCTCCTCTCTTTGCCCCTCCTCCCACTCTCACACGCTCACGGGCTCTCTTGCTCTCTAAGATGAATAAATCTTAAAAAAAAAAAGAAAAAGAAAAAAAGGCTGAAAATGTAGACTTTATGTGGGAAATAAATACTTGTTTGGTTACATCTTCTTTATGAAGTCATACGTAACACTTACACTGTGTCAAGCACTAGTCTAAGCACATTCCCAGTATGACTGAATTTTCTTAACAACTATATGAGGTAGCTGTTACTATTATATCTGTTTTACAGATGACAATATTAAGGTATAGGTCACACAGCTAGGAAATGTTTTAGCAAAAAAAATCATTAATAAGTCAATAGGCTAGCAATAGATTTGGGGAAAATAGCTCACAACACAAAGGACAAAGAGAGGATTATTATCTGGGCAGTACAAAGAGCTTGTACAAATTGTTAAGCAAACAATGTGAGGGGAAGCAAGTAGCCCAACTGGGCATAAAGGACATAAATAGATGCTACATAGAATAACACATCCAAATAGTCAACAAATATAATCAGAGATGTTTGAACTTACTGGTAATTAAAGGACTTGCCAATTAAGGCAATAATGAAATATCAGTTATACCTACATAAGTGCTAAATGTTAATAAGAACCATAACACCAGTTGCCTTTACTTGTTACTGTGTGGAATATTTTTTCCCAGAGTTGAATATTCCAGAAATCAAATCTCCTGTTTATTTACCATTAATAAATTTCTACATAGAGCTATAAATGGACACAATATTTCAATAGAAAACCGTTAGTCAAGCACATCTAGTATTTGCTTACATAGATTTGAGTACACTACCTGATAAATCAGTATAGGTAGTAACTCTGTACTCTTTATAGATTCTATTCTTAGTGAATGTGGAACTCTGGGAGGTGGTACCCAGGCATTTAATAGGTACTTTCTCATTTAATCTTCCTCACAAATTTTTTAGGTGGGTACTGTTTCAGCTCCCATTTTACTTGTGATAGATATGGGGTTAGAGCTATTGAGGAACTTGCCCTATGTGTCATGCAACTAAATGGCAATCTCAGGATTTGAACCCTACTTCACCCGACTTTTATTTATTTATTTGTATTTACATTCAATTAATTAACATATAATGTATTATTAGTTTCAGAGGTAGAGGTCAGTGATTCATCAGTTGCATACAACACCCAGTGCTCATTACATCAGGTGCCCTCCAGAATGCCTGTCACCGAGTTACTCCATCCCCCCACCCACTGCTCATCCAGCAATCCTGTTTGTTTCCTGTGATTAAGAGGCTCTTATGTTTTGCCTTGCTCTCTGATTTCATTTTGTTTTATTTTTTCCTCCCTTCTTCTATGCTTCTCTGTTTTGTTTCTTAAATTCCACATATGAGTGAAATCATACGCTAATTGTCTTTCTCTGATTGACTTACTTCACTTAGCATAATAACATCTAGTTCCATTCACGTTGTTGCAAATAGCAAGATTTCATTTTTATGATGGCTGAGTAATTTCTATTGTATATATATATACCACAGCCTCTTTATCCATTCATCTGTCAATGGACATGTAGGCTCTTTCCATATTGTAGACATTGCTGCTATAAACATTGGGGTGCAGGTGACCCTTTGTATCAGTACATTTTTATCTTTGAGATAAATACTTAGTAGTGCAATTACTGGGTCATTGGGTGGCTCTATTTTTAACTTATTGAGGAAACTCCATACTGTTTTCCAGAGTGGTTGCACCAGCTTGCATTCCCATCAGCAGTCTAAGAGGATTCCCCTTTCTCCTCATCCTTGCTGACATTTGTTTTTTCCTGACTTGTTAATTTTAGCCATTCTGACTGGAATAAGGTGATATCTCATTGTGGTTTTGATTTATATTTTCCTGATGCTGAGTGATGTTGAGTATTTTTTCATATGTCTGTTGGCCATTTGTATGTCTTCTTCTTTGGAGAAATATCTGTTCATGTCTTCTGCCCATTTCCTGACTGGATTATTTGTTCTTTGGGTATTGAGTTTGTTAAGTTCTTTATAGATTTTGTCAACCTGACTTTTAGATCCTAAGTAATACTTTTTACATGAAACAAGCTGTCAAAGGTGAATATATTAATTTTAAACACTGTACACATATACAAATCCAGATTTTTTCCTATTATCGTTAAATTTTGATCATATGTTTGCTGCCAAATATATTTGTCTACTTGAATGAAAAAACCCCACTCTCTTTAAAATAGCATTTCTACAGTTTCTGTTATCAATAATAAAACTACGCTTCATGTCCATAGGGAGAATTCAAGATTATATAAAGAAACAGGATAGATGGTTATGACATTTTCTATATTTAGTAACATTAGAGTACATTTTTATTTATTTATTTATTTATTTAGTACATTTTTAAAGGTGACTAGAATTGACAAAATCTTGAGCTTAACTAGATAAAAGTCAGGAAGACTGTTTTAGTTATACAGTCTGTCTGATTTGCCAGAATAAAGTATCTTGGGTGATCATTGCAATTTTGAGGACGGTAAATTTCCAAGCAACTCAAAAGGTAACATTTTTTAATTTGGGCTAGATTATGTGCTTGAGTAGAATTTTCCTTCAATTAATGAAAAGAAACAAAACAGCAAAGCGAATGACATGTTACAAGGGCGAGAGTGAGCAGAAGGGCTATACTGGAAGCAGCCTAAGCAGATAAAGAATGCCTAAGCGGTGAAATAGTCACCCAGCAATTATTTAAGGGAGACATGTTTATTTGTTGTTTTTAAAATGCAGATCAAGTAATAATTTCAGGCTGTCTCCAATAGAAGTGAAACTCAATAAAAATACATTTTAATTTTCAAAATGCTGTGTGTTAAATAAATGCAGAAGTCACAAGGAAGAGCCCCAGGCTAAGTGGGAAAGTTACAGCTGTAGAAATTAATTTACATGAAAGAACTAGGGAGCCTCCTTTCGCAGTGGCTTGCTACTAGAAAACACGACAGAGCCCACATACTCATAAAGAAAGTCAAGCATTCAGACGGGAGGCACTGACAGCTGCAATCATTTATTTTTCAAACTCCAGGTCATGCTACAGCATGCCTGCTAAATAATGAGGTAAGATGGTAAAAGGGGAAAAAAAAGAAAGTTGATGAAAGAAACAGCCAGAAGGCCTTTAACACCTTTTCACAAACCTACTGTTCAAATGTCCTTGAATTTTAAATTAGAATGTCAATGGAAATTAATTTCTTGTCATCAAATTCCCAAAATAAATATTCCCTTTGGTGTAGCCACCTCACCTAATAAAACCATACAAAGAGAATTTTAAAGTTTTAATTAATTGTAGAGAAGAAAGGACCAATTTCATGATGTATTTGTAAAAACACTATGGTGCTAAAGTGTGATTAGCTCAGGGCCCAGTCCTTTAATTCCTTTGAGAAGTTGTTAACTGAGGTCCCACTACGTCTTAGGGCTTCGAGGATTACCAAAGCTGAGTAAACTGTAGACCAAACTCTCACATTGCTTGTTTTTGCCTTCTTTCTTTTACTTTGGTGTAAAATGATATTCTTTCAAAGGAATTGTTTCCTCAACTGAGGTCCTGACAGCCGTACATTTCTCCCTAGAAAGATCTTCCTTCAAGGATAGGCAGGTTAACCCAGAAAGTCGTGGATGTACCACATCCAAAGAGCTTTTAAGTCCGAAGATTCATAACCCTGTGTCTCAGGAATATTTTTCTCAGGAGCATCTTTTAAAAATTCTGATATCACATGACTTTTATTCTTCAGAGACTCACTTGGTGCTAGATCCTTTTCTGGTTTGTTTTGTTGGTTGTCATTTGTTTTTGTTTTCTCATGAATCCCTTAACTCTGGTGGTATTGACACAGAACACACATAAAAATGTATGTAGATATACATATACACATATATTTAGATACATATACACATTTATAATTTGTTATACTTGTTATTCTATGTTAAAAGACATTCAATATTCATAGATTATTTTTCCCGTGATTTCACTATTCTTATTTAGGTAATTGTCACTCATTCTTAAATTTCAGATGATATATTCAGCAGAGTATCTGTGTAGGAGATACTCTAAGACCTATGAGATTTTTGTTTGTTTTTGGTCATGAATAACAACTTGGCTGAATATAGTTTTTTTATTTTTATAGTTTTTTTAATAAAACTTATTTTTTAATAAAACTTATTATCTCTGCTTACTTGTATTATGTATTATTTATTCTCTTAATTGTGTCGTTGTTTCAATATAAGTGATCTCCACTGCCTCCTTCTTTTCTTGTTGCCCCAAAGCTACTTTGCCTTTTCCCCCTCCTTGGAGTGTGTGATATTGATCATCATAGATGATTTCTCAGTAATAAGTCCCCTTTCTTTTTATTCAAACATCATTATCCATATATATCTATGGTTCTGATTTCCAGTTCTGTATCTTCATCTTTTATTTCATAATCATGTCCCTTTGGATAATCCTTTATGACCCCAAACTCAGCTTTTGTAAAACAGATTTCCTGACCTCTCAAAACAAACATTCTTTTCTTAATTAATGATACAAACACTTTTCAAACACCCAGGATGAAAACCTGAATTATTCTGTTTTCCCCCCTCCATTCCAAATCCTTTACTAAGATCTGCCAATTCTTTAAAAAACATCCATTGAAAGCATTCCTTCCTTTCTTTCTCTTTCTTACACATAGAGATGAACACAGGTCAGACTCTAATCACTTCAGGTATAGAGTTTGAAATAGTCCCAAGCTAGTTTTGTTTTGTTTTTTTTTTTTTAAATCTCTAGGTTCCCTTTCACTAATGCTAATTCTCACATGACTGATCATAAAATTTTCTCCAGCATAATTTCTTTTGGGGAAAAAAAAGAACTTGCTATGGTTTCTCATTTCATATGAAATAATGCAGCCCCCATTTCATTAGCTGGGAGCACAAAGTTCTCTAGAATCTGGGTTTAACCTACCTTTCAAGTGGATCTTTCAATTCTTTCCTTTTTCCTGGCAAGTCTATTCTTATCTTCAAAATGTCTTGGACACACTATATTTTAACCCATTGCTTATGATATTTTCCAGATCTACTGAAGTTCTGAATGTGTTTGAAGTTTATTCACTTTTTTAAAAAAAGTTTTACGTATTTATTTGACAGAGAGAGAGAGAGAGAGAGAGAGAGAGAGAGAGCGAGCCTGTGCAAGTGGGGGGAGGGGCAAAGGGAGAGACTCTTCAGCGTACTCTTCACTGAAAGCGGAGCTTAAGTGGAGCTTGATCTCAGGACCCATGAGATCATGACCTGAGCCAAAACCAAGAGTTGGATGCTTAACTGACTGAGCCACCCAGGTGCCCCAAAGTCTATTCACTTTTAAGGCACAATCTAATTTCTATATTGTTATTGTTAAGCTTCCCCTAAACATTTTACTTCATGGTGAAATGTGCATAATCTGGTCTACTATCTCATTAGTGTCTAGTCATGCTGAAAAATATTTTGTGTGTGATCTTAGTGTCATAGATGTATTAACACATTGGTAATACATACACTGCACTTAGTATTACCTTGCTTATTTATGATTAACATATAATTTAACTTCATAAATTAGTTTAAAGCTCTTTGAGGAAAGCACTGTACATAGCTCGTGTGCTTATTAGGATAGAGCCTTGCATACAGTTGATATTCATTATATCCCTGTTAAAAAGTAGATGCTCTGAAATGCATAAACATGGAAACTATAGGCCATTAGACAGTAGAGTCGTTTTTGATAAATTTGAAAGAAAAATGATTCACTGAGTGGCTCTTTAAGATAATATAAGAACATTGAAGAGAAAAATTTTCTTGAATTTCCATCAGTGTAAACCTTGATCTTACAGAAAATAATTCTACAGCAGGAAGCTTAGTTGTGTTTTATATCTAGCAAGAGAAAAAGTTCCTGAATTCCTTCATGTGTGTTTGAAAATAAGGCGATTTTTTTCATCCATTGATTCTAGCCATAAAGAAAACTGACTTAAATGTGAGACTGATGATTCTTATTGTTGTTGGCAGCACAGCTCTTCAGAGTGGCTTCTTTGACGATCTCTGAAAGACAGTCACCATCATTGCTTGAATTTCTGTCTCCAGAGCAATTTTGAAATTCCTATGTACATACACATACATATAATGTGCGTATACTACAAAAATTTAGAATTGGAAAGAACCTCACTTATCACGTAGCCCAATATATGTAACATTGAAGTATATAATTGCATTCCCTTCAGTGGAAAATTGAGCTTCATTTACTTATCAGGTTATGTTTTAACAAAACTTTTCAGGGGCTTGAGTGGATATGCTGGAGTGAATCCTGTCAAGTCACCCATGAATAAAGATAATATGCTTTGAATTTCATTCTTCTAGGTGTTTCATTGATGCTTTAGAAATAAAGTGCTACATATTTTACATATTTTTAAGGTTTCCCATTCCATGGCACAGCCTATAATGTAGTTTCAATAAATACATTCTATTAAATAAGATTCTCAAATAAGTGCTGCATCCAGTTTTGTCTACTTTTGCCTGCTACATTACTCAGAGAAGATCTACCCAATACAGACAATTTTGTATAAAAATACCTGGAGGGCTTCTTTAATTAAAGGTTGTAAGTCAAGAACAAAACAAAATTTTGATAAAACGAATGAAATTTTATATATATGTGAACTATGTATTATATATAATTATATATTTAATATGTACTATTAAATATTATAAACTAGTATATAATGTTATATAATGTGCATATGTTATATATGGCTCTGAAATAATATGTAGTGGGAGAAATATATAAACTTCTAAAGCCTCCACACTAATGAACTCTTGAAATATCTTAAAGAACTAGCCTTTATTAGGATCTTATTCATATTTGTCTTCTGTTTTTGTGGGGATGTATACAACGTAAAATTCTGGCATTTTCACCCTCTCTCACACACTCATGCACACGCCCAAACAAGAACTTTGCTTTTGGAGACAACTCTTTTTTTATGCATTTGTTCATTCTGAGTTCTAAAACTTTATCAACCTTTGCCATACAGTGCTTTCTCATTTCCAGTTAATAGCAAAATTCTGGCCTTCTGCTTGGTTCAGTACTACTCTAGAGTGATTTTTTTTTCTACATTTAGGAAAGCCTAGAGTTTCTCGTTTTTTCTCATCTTAGAGTTCTTTGTTATGGTTTGCATTCTGCACTCTCCAATCTGACTTGAATATTTTGTGGAGAAAGCTAGCTTCCTGATGAGGATCTAGATTACAAACTGATGTTCTACTTTACTACCATGTCATTTGCAGTCACATTCTGTGACTCGGTAGAATGTCAGTAAGCTTCCTATTTGGCTGCAGCACTACGCTTTAAGATATAAAATTCAGCCATTGTGTTCCCAATGTCACAAAGGCTACAGATGGATAATTGTTAAACTGTGTCTTCTAATCTCTCCAGTCTTTATTTTTTTTTTAAGATTTATTTATTTATTTGAGAGAGAGAGAGAGAACATGAACGGGAAGAGAGGCAGAGAGAGAAGGTGAAAATCATTAGACTCCTCACTGAGTGCAGATCGCAAAGCCCAATGGGAGGACTTGATCCCAGGACCCAGAGATCATGACCTGAGCAGAAATCAAGAGTTGGGTGCTTAACCAACTGAGCCACCTGGGCACCTCCATAAACTCTCCAGTCTTTAAAAGGACTTTATAGCAGACATGGTGCTTTTAAGATGGAGTTAGATTCTTTTGGGTCTTCAAACCTTATTTTTATAGCCATTAGGTTATGATCATAGGTTGTATTGTATATATATATAGATGGATAGAATTCTAACCTCATACAGACAGTCTGTTTAAGGGACCTCAGTGAAAAGTCTAGTGTGGAAGGGAGACAAAGAACAGGGAGTTGGTGCTCTGTTGAAATAGTGAAATTTCATCTGACAGACTGCTTCTGTCGCACACAAGTGCTGAAAGGCTTTGTTTGAATGTCAATCAACCAATACTTGGCCTAAGTTACTGCTGACCAGTAGGGAAGTTTCTCCCAGCTGTGGGTTTAGATAGAACCCTATCTTCAGGTTGCCTCCATTGATATGGTGATTGTATTTGTCAGTGTGAAAAGATTGAGCCATACATACTGATGAGACTAAGAACCACATAGAGCATAATCCACAGTCAAGTGCACAGAAAACTTTGCTATTAGAGCCATCAAAAATCTTAAAGATGAGTGATACCAGGCCTTGGCTCCAGAGGACCTTGGAGGTTACTGGGGAAGAATGATGTGAAATAGGAAAATTAAAAAAAAAAAAAAAAGGTGTTAAATGTTACCAGCTCAATATAAACAAAACATCAAAAGACAAAAGAAGATAAAAACCACTGTTTGCCTGGTGGGAATGAAGTTGTGAAGTTATTCTCTGACCAGACATAGAGAACTCATCAGTTTAGCAAAATCAGCTATTGACAGTTGTGGGTGTAAGAAAGGTGTTAGGAACTATAAACAAATATTTTCAGAAATCTCTTCACGAAACTTGTGGCTTGAGAGTGTTGGAAATATGTGCTGGATGGTTGATTTGGGTCGAAGCTAGCAATGGGGTTCCTACTGTGTGAATGGAATAAACTGTGTTGAGATGATTTATGTAAGTATAGGAGCCAGCTGAGGATATAGTCTTTGCAAAGTATTTTTATATACAAATTCAGTCTATATTTCTCTATACCTTTTATCTTTTACCAATTTTAATTTCCATGTACTTGCAGGTTTAAAGCCTGCAATTCTCCCTTTGTTCTGGGGAGCTCAATTCGCTATAAAATATGAGCTGCTTCCAGCAGAGTAGTCACAGGGAAACAAAAGCATGGGTGTTAAAACAGTGGAATTGGAAGATGAGAATGAAGAGGGGATGCTGGAGAAGAAAAAAAATGACAGTGCTTTGTGCTGTCTCCAGGGTAAAAATGAAAGTATTTCATTAACCTGTACTTAGAATATTACATTCTTATAGTGCATATTTAAATTTGGATTTGAAAAAAAAACTACCTACATCACAAGATTTTGCATCATCTAAAAGAATATCTTAATTGGTCCATCTGGCATTTGAAATAATACTCTACTTATTATAAAGCAGGTGTTAGACATTTTTGAATATTCCATCCTTAATTAAAGCTTAAAGAAACTAAGATTACACTTTCTATTTTAAAAGTTAAAAATCTAAAGTTACTGGATGTGAATAACAAAATGTATGGAATCATATGATTTTTTGGATTAGATAAATGATTATAAGATATTAGTTCTTGAACTTTAATTTTTAACCTACTCGTGTCTTGGATGTGAGACATGTAATAGTTAAGAGTCAATGTTGGGAGATCATTTATTTTCAAACTTTATCCTAATTGAGAAAACTAGGATGATGTAGTTCCATAAGCACTTACTTTTGAAAAGAGAGTTCACAATAGATTTGATTCTAGTTTTAGGCACTTCTTTCCAGGCAATGAGTCTATCATTTGATACTTCAAAGCAAAAATGTGTTAAAAATGTGTGCCTGTGTTAATAAATAGATGCTTTTTAGAAGATTCTCTTGGGATCCTTTAAGCTTAGATTCTGCCACAATTTGCTAGGATTTTGAAAAGAATTTAGTGATCATTTAGAGAGTCTATACTATCCCTATAAAAATGAAAATCTGCTTGGTTTGAATCTTTCATATGGCCTATATAAAGAAGATCAGAAGGACTGAGAAAGAAGATAGTACTACTTGGGTATACAACAGGCTAAACAGCAATATATAAAGAGTGTCTGTGAATCAAATTTAGAAAGATTGAAAGCTCCAGTGGAGGTCTTTAGGGTTATTTTTGGCAAGTTCTATTCAAAACATCTATTCATGTTTAACTGAATAAATGGAATACAACAAGGACCCAGTTCCTATGTTGAAGAACATTTTAAGCACTCCAGCTCTACTTGTGTGCATGAATTATCTCTACAAATGGACTCTGGAAGTGACAACAAACATCAAAATAAAGCAGACCTTACGCAAAATTCTGTGCAAGAAAACAGGCACGTGTAATGATATGGACATGGATTCTATTCTCTAGAATAGAAGCTCCCATCTGTTTTTGGATATCAAAGAAAAAATGAAAATATTAATTCTCTGAGAAATAAACCATGTATCAAATTTATATGTAATATAGAAATGGCATTATTAATTTAGACTATATGATACAATTAAGATTCAAAATAATTTTGATGGGCTTTTAAAATTTAATAAAGACTGTAGATTCTATGTAATGATAGCAAAAATACAGCATTAGAAAAGAAGTGGTTCAAAAGAAGCTTGTGGGAATAATATCTAGGGGGTGGTTAAGTCAGTTAAGCTAGTTCATAAGAATTAAATGAATACTTGTTGATAAGTAAAGCACTTTGCTAAGTGCCTTAAAAATACAAAAATGAAAATACACTAATTTTGTCTTTAATGATTTATATGCATGATATTCATAAAGTACATAGTATCTGTCTTGTGATGGATTGAATGAAATAAAATTAAATCAGTGAATGAATAGAGACATGTGACAAAATTAATTCTACTTTGGGAGAATTTTCACAGAAAACTTTTTTTTTAAAGATTTATTTATTTATTTGAGAGACAGAGAGAGCATGAGCAGGCAGAGGGGCAGAGGGATGGAGAGAATCTCAAGCAGACCTCCACTGAGCACCTAGCCTGACATAGAACTTGATGCCACGACCCTGAGATCATGACCTCAGTCGAAATTAAGAGCCGGATGCTTAACCAACTGAGCCACCCAGGCACCCCAGAAAGTGAGCTTTAAGATGGAATTTAAAAGAAAAAAAAAATAGTATTTCAAAAACTAGATATGAAAGAATGGTCCAGACCAGCTCTGTCCAATAGAATTTTCCGTGATGATAGAAATATTTTGTATCTATATTATGTATTATGGTAGCCAGATAGTTCTCAGTTGAGAACTTGAAATGTTTGAATTGAATTTTTAAATGTATTTAATTTTTATTAATTTAGATTTAATAGCTACCATGTTGGACAATACCACTCTAGGCAGAGAAAGCAGCATGACCATAGCACTGAAGACTGAGAGAAAATGGGAACTTGCTTTGGAGGTGGTCATTTCTCTGGTCTGGGAGGAGTAAAGCTGGATAATAGAGTAGAAGGTAAGAATAAAGGATAACAGCTCAGTAAGGTTTTGGAAGAGTTTGCCTATTAGGCCATTATCGAATAGGCAGTGAAAATTTAGGAGCAGGTTTGAGTCAAGTCCAACTCTGTGTTTTAGGAAGAAAACCGATGGCAGTATGGGTCAAACCAAAGTGATAAAAAAAAAGTGGTTACTATTAGGGTACCTGGATAGCGCACTTGGTTAGTGTCCAACTCTTGGTTTCAGCTTGCGTCATTATCTTGGGGTCATGAGATTGAGCCCTTCATCAGTCTCTGTGCTTAGTAGGGAGCCTGCTTGGGATTCTCTTTCTCTCTCTCCTTCCCTCTGACCCTCCCCACCTCTAAAATTAATATATAAATCTTTAAAAAAAGTAATAACTAAATGTTTATACAAGTGACTTTAAGATATTATATTAAGACAAAAGAAGAAAAGACATAAGGACAATTACAGAAAGGATAGTTCAGAGATATATTTATCATATTGCTTTAATTTGTTTCCCCAAACTAAGGAGGAAACATCTGAGTAAAAATTACAAGTGCAAGTGACCATTTTTGAGAGTTACTGGAAGAGGGGGGAGGGGGACCAGGGAAAGATGGCAGCCAGTGTTGGGAGTGTGACTAGACCAGCTATCCATCTAGATGGGTAGCTAGAGTTCATTACTACGGGAAGACTCTGGGCCTCAGAATTATCTCAACAAAAGAGGAAGGGCACTGAGATGTTTATACACAATTACCATCAATCTGGCTGAGAGCTATTTCCAGGGGATGTTAATTTCCCAGGCCTTCTGGCCTGTTGTACACTTAGAAGGAATAGTTTTCCACTTTTTCAGGGAACAAAATAACCCTCAGGAATAGAGATGCAGATAATGGGATTTGGAAACCCTCAGGAAAATATTGAAATGGTAGCGTCCAGAGTTATGTAGTCAAGATTCTGACATTTTCTGTCACACATATGAGTATCATGCTGGGTATGCCCCACATTTTAAGATGTTAAAATATCTGTGAACATAGTAACAGGTTTACTTCTTAAATATGAAGATAGATGGCATTCAAGTAAAAAAAATCTGAGAACAGGGCGCCTGGGTGGCTCAGTGGGTTAAAGCTTCTGCTTTCGGCTCAGGTCATGATCTCAGTGTCCTGGGATCGAGCCCCACATCAGGCTCTCTGCTCAGCAGGGAGCCTGCTTCCTCCTCTCCCTGTCTCTCTGCCTGCCTCTCTGCCTACTTGTAATCTCTCTCTCTGTGTCAAATAAATAAATAAAATCTTTAAAAAAAATCTGAGAACAATAAAAAATGCATTTATATTGGAAAAGAAATATGTATGAAGAATACTAACACATATTTAGTCAAAAGAACATAGATGAGATGATATACCATTCACAATTGAAACAAATTGTGGGTTTTTGTTTTGTTTTTGAGCCAGTGGTTCTCAGAAAGTTTTCCATAGCCTTTTGGTGTCCTGCCAAGTTTTCACAGTGTGCCCCACTTTTGATAAATATGTGAGGTTCACTGTTGTTATAATTGAGTATATACTCTGTTATGACGGTATCTGATGAGCTGAAAAGTGAGAAATGAGACATAGCACACTATGAAGCCAGACACTTGAAAATATCTTTATTAAAACATGAGAACTCTGTTCCATGAACGTAGGCAAGAATTTGGTCAGTGAAATAAAGATTTTAACCTGAACTCTGACACAGTGTAAGACAGGCAACCTTAATGATTAGGCAACTGAAGATGCCTTCATAGACACCAGAAGTTATTATTGTTCTGTGGTAATGACATTATTTTAGTTATTCCTGACATATTGTGATTTGGATCCTTTTATCACTTTGTCACCAGAACTGTAATATACTAAAGTGTACCAGTCAAAAAACAAAACAAAAACAGTTTGAGAAATGTAGGCTAATATGTGGAGTGTGTACATGTGTTGTGCTGATATATTATTAAGTAGTGAATTTTTTATGAATATTAGTAACTGTAAAAACATTATAATTATTATTGAGTGTACGATAGTAAAGCAGAAATTTTCTTGGTTACTACTGATTTTACCAAGAGACACAGAAATGTTAGTAAGATACATTCATTACAAGTTAATTGTGGAATGATGGCCAATACGGGACTTATACCATCAAAAGTACACTTAATAACCAGGAGCATACCTCTTGCAAGCAGTATATTTTCCAGTGAATCAAAGAAGCTATTTTACTAAAAGTTAGATGGTAAACGAATATTTTATTATAATTCATGAGTCATGATTCATTACTAGTTATTAATACTGGTGCCCTGGCACTTTTTGTATCAACTCTGTGTGAAGGTGGATAAAGTCTTCTATAGAGATTAGGTGCTTCATTTTTCTGTATAAATTTTTTCACAGTTCATTGGCTATTAATGCATGATTCTGCCTTAGACATGGAACATGAGAAAGTGTGCTTCAGAAGTATCTAAAACTAAAAAATCTCAAACTTACTGCATTATCAATAACCACCAAAAGTTTAACTGGTCTAAATATTATATATGAAAGATTGCTTGAAGGATATAATAAGCACATTTTTCTCCATGTTGTTTAACTGTCATTTATTTACCACACTCACATTTTTCCCATATTCAACTATCACCTATGCTTAATATATTTCTTTAAATGGCTCTATGTATCTGTATGAATTTATTTTAAAAGGAAATGTATGGGGCTCCTGGGTGGCTCAGTGGGTTAAAGTCTCTGCCTTAGGCTCAGGTCCTGCTCAGCGGGGAGCCTACTTCCTCCTCTCTCTGCCTGCCTTTCTGCCTACTTGTGATCTCCCTCTGTGTGTGTGTGTGTCAAGTGAATAAATAAAATCTTAGGAAAAAAAGACAAAAAAAAAAAAAAGGAAATATATGTCACTACTGAAAATGGACCATGAAATTAATTTACTAAATAGAAAGGAATTTGTAAAAAAAAATGTAGAACACTGTTACTACATTTAAAATTAAAATAAAAATGAAATAAATTTCATGTAAATAAAAACAAATTTATTCAAGCTACAAAATTAATTACCTGAAAGTATGTACCTAAATGAGAGGAATTTAATTATTTATAAGCAATCAATAATAAGTGGGATGGTCCATTTAATTTGCTTAGATTAAGAAAAAAAGTCTATTCAAAATGGGCTATTCTTGTCTTTTTTATTTGTTTGTAATGCAGTGTTAAGAATCAATGTGTATGTTGTTGAATAAGACAAAGATATTAACCCCCTTCTCTAATGCTATTAGATGCTTAGAATTCCTGAAAAACTCATCCCCTTTGATTAAAAAAGCCCTTTAAAGTGATCTTCAAAATCTTTGTTCTATATGCATCAGGTTATTAGGAAATGTCTGCAAAATAAGGGGAAATGTAATTTACTTATTCAGCACTACCATTCAGTTTGGAAATATACAAAGGAATTTTACTACTACCTTATCAGGTATTACAAAGACCTCTTTTTAATACTCAAAATATTTTTAATGATTTTTTCTGGTGAAGTTATCCAGACAAGATGATGATCCAAATTCTCATAGTCAAATAAGCTCCTAAGGCACATAATTTTCTTCTTTACATGTTCTTTCCTTTTGCTTCAGCAATTGATCTTCCCAGTGATTCCTGTGTGTACAGTTGTGCAACATAGGAATTGTATTTCCAGGCCTCCTTTGCAGCTAGATTTGCTATTTGACTGCTCTGAGCAGTGGAATCCATGTGAAAGAAAAGGTGTGTTTAACTTCCAGAACATGTACTTAAACAAAGGAGAAATGTCTCTTCCCAGTATTTTTTCTCCTTCCTTCTGGCATGCAGATGTGATAGAGCTGGAGTAGTGATCTTGGACTATGAGATGGAAATCATGATGCAAAAATTGTTTGAGAGGAAACAGAAGATGGAGTTATAAAGCAGAGGAAGCCAAAACCTGCATTGGATTTTCCTTTCCCCTTCCTTCCACTGCCCCTTTCAAACCTAAGCTGGAACTAGTTGCCCACAGGCCTAGCATCACCTTCACCAGGCCCTCAGCAATGCCGATATGCAAAAGCAGATGAAGCATGTGATAGCTTTTATTGAGCAAAAAGCCAATGAGAAAGCCAAAGAAATGGATGCGAAGGCAGAGGAAAACTTATCAATATTGTGAAAGGTCATCTTGGGCAAACCCAAAGACTGAAGATTATGGAATACTATGAGAAGAGAGGAAAGCAGATTGAACGTGGAAGAAAATTCAGACATCCAATTTGATGAATCAAGCAAATCCCCAAGTCCTCAGAGTGAGAGATGACCTTATTACAGAACTACAAAACGGAGTGAATCAAGGCTCAGCAAAGTGATAAAAGTCATAACCGGACACCCAGTGCTGCTGGATGGGCTGTTCCTCCAGGGTTTGTACCAACCGTTGGGGCCCCGAATGAGTCTACCTTTTGGGACAAAAGGTTTCCCTCTGGTAAAGGCTGCAGTGCCAAGAGTGATTTCTGTGTATAAAATTGCCACCAAAAAAGATGTTGACGTCCAAACTGATCAGGAGGACTAACTGCCTGAGGAGGTAGTGGAGGAGTTGAGATCCATGATGGAGCTCATAAAAATAAGTTTCTAATACCCTGGAAAGCCAGCTAGCTCTCATAGTCCAGCAGATGCTTCCAGAAGGGCAGGGAGCCTTATTTGGTACAAATGCCCATAGGAAGTTTTTGGACTAAGGCTCTGGGAGAGGTGGACTTGATCCACTGCTCTATTGCTATGATGTAGAAGTTTTTGATATTTGAAGAGACAAGATATCTGTGTGGCTTCCTCTTCACTAATCTAATATTCTGTACCTATCCGTGGATACCCTTCTTATAGCTAATGCCCTTGGCCTAACTGTTAACAATGAGAGAAAGTTTCACTTAATATGATCAGGAAACCTCCTTCTAGTTTATCTAAAAGTAGCAAAGCTTTCCTTTGCTTCTGTAGCATGAAGGTGAAGGTATCAGATGATGGTTCCATGAGCTTCACCAAGTCTCTTTCTCTGGTTTCACTTCTCCAGTCTAGAGGATGATGTGGTGTTTTCTGATGTTGAGCCTCTGCCCTTTAGGCTTAAAATGCAGGTGGTGGGCAGTACGCATCCCTCCCAGCAAGAGTCACTTAACTGTTCACCTGTTTGCACCTAGAAGCCTTTCTCATCTGTAAATACGATTTAAAATCTAAACCACGAATATGCTTTATTTATTAAAACAAAAGGTTTTCATGGGAAAAAATGATGTGAAAATGCCTATGCATCTGTCTTATTGATAATTGTGGAGTACATGCACCAACAATTTTCTGCCTGCATTATGCATGAGGAAAGTAAGCATTTATTTTTAGCCAATATTATTTTGATGTTTTCTATCACTAAGATTAAGTCAAACCATCATAAAAAGAAAAAACTTTCTTTCCATTTTTCCATTATTTTCTACACATAGTTGTGTACTCAGAACGTTGATACGAACTTGCCTTAGGAGGTAAAGTAGAATTTAACGAATGAACAAATTATATCTGTAATGTGTACACATGTCAGGGTCTATTCCTTTTACATGAGTGGTTGTAGAGATTCAAGATTTCATCTAAAGGGCGCCTGGGTGGCTCAGTGGGTTGAAGCCTCTGCCTTCGGCTCAGGTCATGATCTCAGGGTCCTGGGATCGAGGCCCATATCGGGCTCCCTGCTCGGCAGGGAGCCTGCTTCCCCCTCTCTCTCTGCCTGCCTCTGCCTACTTGTGATCTCTCTCTCTGTCAAATAAATAAATAAAATCTTTAAAGAAAAAAAAGATTTCACCTAAAAAATTAGTAAGATCTTCTTACAACCTGTATTTCCCATGAAATACAGAGCATTTCCCATGAAAACCGGAAGTTTCAGTATAGAAGAAAACAGTTGTACACTTTTATTGTCCCTGTTTCTATAGAACTGAGAAAAAAAGGTGAAAAATTCAGGAGCCTTCCTTTTATGTTATTGGAATATGTAGCAGATTTATTATATACCAAGTTATTTCTATTAACTCTTCATGCATAGCTTACATTATAAGGATTTCTTGCATATACACTGAGGAGTAGATTTTTATAGATTCAGCTGTAAGAGCTTCAATTCTTGGGACTCTTTTAAAGTAACAGTGGCTTAACTATTAGCACTACTTGACTAATAAAGTACTCCCAGCCTAGACTGTTAATTGTTATGATCCTATCACTACAATAGTGTACTGATATTCTGGGTATAACCTAAATGTATTATAGCATAAGTCAGAAAAAAATAATGTTGAACGAGATAAAATAATATTCTTGGAGTTCTGTGGCCATGCGGACTTTCCCTCAGTCTTTCTGTTTAAGGTCCAGCTTGCTAATATTTTGCTCTGGCTCACACTCTCTAATCAGAGGCAGTGACAAACAACCCGGTTAGTGACTTAAAGCACAGAGTCTAAGTCTTGCTCATTCTACTGTCCACCACATCTTTTTCACTTAGAACCAAGGATAACAGTGTAACCTTTACTTAGGACACTGCTGTTCTCTTGGTAGAGTGAAAGAGATAAATGGCAAACCATAAGCTTTGTTCAGAAGTGACACACCTCACAATTACTCATATTTTATTGTCCAAAGCAATGCAGGTAGATAGACCTAAATCAATGACATTGGGAAATATAATCCTCCCCCCAATATAGCATTATATATATATGGAAGACAGTGTTTAAAAATCTGGCCTGTGATCTAATCACCCTGTTACCAAGGGGATGGTTTGGTCATATCTCCTTGATAACACCATAACTGAAGCTCCGAGTCAATAGACTAATGATATTTGTGAGGAAGAAGTCCTTATCTAGGGAAAGTTCTTAATGGGGCGCTCCTGGCTAAAGATGGCTTACAGTAAATAAAAACAGACTCTATGAATTTATGAGGTATGGCTTCCTGGAAAATATCACACTAGCCTCACTTAGAGGCTCACCTGACTTAGAGGTTTTGTCTATTCTTGGCCAAGAGCAAATGTTCACTGTGGGAAGGGAAGAACCCAGGGGCTGCTCAGCATGTCTTAGAAGTCTCTTTGCTTTATCTGAGTCTCTTGATTTTCTATATCCTTGAAAGTATTAGCAGAACCTGATTTGGGGTATGATGTCTAACCCATTTAAATTTGATTTGATTATTTAGTCTTTTGTGTTACTCAGAAAATCATATGGCCAAGCCTGATATCAGTGCAGTTAAGGGGAAGCGATTATTTTTGAACACTGATGTAATCTACCATGTATTTGTGCTTCTTGATATATTTAAGTTTATTAATGGCTTCTTATTCTGTTTTTTAAAATGCTTACTTTCTGTACATGTTTTCTGTTTGCTTTCTATTTGATCAATATTTATTCCTATTATACTCCTTATTGGTTTGTAATTTATATTTCATTTCTGGGATTTATTGGCAACCAGTGATTTTTTTTTTTACTGGCTTCATAATTTTTTCTTTTCCAGAATGTCATATAGTCAGGCTCACACAGTATTTAACCTTTTCAGACTGGCTACTTTCACTTACTAATGTCCCTTTAAGATTCCTCCATGCCTCTTTGTGCCTTGATAGCTCATTTCTTTTTAGTGCTGAATAATATTCCATTGTCTGGAATGTAGCACAATTTATTTATCTATTCACCTGCTGAAGAACATCTGGGTTCCTTCTAAATTTTGGCAATTGTAATTAAAGCTGCTATATACATTTGTGTGAAGGTTTTTGTGTGGATACACTTTAAACTCATTTGGATAAATACCAAAAAAATGCAATTGTTTTATCATGTTGTAAGAGTACATATTTAGTTTTATGAGAAATCACCAAACTGTCTTCCAAAGTGACTGTAACATTTTGCACTTCCACCAGCAATGAGTGAGAGTTTCTGTTGCTTTATATCCTCACCAGCATTTGATATTATCATTATTTTAGATTTTATAGGCATATAGAAATATCTCATTTTAATTTGCAATTCCCTAATAGCACAAGATGTTGAAGATTTTATCATATGCTTATTTGCCTTTAGTATATATTCTTTAGTAATATAGCTGTTCTGATTTTTTTTGCCTGTTTTTAAATTGGGTTGTTTCTTTATTGTTGAGTTTTTAGAGTTCTTTGTATATTTTAGATACTCATCCTTCTATCATATATGCATTTTGCAAAGACTTTTTCTCAGAATATGGCTTGTTTTTCAGTTCTCCTAGCATTGCTTTTCATAGAGCAGGAGTTTTTAATTTAATGACATCCACCTTATTATTTTTTTCTTTCATGATTTGTGCTTATGGTGTGTTCCTAAAAAGTCATCATCAAAAAAGTTAAGTTCACTTAAGTTTTCTCTTATGTTTTCTTCTAAGAAGTTTTACAGTTTTGCATTTTACATTGAATCTATGGTCCATTTTGAGTTATTTTTTGTTAAATGTGCAAGGTCTGTATCTAGATTGATTGATTTTTTATTTTTTTAAGATTATTTATTTATTTGACAGAGGAGAGAGAGAGAGAGAGAGAGAGAGAGAGAGAGAGAGAACGTAGGCAGGGAAAGAAGCAGAGGCAGAGGGAGAAGCAGGCTCCCCACTGAGGAGGGAGCCCAATGTGAGGACTCAATCCCAGGACCTGAGATCATGACCTGAGCTGAAGGCAGTCGCTTAAGGACTGAGCCACCCAGGTGCCCCTGATTGATTGATTTCGCACATAGTTGTCCAGTTGTTTCTGCACCAGTAATTGAAAAGACTATTGTTTTAGTCATCTCAAGCTGCCATGATAAAATACCTTAGACTGGGCAGCTTAAACAACAGGTTTTTATTTTTCAGTTTAAACAGATTTCACTTTATTAATAGATTAAACAACAGATTTTTAGTATTTTTATTTTTTGTTATTTTTTATTTTCCCACAGTTCTGGAGGCTGGAAGTCCAAGTCAAGGTATCAGGATGGTGTGTTTCTAGTGAAACCTCTCCCCCTGGCTTTTCAGTGGCTGATCTATTATTGTATACTCACATGACTTCTTTATATACATACAGAGAGAGAGAGAGAGAGAGCAAGCGAGCAAACTTTACAGTGTCTTCTTATAAGGACACTCACTAATCCACACTCACTAATCCTATTGAAACAGAGCTCCACCATTAGGGTCTCATTTAATCTTTTTAAGTCTTTTTTTTTCATTTTTAAAAATTTTCAAAACTTTTAATTTTTTAAATTTTTAAAAATTATAACTTTTAAAAATTATTTTTTAGAGAGAGGGGAGGCATTCAGGGAGAGGAGAGGAGAGGGAGGAAGGGGGAGAGAGAGAGAATGAGAGAGTCTCAAGCAGGCTCCATGCACAGTGTAGAGCCCATCATGGGGTTTGATCTCATAACCCTGAGATCATGACCTGGGTTGAAATCAAGAGTCAGATCCTTAACCTACTAAGCCACCCAGGCATCTCATTTAATCTTAATCATTTTCTTAAACACCTTATCATAAGTAGTCACATGATGAGAAGTGTTAGGGCTTCAATGTGTTATTGGGCGGGGGGCAGGGGGGAGGGAGGTTGGTGCACTATTTAGTCCATAGCAGTTATCCTTTCTCCATTGAATTGCTCCTGCTCCTTTGTCAAAGATCAGTTGACTGTATTTGTGTAGGTATATTTCTGGGCTCTCTTGTCTATTCTATTGATCTATTTGCTTATTCTTTGGCCATTACCACACTGTTTTGATTACTATAGCTTTTAGGAAGTCTGGAAGTTGGATAATATCTCTATATATGTGTTATATATATGGTGTGTGTGTGTGTGTATATATATATATATATATACACAACATATATTGCTTATTTCTAATGGTACTTGCTTTCTAATTCTTTGCTTATTATAAATTATTTATTTCTTTGCTTATTTCTAGTTCGTTGCTTGTTTTTTTACTCTACCTGCTAGTTTTTTATGTATTTGACACAGAGAGAGAGATCACAAGTAGGCAGAGAGAGAGGAGGAAGCAGGCTCCCCGCTGAGCCGCGAGCCCGATGCGGGCCTCGATCCTAGGACCCTGAGATCATGACCCAAACCGAAGGCAGAGGCTTTAACCCACTGAGCCACCCAGGTGCCCTTATCTACCTGCTAGTTTTTTAGATGTATGTAAAATCTCCAATTAATATTGATTTGCCTATTTCTCTATTTTCATTAGTATGTTTAAATAGCTCATGACTGTAATGCTAGTTGCATTTATATTTGTAATTATTATATCTTCTTGAGTTATTGTTTTTTCTAGCAAATAATCTATTTTAATCTTTTATCTTTTTGTTTCATAATGTATTTTCACTGATAATAAAATTTCCCATTTTACTCTTATATTCCTTCCACATGGGCATAATGCATTTGCCTTTTTTCCCTTGGGTGCTTTTGTATTGTTTTTATGTTAAGTTTTGGACTTATCATATTCCTGCTAGATTTCTTTTTTTATAAGATTAAACTTACAGAAGGGAGAAAGAACTCCATGAAACTTTATTGTCCTACCAAGGACTAGAAGAAAACAATTAAACAATTCTCTTTCACTTATATATCCACTTTACAACCTATCATGAATTTTTTTTTAAATTTTCAGTGACACTAAAGGCATTAATCAGGGGTCTTCAAAGAAACAGAACCAATAAGATAGATAGATAGATGATAGATACAGAGATAGATATAGAGAAAATTGTATTTATATGTGTTCTAAGATACTGGTTTATTATAAGATATCACAAAGAGATTTATTAAAGATACTGGCTCATGTAATTATGGAGTCTGAAAAGTCCCACAGTCTTCTGCCTACAAGCCAGAGACCCAGGAAGGCTAGTGTATTAAGGCCAGGTGTAGTTCTAAGGCCAGAGAGCTGGAGAGCTGATGATCTGAGTCTCAAGGTCTGAGAACAGGAGAGCCAAGGGAAGGAGGAGATTGATATGTCAGTTCAAGTAGTCAGGAAGAGCTAGTTAATCCTCCTTTCCTCCACATTTTTATTCTATTCAGACCCTCAAAATATTAGATGGTACTCATCACACTGGGAAGGGCAATGTACTCTACTTAGCCTGCCAGTCCAAATGCTAATCTCTTCCAGAAGCAGTCTCACAATCACACCCAGAAATATTGCCTAACCAGACATGTGGTCATCCCATGATCTAGTCAACACATGAAATTGATTATCATACTAAATATATATATTTGTTTACGTGTGTATGTACAGGTGTAATTCCTAGAAACCATATTTGCTTGTTTACTCTGTCATTTCTTTCTGTTTCATACCATGTGGACTGGCATTATTTTTTGTAAACCGTATTTTATTCTTTAAGCACTTTATTTTATTTTACTTTATTTTTTTTGAGAGGAAGAGCTCAACACAAGTGCAACCGGTAGGAGGAGGGGGGGCAGAGGGAGAGAGAGTCTTAGGCAGGTTCCACACCCAGCACGGGAGATCTAGGTGGGGCTCAATCAAAGGACTCTGAGATTATGACCTGAACTGAAATCAAGAGTTGGATGCGTAACAGAATGAGACACCCAGGTGCCTCTCTTTAGGCATTTTAAACATCCTTATTTTAAATGGTCTTTAAAAATGTTCATCTGCACTATTATCATGCTAATTCTTCTAAATTGTGTGTGCCAGCTTTCTGTTATGATGGTCCATTTTTATGTGTGTTCTCTTTTGTGTTTTTAAATTTTTAATGGTGAGTTTATTCTCAGAACATCTTCTTTTTCTGAAAGAATACTATGTCTTGAGGTTGTGACATTATTTCTACAAAGCACGTTTACATTTGCCTCTACTGGTGTCCAATTGGTTTTGCTACTTCTGGAACAATTTTCATGTTTAGTCTTTATTTGGGTTGCTGCTATAGTCTCACACTCATAAATGGTGCCTTCTAGTTTTTATTATCTCAAGAGTTATTCTTTTATTCTTAGAATCCTATGAAGTGATAGAATTGTTTTTGCCATGTTTTGTTAAGTAAATAATTATTTGTTTCTCCCTTTGGTAAAGAGAGCAGTCCTTTGAGGCTCTTGGCTTTATAAAATGGATTCGGTCTTTGTTCTCTGCCTAGCTTGAGCTTGGGGCTACCATTCTTATAGGCATTATAACCTCAGCCCCACACTTTTTTTTTTTCCTTAGGAGATTTTAATTTAAATTCAATTAATTAACATACAGTGTACTATTGGTTTTAGAGGTAGAGGTTAGTGATTCATCAGTCATATATAGCACCCAGTGCTTATTATATCACATGTCCTCCTTAATGTCCAGCACCCGGTTATCACATCCCCCTCCCTCCCCTCCAGACCCACACTTTAAAGTTGCTGTATGAATCATCCCACATCAGCCACCATGGAAATTCCCACAGATGGCTCTGGCTTTAAATTCCTTATATTTTCACGGGATTTTAGCTAAAGAGAATTTTTTTCTTCAGTATCAGCTATTCATATAATTCTTTTAATTTTTTATTTTATTCAATATTCCTCTGTGTTTGGAGTGGGAAAATGGCATATCTATGTCAAGTTGGTCTACCATATTTAGCAGGTTACATAAGAATATGTTTTTCTTGTAATGGACTCTAGTGATTTGCTCTTTTAGAACTAGCACTGAATTTATTTCAGATTTATGTCATTCAAAAGAAAGTAACACTATTACTAAACATCTAATAAATTATGGGTTCATTTTATTCCAGTTACTTTCAAATGTATTAAATTATTTACTTTTTACGTCAACTCAATAAGATAAGTCTATTACACAAGTAAGGAAATTGAAATGTAGAAAATTAATTTGTTTAAGTCACCATAAAATCCATGGAGAATCTATAAAGTCTCATTCTGGATTCAGAGACTTTAAAAACAGTATGCCAAAGCAAGACTGAATTAATACTTATATCCCCCCCCTCAAAAAATCATAGCATTACTTGTTAAAATTCTGGTAACAGCAGAATGCCAGAAGGTTCAATGGCATGAAAAATCATAACTGCTGAAGTTAGCAATTGACATTCATAATTGCTTAACCAGAATTTGTTTTACCTAGGCAAATACAAAGTTCTTGATATTTTAAATGCTTCATAGTAATAATTATGGCTTAAATTGGTGCAGTATAATGCAC
This sequence comes from Ailurus styani, assembly GCA_002007465.1. Taxonomy (NCBI): domain Eukaryota; kingdom Metazoa; phylum Chordata; class Mammalia; order Carnivora; family Ailuridae; genus Ailurus; species Ailurus styani. Next base: position 1,487,706 of record LNAC01000167.1, on the reverse strand, counting down.
ATGTTTTAGATGATGTTATTTAGTATATTTTCTATTAAAAAGAAGTGAAAGTGACACAAATAATAGCATGAGCTTCTACTTATCAGAGATTATTTTAATGTCCTTAATTAAAGAGTGATTTCTTGAAACAGTAATTTCTAGATGATACCCTATAGAATCAAACCCTACATAAACAATTTAAACCAAGAATATGTGAAATAAAATCATCTTTTAGAAAAATACTTGTAATACATTATCACTATTTAATTTAAAATCTGCTATACAGTTATCAAAAAATATGTTTTGATAGTGCAACTCTAACAAAAAAAACTAGCATCTTTCAGAAAATAGATATTTCAGTAGGTGCTTAATGTTTTGAAATGTAATCATAATATTCACAACTTGACATCAATTCATATGATGATGTTGAGGTTCATTTAGATATGTGATCATATTTGTACTTTTGTGGGGTCCACAATCAATTAAAAACAGTCTTTAAGAGAGGCTTTATTCTCAATCTAGTTTTTCCCTTAATCCTTATTCAAGGAGACTTAAATTCTACCAAAAACAATCTAAAAAAAAAAAGTTTTTTCTCAAATCTAATCAAGAAATCACAGGCTTGCTATTTTAATCCATATGCCTAAAACTGGACTTAAACCAGTTTAAACAGGAAGCCTATAATGTAATAGATTGTGTTATAATCTTAAGTGTGAAGTCCCAGCAATTTTATGCCATTCAAATCATAGATTTTTTTTTAAGATTGTGTTTATTTATTTGACAGAGAGAGCATGAGCAGGCAGAGTAACAGGGAGAGGGAAAGGGAGAAGTAGGCTCCCTGATGAGCAGAGAGCTTGACGTGGTCTTGATCCCGGGACCCTGGGATCGTGACCTGAGCGGAAGGCAGACACTTAACTGACTGAGCCACTCAGGCTCCGCTCGTATCATAGATTCTGATAAAAATGGTACCCCCTGGAGTCAAGCTGATCATAAGCTACATAGCTGTTCAAGACAACCTTGTGTGAAGGAAAGGCTATTTACAGTAACTCACAAGAAAGAAAGCAAAGAGGATAAATATGAAGACATATCAGCATTATTGATGGCTAAGGCACTGCGATTAAAGGGGAGCATCTCATTTATTTATCAGGACATATTAGAAAAGTAGAGAAACTATCCAGATGAAAAGCCAGCTCCAGACCATTTCATATTGTATTCTCAGTTATCAGACCTCTTTTGGGATGGATGCTAAGGTTGCCTTTACTACAAGAGCGGTATTCAGTTGGGGGCTTCCTAGGCTGGTTCAGGTTGTTGAATCTGTGCTAGGTGGTTTGCACATACTTTCTCATGTAATCATCACAACAAGCTTGAGAAGCATGTATTACTCACCCTGTATATTTGCTGAGGTAGTTGAAATTTAGGAATGTTAAAGACTCGCTCGTGTTTTGGGATCCAGGTTTAACCCATTATCTTTTCTTTCTGCTGTGCTTCCCCCTATGCATTTGTGAGCACTTAAGAATTAGTAGGTTTCACTTTTGCCTAGTATGCTAATGAACAGAAATTAATGTTATAATATTTTCATTTTTTTTGTAAAACAAGGTCATCTTTCATAGTGATGTCACTTTTATTTCAGTTATTCCTTATGTCTTTGCTCAAACTCACTTTTATGCAATTTATATCTAAACTCTTCTAAAGCAAGCAATCTATACTTGTCACAAACTATTTCTTTGCCACTCCCTTCTTATTCTTGAAATTTGATTTCCAGTTTCAATGACTTCCTCAAACAGTGATTTTTCTTCTTCATCCTTGTTCTGCTTGACTTTTCTATAACATTAAACTTACAGATCTTCCATTCCTGTTTTTAGCTTCCTTTATTTGCGTGATCCTGAAGAGGTCCTATAAGTGACAACTGTCCTTTTAATTGCTGACCATCCAGGCATTTCCTAGCCTACACCTTGTTTGGCTTGACTTCACTAAGCCCAGTTTCCCCAGTTATCTCCTCGTTTTAAGTAGGACTTCCAAAGCTTAATATTAAACCATTAAGTTCTTCTCTTTCTTCTGTGTGCTTCAGTTACATTATCACTTAAGTGATAGTCATTGAATCACTTTTATGTTAGAAACTCTATTGTTGTCATAATAAATCACTAAAGTTAGAGGTGTTTAAAACCATATACATGTATTATCCAAGAGTTCTTTAGGTCTGAAGTGTAGGCACAGTGTAGCTTAGTTGGTTTGTGAAACCAACACGTCAGCAAGGCTGCATTCCTTCTTGGAAGCTCAGGAATGAACCTTCTTCCAGGACCATTTAGATTATTGTAAGAATTCATTTCCAAACAATTGTAGGGGTGAGGTTCCTTGCTAGCTGTTGGCCAGGAATCATTTTTAGTTTTTAGAGACTTTTTCCATTCCTTGGAACATTGCCTCCACTCTCCGTGTACAAAGTCAGCAACGGTGGGTTGAGTCATTCTCATGCTCCCAAAATCTCTCTTCATCTTCCCTTCTGCCTCACCTGTCCTCTCCCCTCTCTCTTCAGTGGTATCTCTCTAACTCTTCTGCCTTCCCCTTCTGCTTTTAGTGGCTCATGTGATTACATTGGGCTACCTAAATAATTGAGGATATTCTGCTTATCTTAAACTGAATTGATTAGTAACCTTAATTCCATCTGTAAAACCTCTTCACCAAAGTACATAGATTACTATTCCATCAAATACCCAGGAAACAGGAATTGAGGGGTATAGCACATCTTAGAAATCTGACTATCTCAATTACGTGTATCTTTAGCCCAACACCAGTCATATATTTTCAGTTATTAATAATATTCCCACTTGAATGTTCCCCTAATTTTAACTAATTTTTCACAAAAAATTGAATTTTTTGCCTTTTTTCCTATTCTGCCTACATAACCACTCTAAAAGATAGTTTCTCAGACTCTTCAATTAGAATTCATTTTACTCTTTTTTCCTACCTCTCAATCTCCTGCATCAGAATTAGCTAATTCTTTGTGATAGCTTTCAACTTAGCTCCTTCTTATTTTTGCATGATGTCATCCTTTCTCATGTTAACATTGATTTACTAAATAAATTTAGTGTGGATGCTGTCATCAAATGTCAATCTGTTATCATATACTGGCCAATAAAATGTCCTTAGTTACTGTTTAATACTTGGGAACATTAGCACAAAGTTGATTCTATAGCCATAGTGCTAACCATGTTTTTAATTTGCCTGAGCATATGCGTCTTTACGTTCATTTCCTTTTGAAAATCTGACCCTTTTAAGTCACCCATGAGATTTATGTGCTTTCTACAACTGGCTTTTTCCATTTTTCTGCTCAGGAAAAAAACAAGTATGTTATTGCTTCTAATAGATGACCAGTCCCTAAAGATAATAGAGCGTTGGTCCTCCCTCTTAAATTTATGTAAACATTGATTAACTAATGTAAATAATACACATTTAATTGTTTCTATAAAACAATTACTGATTTAGGACAAGGCTAGGATGATAAATAATTCTGGAATGTTCCATTTCTGGTGGAAATTATAGTCATTAGAGGGAGACAAATTATAAAACTACTTTCAAATATCAACAAACAAAACAAAACAGAAAACACACACATGGCTTTTTAGGCTGTAATAGCGGAGACAGGATTTTCTTCTGTATATGATGAGAAGTAACTGAGGAATTACTAAATACATATGCACATGAGCACTTACAATGAGTCAAACCTATGAGGAAGGGCAAAAATTAGTTCCAAGAATTGGCTACTTATTCCCAAAAGCTATGGTTCTGAGTTTTAGAGCAGTTAAATAATTGATATATAGAGGTTGAAAAATTAAGTGGAGCCATTGCTTTAGGCAGGATGTTAGTAGGTTAGTGGTATCATCTCAGATCTCAGGATTTAGTCCTCCGTTCATCCAAAGTAATTGCAAACTGAAAGTTTGACTGAGGTCAATGACACTAACTTGTGACTGATTACAATTAAAATTCTAACTTGGTAACTCACCATGATAAATGTGTTTCACTTGAGAACCAAGGAATATCAAAGGCCACATCCACATAAGGGGAAAATCAAGCCAAGGTAAAAATTGTGCAGACCGAGAGAGTTAGCAAATGCCAATTATAAATGGAGTTAAGTATATATTCAAGGGCCAGTTTGATATTTTTAAATGGTTGAGGGTACTAGGCAATTTATTTTCTATTCATATCATTGCAACTGCATCTTCTATATTGATCCCTGGAATATTCACAATTGGAACCCTGCAACACTATGTTAGAAATCTTACTACCCAGAGACTGCCATGCTGTGAGGAAGCCATGCCACATAAAAATGGTACGTGCAGGTATTCTGAATTGTGGTCTTAGTGTTCTTGTTATCCTAGCCTAACGCTAGACGTGGGAGTGAATGAGTTTGAAATTGTTCTACCCCCAACCATCAAGTTACTCATAGTCTTACAGTCTTTCTAGTTGAAATCTCAGCAACCATGAAGCAAAAGCAAAGAAAAACAAAAACAAAACTTCCTATTGTGCCTTATTTGAGTTCCTGACCCACAGGATCTATGAATATAATGTAATGGGTTGTTTCAAGCCACTAAGTTTTGGAGTAATGTGGTATATAATAAAAGTAAGGAAAAAGATATAATAAAAATTGTTTCAATTTTTCTCATGAATCGCTGTGACTATGTTATGGCAATATACTGTACATTTTCATACTAACTTTGTTTATAAAGGCATCCACCAAATAACATGAATAAAAGTAAAATGCATGTATAAGATAATTACAAATCTCTTTATCAGAAGTATTTTAACTTCTTTAGACTTGAAGAACCCACATAACTACCTCATATTTATTCCTGTTTTCAGAATGTCTAGTATGGTTCATGGCACATGATAGCTCAGTACATATTTGAATATTCTTTTTTTAAAATCAGCTTTTCTATTCCTTGGTGGATGGCACAAAACAGAGACAAAAATTGAAAGATGACACAGAAGAATGGTTTCTCATTTGGAAATTATTGGGAAACCTCTTTAATGAAATAGATAATTAATTTTTTCAGGTATTAACTAAAGTATTATCTACATCTCTCAATACTACAAAAGTATCATGGAACTATAATTACACCGATTTCTCACTTTTGTTTGAAAAATGAACAGAAAAGCCCTATACTATTTGAAAGGAAATCAGCTGTGAGCATACTAATCTAACTTTCAATCAGAATAAAGAGAAAACATTTCTGAGTACTTAATATTAAGACAAAAGCAAATTATGCTTTTAAGTTCAATTGAATTCATATGCAGGGTTATTATACAATAAGGAGAAAGATGATTCAGTCCCTTTATATATTGTTTGGGATTCTTCTTTGACAATACTCTTTAAACTAGATCCTGCTCATTCATTAGAGTATATTAGCTGTACTCAAAGTATTGTAGGCAGCCTTATTTTAAGGCAACAGCAAACTTAATTAAGGAACTCTTGATCAGACTCTTAGTTAATATTTGAATCATCTTAAAATTATTCTAAGTAGTTTCCTTTTTCTTTTTCATGGGTAACTGTGACTATGTTATAGAAAAAGGTGAATAGGTTAAAATGGGGAAGATGTTACTTTTACTGTATTTAAGTTAAAATTGCAATATTCAATTAATTGGTCAAACACATTCCTGGCCACTCAACTTTTTTTTTTTTTTTAGAAGATTTTACTTACTTATTTGACAGAAAGAGAGATTACAAGTAGGCAGAGAAGCAGGCAGAGAGAGAGGGGGAAGCAGGCTCCTCACTGAGCAGGGAGCCCAATGCAGGGCTTGATCCCAGGACCCTGGGATCATGATCTGAGCTGAAGGCAGAGGCTTTAACCCACTGAGCCACCCATGTGCCCCTGGCCACTCAACTTCCAAGCTGAATGCTGCAATTAGTGATTCCTTATCTATGTCTAATAGGATTAGTCGGGGCTGTAGATAAAGCTGGAGTTGAGCAGAAAACCTCCACGTCTCCTGTTGTTTACTCTAAGATAAGTAGTAGAGGTAAATCAACCAGCTCTTTTCACAATTGCCTGTGGTACCCCCAAGAGAGTCGACTTTTCATTGTTAAAGTGACAACATGATGAATCTCAGTAAGAAATGTCAGTCACACCTCATTACTTTATCTTATTCTTTTGTCCAGCCTTTGGAAGGCAATCTTTCCTTTGGATGTGTTTGCTGATAAAGCACCTTATATTCATGCTAACCTTGGAGGACACTCCTCTTTCCTTTCTTCTCAGAAACAGCACTTATGCCATAAAGTATGTGGTGAATTACTTTCTTGGAATGCTAGTACTATCTCATTTTAGTGAGTTTCTTTATCAGATCCCAGTACTTCTCAAGGAATTTTGCAAGCTTTAATTTCCTCTCTCTGTGTCTCTGTGCCCCTGTCTCTGTCTTCCTCTTTCTCTCTCCCTCTCTCTTTCTCTCACACACACACCAGTGCATAGTGATTCACATTTACTTAAACAAAATACGATACAAAAATAAACTGTATTTCCCTGTTTCAAGTTTTGATAAAACATGCTTAAATTAATTCTCCAGTGTTGGTGAGAAAGAAAAATAAAAGCACAGAAACAAAGGCTTTGACTGAGCACATTCTGTTAGTGTTGAAGAATAATTTGCAATTAAGCATCTTAAAAGAAACTCCTTACTAATCCTACTAAGCACCATTATCAAGAATGAGTCTCATTAACTGCCAAAAGCACCCCAGATTTAAACCCTTTCTTTTAAAATGAACAAAAGACTGTGAATTATTTTAAAAAGGATGCATGCAGTCTGTTACTGAAGTATTTCATTTGTTTACATGGATGTTAAAATGGTAAATAAATGGGAAGAAAGAGTTTAATAAAAAATCTATAAAATTGCCTCACCCTGCTGGTAATAACTATGTTTATTGCAATAGTCATATCAGCGGCACTTGCTTAAAAAATTAGTTATTCACTTGTGGATCTTATCTGAACTTAATATGCTATACTTGAATTCCTAGACTCATGAGAGTCATTTTAATGTATAGTATCTCATAAAACTATCGCCACCAAAAATGTTCCCTTTGTTCAAAATCCTATTTTCTTTTCACAGCTGGCATTGAATTTCTCTCTCTGTTTTATTAGTTCATAGATCTATAATGAAACTAAACAAGTGGTTTTACTTAAAATACCAGCTTTTGGCATATTAAAAAAATAATCTTCAATAAGCAAAGTCTCCAAGCCAACGATAGAGTTCCATTCAGCATCATTCCTCTCTAGCAGATGTCAGTGAACAACCACAAAAAAAAAAGGGAGGAGAGGGAGGAGAGAGAGAATGAGCAGCAGTTAAGATAAAAAATTTTATTTGTGAGAATGATGAGATTTCTTGTATTAATTCAAATATTAGGATTTTTTTTTAAATAACCAAAGGGTAACATTACTAGATAGTCTCAAATTAAGTAATAAGTATTTTTAGGGAGAAAAAGAAAATGTTAGTTGGATACAGGGTGCATATCATTAGGCCGTTAGCCCAAATTTTGAGAAATATAGGAGAGATAATTGCCCTGTGTGATTCTGACATAATCAACTTTGCCACATAAATCAGGTGAGGTTCAAAAAAGATGTCTCAGTTGTGTTGAGCTCTTAAAAACAACTTTAAAGGGCGCCTGGGTGGCTCAGTGGGTTAAAGCCTCTGCTTTCGGCCCAGGTCATGATCTCAGGGTCCTGGAATCGAGGCCCGCATCGGGCTCTCTGCTTGGCGGGGAGCCTGCTTCCCCCTCTCTCTCTCTCTCTGCCTGCCTCTCTGCCTCCTTGTGATCTCTCTCCCTCTGTGAAATAAATAAATAAAATCTTTAAAAAAAAAAAACAAAAAAAACAACTTTAAAGTCACAAATGGCATGCTTCATACATTGTTTTCTATGTGCAGGAATGTGATGGGTTAACAATAGGCATACTAATATAAATATGCTCAGTCTCAAAACATTTTTTTGAAAGTGCTCGTGATTTGGTGCTTGATTAAACAGCATTACAATTGTAACTTCACTCTCTTTGCTAAGCTCTCCATGAGTTTTTATGTATTATAATTTTTAATTAGTCTAAATGATGTTATAAACAACAGCTCCGTGTTCAATCCCTTCTCTAACAGGCTTGTGGGTCTTCAATCTGGTAGGGGAGCTCTTCACGCCTGGTGGGAAAGCAAAGCTGTGTCTAAGCTTCTCCCACTGGCCCAGCAACAACATCAGGCTCTGCTCAGGAGGGCAGGGAAGAAACTGCATTCTGGGAGGTGAAGGCCAGTTGAAAAGCCTCTAAACTGCATTTCCTCCATTCACGTTTGAATGCATTCAGGGCTGTTTTACCCACTGCACTGCTCAAACAGTTCCCTGATAACATTCATTCATAATTTAGGCAAGGATGGGCCCAATGGTGACCTGGATATCTGCCTTTATAAGACAGGAAAAAGTTACCTGTGTTTACTTAAGTAATGTAGGCTGCACTTCCTTAATTCAAATGACATATTTCTTTATTAAGAAATATAAGGCAAACTTAATTTATTACCAACCCACACCCCCAATAAATTGGCATAGACAGTATTTTAAAACACACTAGCTCTGTTAGTTTTGGGGTATATAAATTGTAGTTGGAGAGCAAGATATTGTGAAGTGAGGGTGTACTCATTATGAGTTAATCACATGGAGATTGATTTTTTTTGGAAAATTAATAAAATCTGATGATAGCTTTGTCCTAAAACTTTGAATATAAAATATATTTTACGCTCTTTAACAAAATGAATTAGGCTAATAAAATGTGTGCATAAATATTCTCAGGCTAGAATTAAGTAGAATTGCTCAGAATGTCCATGATGTGCTGGCAGTTTTACATACACATAGAGCGTCGTTGATCAATGCAAAGCATAAGCCCACTCTAGTCAATTTAGTGTTTGGGGTTATCTTTACAACTCATTCAAATTACCTCATGGCAGAATCAATCAATTATGTATAAAGTGACCATTAGCAGTCTTAAATATCATCATTGTGCTGCAGCTAATTTGGTCTTAAAAATAGGGGCCAAGTTAGCTGTCAGTCATTTAGAACGATGCCTTTGCCAGTTGCTTGCACTACTCTTTGGCCACGGTTCTCAACTAGGGATGATTTTAGCCTCTCTACCCCCAGGAGACATTAACAATGTCTGAAGGAAATTTTGACTGTCACGCGGGGTAGGGAGGAGAGGGGTACTACTGGCATCTTGTGGGTAGAGGCCTGTGATACACCAGACCACCCCGGACGACAGTGAATTGTCCAACCCAAAACACCAATAGTGCCTCCTGCTGTTGAGAAACCCTGGCCCATAGCAAGCATTGTTATTTTGTGGAAACGGAACCTAACTATTACTTACTGGGTGACTTTTCTGAATCTCCATTTCATTATTTGCAAGATGGATCTAGAAATTACCTTATAAGGTGTCTGGAAAAAATTTAATAATTGTAGTAGTCAGTCTTTTTTTTTTCTTGTTGCTTCTCAAACATTCCAGATGCAGTATCATATCAGCACTTTTTCATTGACTTCTCCCTCTGCCCAGAATGCTCTTCCCACAGATTTTGTTATGACTTCTCACCTGCTTCGTGTTTTCTGTAAACGTAACAGTCTTAAAGCAGCCTCCCGGGATATGCTCACTTGCAATTCTCATTTACCCCTCTTAGTTCCTGCACTCCTTCTTCTCATTCCCTGCCTAAATGTTCTCCATAGAACTCGTTATCACCTGATAAGCTATCTATGTTTCTGGTTTTGTCCTGGTTAAATCCCAGCATATAGGAACTTAGCACGGGACCTTGAATATAGTTGTGCTTAACATTCACTAAATGAAGGCACTGTCCTCTGTCAGGCATTGTAACAGGCACTGGAGATAGTGTTAGAAGTGCTCTCCTTAGGGCACTTACATTCTAAAGGGGGCGGGGTGGGGGGAGGTGGCGGTAAAAAAAAAACCAACCAGTCACTCCAATATTGTTTCCATCTCATCTACCCCTCTCCCCAAGACAGTTCTTGAAACTGCTGTGACCCTTCATGTTGTAGAATCCATTGGAATTGTTACAGTAATATTCAACAGTTGATGAATTCTTTCTAGAAACCCTCACTTAGTGTCTGTAACACCAAACTTCTTTGTGGATGTTCTTTCTCCTCTCTGACCATTCCTTCCTTATATGTAAAAATTTCTGAAATCTGGTACTTAGAATTAAATCCTATTATAGTATTTCATCTAATGATATCCAAAATCAAGTTGATGTTGAAAGTCCAGTGTGTAAGTATATCCTTCCTAGCATAGACAGATACGAAAATTGTCATCTACTGCAGGCACTTCATTTTTAATGTAGAAATAATTAAAGTCCTAAGTCCTAAGGAAATTAAACTCCTAAGGAAACATATAAGAATATTTCACTTAATGTTAACTTTGAACATAGAATGTATAATTCCTCTTTACTAAATGCTTAGAGCCTAGTTGAGAAAATTACATACATACACACATTATATGGACACATGGTGCAAATAAAGATAAAAATAATATTATATTATCAGTATAGCAAGACTGCATTTTAAAAAGATTTTATTTATTTTAGAGAAAGAGCGAGAGAGAGAGAGAGAGAGAGAGAGAGAGCACAAGCAGGGGGAGGGGCAGTGGGAGAGGGAGAAGCAGGCTCCCCACTGAGTAGGGAGCGAGATGAGGGCTAGATCCTGGGACCCTGGGATCATGACCGTAGCCAAAGGCAGTTGCCTAACTGACTGAGCCACCCAGCCACCTGAGCAGTATTGCATTTTATGTGCATAATATGCATATATATGTGTCAGCATGCTATTTAAGCATGCTTTATTAGAAAAAGCATAGATTTTAGAATGTACATTCAAATCCCAGTTCACTTTGTGCTAACTATGACTTAGGGGAGGCAATTCCTTTAGTTTCTTTGAGTGTTAATTTTCTCATCTGTAAAATAATGATAATTCTTACTTGTAAGAGTTCAAGGATCAGAGACGAAGTATGTTTGACATATAGGAGCCTCTGAAAGAATTGTAGCTTCTATTTTTATTTGACAACCTAAATTTATGATACTTCCTACTCTGAACAGTGTAGAAAGTATCAGCTTATAATTATTTTTACAATTTGCTTGCTTTTTAATTAGCAATCTCTAGTTCATCCCTAAAATGACCTGTGAAGAAACTGTAAAAGTTCCTTTTAATATGGCCAAATATATCTAGTCCATTCTTTCCATTTTTATTAATAGGGAGCCCCCTCTGTAAGGCCCTTTATACTCCTACCCCAATTTAGACTTGTTCTAAACAAGTCTCATCTTAATTTTTTTTTTCCCTGTCACCTTGGGAATCCCCTTCTGGGACTGAGACTCTTACATTTTCTTGATCCCATGTTTATCTTAGTTTATCTGCTTATTTTGGTGGAGTATAATTACCAGTAGCTTTCTGACAAAAGTAAGTGCAAGGGAAACATACTTTTAAAGAACTTGCAGATCTGAAAATGCTTAAAAAATTTACACATGATTAATACACACGGAGAATATGGAGTATTGAATTCAAGATTGGAAAATATTTTCTTTCATTCAGAATTTTTAAGACATTATCCAATGCCTTTTGGCTCCTGCTGTTGGTCTAATGATGGATGTCTAATGCTCCCTAGTTCTTATTTCGCTATATATGATTTTTTCTCTCTGAAAGCTATTAGGATCCTCTTTTTATCAGAGAGCTAAAATCACATGATAACGTGTTGGTTACAGCTTTTTATTATTGGCATTTTTTCTTTGATAATTTTTTCTCATTCAAATTCTGTCTTCTTGGAAATTCCATTAGGATAGTTGAACTCCTGGATTAATCCTCTGATATTCCTAATTATTCTCTCCTTTTATCCATTTCTTTATCTGTTTAATATTTTCTGGATCAGATCAGCAAATGTATCTTATGAACATTTATCTTTTTGTTTAAATTAAGCAATTTTTTATTTAATTACCAAGACCTTCTTTTTTCTTCTTTTTATGATTCCATTTTTTTGAAAACCTCTCTCATGTGCATAGTATGTTCTCTCATCTCTTTGGTGAGATCAATTAAAACAGTTTGTTCTTGGTTTTGTTTTGTTTTGTTTTTTTCTTTTTACGGTTGTTTTTCTCTCTGTCTGGCTGTTTCCCTTGAGTTCATTTTCTTTTCCATTTTCTTTGGGTCTTTTCTGTTATAACTTCCATCAAAGGTTTGGTGACCCTCAGGTGTCTGTTTATTTAAGAGTGAAATATTAAAGGACATTTGTAATTCGATGACTTTGCAACTGGTTGGCTTCCCTGTACATTGCTCCAGTCTTTTCACAATCCAGGGGCTGTTGGTAGCCATCAGTTTCTTGAAGATAACATATGGCAGCATCTGAAGATCTTTTTTTCTTGGTTCAGTTTCTTCTGAAAAGATCTTCTCATCTCCCATTGGGGATTATAAATTTGGCTGCTCAGATCCTGATAACTACTAGGGTAAAATAGCCTTCCCATTCAATCTGTAAATGATCACTTAATTACTATTTTTAGAATGAATGCTCATCAGCTATGGCAATGAGAGTCTATAGTTTAGTTTCTTCAAAATTAAGCCTGTTGGTCCAGGCTGGAGGCAGTAGGGTGGAGAGACTAACGATGTTCCAAAGATAATTTGGTAGATTTTGTTGCATTCCTAAGCTGCTATGTTTAAAAAATAAAACCTGAAAACATGCTTTCTAGAAAAACATTAAATAAAGAGGAGAAAAGAAGTACTTAGATAATACTCTCAAGATAATGGGGCATGAAAGATTCTGGCTGGAGGCCTAAGACTAAACTGAGGACTTCCCTAATCATTAATGCTATATGACTACAGCATCAGGATGCAATGATCTATGGACCATTGATTAAATTTTCCCCTTGGTTGGATTGAACTGAAAATAGAGATAATACAATAGCAACTCAATGATGTTATGAAATAAATAAATGATCCTGTGCCAATGGGGAAAACAAGCATAACCTCTGAGTAGTGAGCAAACCGGAGAAACAAGCTCCCGAAATAAACAATTTCAATGTATATTTTCAGAAGGCTTTTCTGTCACCAAACCAATTATATAATCAATCATTGAGGTAAAGCATTTTTAGAAGACTGAGATCTTGGCTATATTATAAGGCCTGATTTTCTTTCTCCTGTGAGGGAGAGGAAAACTGGAGGGCTTCAGGAAATCTGTACTGCCTCTCCCTACTGGAGCTCAGAAAACAGACAAAGTCAAGTCTCAGATTACAGAAAAGAAAAAGAAGGATACTTTCATTATGATAGTCATGCATTTGCAAATTTACTGTCTTCTGTTGTACTTAAAATTGTCAACACAGCTGTTTTTTTGGGGGGTCGTTTTGTTTGTTTTATTTTTACTAAGAATATGAATTCAACACTCAAACTGTTTCATTCATGTTAATTAATATATGTCCCTTTGTAACTCTTTAAAGTGGACTTAGTACAATTGTGATATTCTTATTACAGAGGAGGAGACTAAGATTGTGTAAGTAACCTACTCAAGGTAGAGCTAGAAAAGAGATCTGGACATGTTTAACATAATTGTAAACTAGTTTGTATAGGCTGATTTTGTAATAATTTTGGACATTAAAGTCATGGAACTTACAATGAAAATACGAAGTAGGTTCTGCTCCTTATTTTTCCCAATATAAGTCCAGGTTCCTCTGTATGCCCAAGATGTGGCAAAACCTTATCGATAGTGTATTTGAAGACTTGTATTTAAAAGAAAGATTTTCCTAGTTAGAGGTGAAAACAATGGATCATAAAAGTCCCTGAGATAAAATACTTATGAGGTCCCAGCAAAAGTAATTATTCAGATGATTAGAATTATGATTAGACTATATTTATACCTGACATAATTTATGCCTGATCTAATAATACAGTGAGAACTATGCCTGAGAGGAGGCTACTCGAGAACATTTGAATATAACAAAGCTAGAGTGGAGAGAAACTGTAGTGGCATAGAGACCACATAAGTGTAGGTATCTAGGGAAAATAAATCTATAGTTGTTAGATATTTTAATATTATCACTGCTATTGCTATTGAAATATTTTCTCTGTATTGGATCTCAAATGCAATTAATGTTCATCTGTTCCTTCTTCTTTTTGGTTAGCTTGTTAAATAAAGCCTAGGTCTGATAATCCCTATAATGTTTATGTGGCCAGCAATCAAAAAATAATGGGGAATTTTTTTTCTCTCTTCCTGTTTCAGTTCATTTCATGCCCCTATCAGCTTCCTAATTTGACGTCTCATGAAGAAATGAATGAAATTCTTTATTTAGTTTCATTTACATTGCATATAAATGGAACTGTCCTCATCTCCCATATTATTTATCCTATTAAATCAATGATGAGGAAAGAAATTTATTTCTCTGGTAATGTAGTTTAGCTACACTATTGTCTGGGATCTTTATCTGTGATAAGCAGTACTTTCTGTCAAAGCTATAGCTCTCTGTTTCGAGGATGCTATAGCTCTCCATCATTCTACAAATCTGCAGAATGGTTTTTCCATCATTTACCCCATTTGCTTTAGCTTTTCACCAAGGTTATTGAATATCGTGGTGGGGTGGGTTGTGTCACAGGTGAGATTTCTCAGGAAATAGATTCAGAGGCAGAGGTTTGGAGGAAGTTTATTGTATAGAAAAGGGGATTAAAAGAAGCACAGTTGAGCAGGGGTTGGGTGTGCCTCACTGCTTAGGAGTCACACAAGGAACTCCTTTTCTGGGATGTCCCTTCTGGGTTATTTGAACTCAAGAAAAGGAGACAAGCTGATATGGACTACAATGGCCAGTCATTAGATGTGGGATTTCCCCAGTGAAAGAATTGGTCCCTGCATTAAGTGTTCTCTGCAGTTGAAGCTGCATTCAGGTGAAATCGGTCAGCTTCCAGTACTCCCAGTAATTGGGAGAATGTATGTTTCAGTCCTGTGGGTGGGGTGAGTAATCTGCTTATGGAAGCATCTTCCACCATCCATTCCTTGTAATTTCCAGCTTCATGAGTGTCATCTAAGTTCTTAGAGAGTTCCTTCATTTCCACATTTTTAGTGTGCCATTTTTCCTGGAGAAGCACACAAAAGTAAAGTTTGGTGGGATAAAGTATAGACCTATCTCCACCCCATTGCAGCTTGTTCTGAGGTTGCAAATTATGTTCATTGTCTCTCTTCTCCATCACCCACTATAGATTCTCTTCACCTTTTCTGTTAGTCCTGCCAATCTAGATGCCTTACCTAGTGGAAGATCCAGAATTTTGTATCTATGGGTCTGAGCCATTGGTCACCACTGACCTAAAACAGAACGACTTCTGTATTTATCTATTTATTGACAAAATTGAGCAAGCATCACCACAGGGGATCACTTAGTGGCCAAACTTATGTTTCTTTGCCCCCACTTCTTTGCCCTGCCTCCTGCCAATGACCAGGTCAATTATCCCTTCCACCTTGCTGTTCTGTTTATCTATTGGTTCATTCAGGACAAAGCCTGGCTGACATCAACTTGATGACTTCTCCAAAGATCTTCACACCATTTCCTTTAGATTTTCTTATACTATGCTATCCCTGATATACCAATATTTCTCCTTCTAAGCATTTGACTGAATAACCAGGTGATTGTCTACTCTCATCGGATATTTACAAATCTTAACACAGGCTACTCATTTTTCCACAAAAAAGTGGATTGTTAGGAGCACCACTCAAAGTTCTTCCCATTGTGAAAATTTATCTAAATCAAATTTTATTCCTGAACTGATTTTTTTACTTTTTCCTCCTCTGTCTACTGACTATAAGGGATTCCCCTTATAGGTGCGAAGGAGGGGAAGGTGCTGGTTCAAGAGGGGTGGATATCATAGGGATCTGGACCACTTGATTATCCTACTTACTTGTGCCTGCTCCTCTTGGTGACTTTCTTCATGCCTGTTCTATCATTTTCATTGAACTTGTAACTTGGTGTGACAGAAAACAGCTCTTGATGGGCAATTTTGGCTGCACAGTCACTTGATATCTCATGGTTAGGTGCTCTATTTTTTTCCAGACCCAATAGCTCACAAGGAACTGTTTTTCAAATGGTTTTCTGTTCTCCACTATGGGGGACCCTATATCCTGAACCCTGTGGATCTCTTTTGTGGTTCTTGTATGAGAGCTTGCCATAAACTCAAAACTAGTTCCACACACTAGACGTGCTGCAGAGCCTTTCCTACTCTGGGCCCTTTTCAAAGCTGGAAGCCTTTCATATTATTTGGAAGCCTATCAATGATTTCATATTATTCACATTATTTCATATTATACTATGAAATGTGTAGTATGGGTTGGAAAGTATGGGTTAGAAAGGCATTCCCAAATGAGAGACATGCTGCTTCTGGTATCTTAAGATATTTAGCAAGTATTGTTCTTCTTTCATCATGGTAGGAGGTATCATTTGTCATGCCTCCTATTATTTACTCTAAAGTTATTAATTATTAGTAGTTAAGGTTATTAATTATTAGACTATTATTAATACTCTAAAGTGAAAAAAACAGATCGCTAGCATAAATTTTGATGTTCATCTTTATATTGTGCAATGTCAGTTTTAAAAGCAAATATAAGAATGTTTTACTCATGTTGCAGAATCATCAGAATGACATAATCAGTATTTTGTAGCTCATACATGCATATGCATTTTAGTCTTACCAGAATAGTGGAAATACTCTGTTCAATTAATTCAACTTCACCTGTTTTCATTTTACTTCTTGACATGCCTATATTCTACCAACATTATCTTCAAGTTATTGGTGAGCAGGGAAGAAGTGGAGAAGGAACTTAAGTTGCCCTGCCATTCTCTTTCCCCCTCTGTCATTTTCAGCAGAAGTTGTTGGCTAATAAAGGCAAGCAACAAAGGTAAGAAAGGATATGATAATCAATTATGTTTCTTAGGACGTGACTGCCTTCTTTCTGAGTCCAAACAAGTTCTAATTCAATTGGAGTGTGTAGCCCTTCAGGGATTTTGTTTACCTAGTCAAAAGTGTAATACACTTGTATTCTGGGTCTCACTGAATTCCCACACTTCATGAGTCTGCCAGAATTCTGTGCTCAGGGAACATTACAACATTATATGCAAATGAAATCGCAACAATGGGAGGGCTTACATATTGTGCATATCAGTCTCATCTGATCACATGCGTGCTCCAATGTTACATCAGACTTCACTTACAAAACCAAGTTCAAAGATAAAATTAAGAATTTCAAGAGCGTCGGATGCCTGTGTGGCTCAGTCAGTTAAGCTCTGCCTTTGGCTCAGGTCATGATCCCAGGGTCCTGGGATTGAGTCCCAGCAAGGAGTTTGCTTCTTCCTCTGCCTGCCACTCCCCCTGCTTGTGCGCGCACTCTCTCTCACTCTCTCCCCAGCGAATAAATACAATATTTAAAAAGAAAAAATTCAAGATAGTAACAATAGACATTGAACCAAGGGCAGAGTGCAGAGGATGATCACAGGCCCGTGAAGTTTGTCCTGGCTATGAGTCTTTTTGAGGAAAAACTAGGGCACTCATTATCATAGATGCCTGCTGTAGTACTGCAGGGTTCTACCTGTTTAGGGCCCGGCTTTTCTTCAGACCGCTCATTTCCTGATCTAAGATTTGGCTCAGGTCCTGAAACTGGACAAGCTATTGTGACATTTTTTTGAGATAGCTGCTCTCATGTTCCAAATGATCCAGTCTTGATTTCCTTGATGTATTTTGTTATTGCAGACGAGAAACACCCTAGTCATCCATCCATTTTTCTTGTCCCTGGGAATTCCATAGTTTTGTTTTGTTTTTTAAGATTTTTCTTTTTAAATTTACTTGACAGAGAGAGAGAGAGAGAGACAGCGAGAGAGGGAACACAAACGGGGGAGGGGGTGAGAGAGGGAGAAGCAGGCTTCCCGCTGAGCGGGGAGCCCTCTGATGTGGGGCTCGATCCCAGAACCCTGGGATCATGACCTGAGCCGAAGGCAGATGCTTAAAAACTGAGCCACCCAGGCGCCCCAGTTCCATAGCTTTCTGTAGGTCAGGATGTCCTGGCTGCCACTCTGACTCTGCTCTTCAATACAATAATTGTGCACACCTTCCTTCTAATAGTTAACTACTGATACTTCATCTCTATTATTTAGGGATCGTATAATCCCCATTGCTATCAGTTAACCCAGTTCTGTAAGAGCATTTCAACCATATATAGGCTTACAAAAGATAGCTACCACTGAGCTTCTCAGTGATGTTGGTGCCCCTCTCATCAGTGTATACCAGATCACTAGTAAATTGAGTAACATAGTATCTCACATGTAACATAGTTACCTGGTGCCTTACACTACATATCCCTCTAGTATCCCCTGCCTTCTAAACCTTTCAGTTCCCTTATTTCATTAGCTTTCACAAGAGTTCTGGCGCAACTATTTCACATAGTATGAGCCATTACTTTCTCAAGCTTCTAAGAGCCATCTTGGTAATATGTCATCATTGTTTCCTGGATCCTTGCTAGGATGTGAAATTTTGTATAATGGAAAGGTGCTCCAGTATTGGTAAACTATTTTTTTTATCCAAACTTAATGTTTAACCTCTCCTTGATTCTGCACTCTCAGGATCCAGTCCCAAGCATCCTTTAACTAACATATTCATATATTAGTTAACTTATGTAGTTCCTTGGAGACAAGTCTCTTTCTGTTCCAACAAACCCAGTACTTCCCTGGACAGGTTATATTGGGTTATATTGGTGGCCAGAACAGCAGGTGGCAATATATCCTGATGGAGTATATATTTTCTTTTCTTTTTTCTTTCTTTCTTTCTTTCTTTCTTTTTTTTTTTTTGAGTATATATTTTCTTGCAAGGAAAATTTGTCTGCATCATCTTTGGGAATTGAAGTATTTCTGAAGGTCAAAACATGCATTTGAATTTAAATTTTCAAATGCATCAACACAGATAATCCCAATTCCAAGTTCCAGGATCTCACTTCTTCTTAAGGCATAGAAGACCTTTCAGAATTGAGAATCCAATCTGCTCTCAAGATTTTCTAACTATAAAGGTTAAGATATGGATTTCATCCTTAGTTTTGTCAGCCCACCAGTTATGGGAGATGAAAATCTCTCTATTTGCTTGCCAAGGTTTTCACACTTAATATTTAATTGGTGATTAATCAACCTCAGTATTGCACTGTTTTTCTCCAGCACATTGAATTCAATTCTGTAATCCCTGAAATAACTACTCACCCTGAAATATCACATCTTTTAGTGAATTTGCTTCCACCTGTGAAAGTCACACCACTACAACATGCTAGAGACTGTTAGTGCTCCACATATCATTGATGATGGATTCCTCACTGCCAGGAAAGTGGAGGGTCATTTAGTTCCAATATCTCCTTTTAGAGTCCATTGTCCTTGAACCCTCTCTGGCACCAAGTTTATAGGTTAGGTTTCTAGGGAAACAGACTCTGATGTAGAGATTTCCATCCAGTAAATGTATTAGTGGCTACTCTTAAGATCAGTATCTGGGGACACTGAAAGAAACAAAAAAGAAGGGGCACCTGCGTGGCTCAGTCAGTTGAGTGGCTGCCTTCTGCTCGGGTCATGATCCCGGAGTCCTGGGATTAAGCCCCATATCAGGCTCCCTACTCAGTGGGGAGTCTGCTTCTCCCTCTGCTCCTCACCCCCTATCGTCCTCTCTCTCACACACTCTTCTCCCTTCCAAATAAATAAAAATTCTTTAAAAATTAAAAAAAAAAAAGAAAGAAAGAAAGAAAAAGAAAAGAAGTGAAAGGGAGAAGCCCAACTCTGAAGCATTTGCAACAGGAGCCTCAGCTGATACTACACCAAGGTCTAAAGCTCAGAGAGCCTTTCACATTTGTTCCATTGTAAGCAAGGAAGCCAGGCTTGTGTACTTCTTCACTAACCATTCACTGGATGTGGTCTGCTCTTGAGGAGTGGTCATGACCTTAGGCAAGGCAGCTCTCTTGAATGAAGGGAAATTCCCAAACAAGAGGCTTCTTAGACTTCCCACAGCTGGGGAATTAGTGCTATAATTCAGGGAGATTGAGGGTAGGGTCAATGTGAGCTGTGTAGCATGGCATTCACTACCTAAGGTTCCAGAACTGTTCCAAAAAATGTTATCAAGAAATGATCCCAACTGATTCGAGTGTTCTTTAATCTATTTATCTGGACACTTGTAAAAGTGAAAGGTATAAAGTGAAACAAAGATCTGATATCAGTTTTCAGAAAACCTAATTGAGCGAGACCAAATTACTTAGATTTTCACATATCAGTACTTTTTTACATAATAAAGGTAGGTTCAAAAGTCTGAGGCAAAGCCAACAATGTTTCAAAGACAGTCTCCTCACTAGCTGAAATAACAAGATTTGCCTTGTTGTTTAATTTGCCTTAATGACCTCACTGTATCAAGCAGTAAATTAGAGTTTCTAGCTTGCTGGCAAATCAACTTGACTCCAAACAGTCAATATACTTTGGCATTTAAAGATAGCATTTGGACATTGCAACTTATCTTCTTTGTTTCTTTCTTTTTATTAATACAAAGTACTGGTTCTAACCTATATGCAGTCATTTTAAAATTTATTTATTTTTATTTACATGAAGTAAAATTCACCCTTCCAGTGTATAGTTCTACTAGTTTTCACAAACGAATGGTTATGTAATCTACACCATGAGTAAGAAAGAACAATTAGATGACCTCCAAAAAATTATCTCATGCTCAAGAGGGTAATGTTACCCCTCCCTTTTTTTGTGATCAAATCCTATTTATTTTAGATGCATAGAGAGAAGGACTAGAAAGGAGCGGTGAGCCTCTGAAAAGGCCACATCTAACACGAGTTCTGTCTGTGTGTGTGATCAAAGCTGAAGTGGCAACCTCAGCCAGTCTTTCCTGTGAGGACAGAGTGTGAGGACAACTTGGGTTGAGGTGAATCTTCCAGTGTAAGCTGGCTCTGGGTGCCTGTGGTGAAAAAGACTAGAAGGCCCACAATACCCTTGGCCAAGAGCATCCCAAGCCGGGTGTGTCTGTGCCTGGGACAAAACCACCCTCTGGAGGGGAAACTGTGGTGCCTTCTGGTACCAGGAAGGCCACAGGGGTTTAGAAACAATATGCAGGGGACCCTGTGGCCAACAAGCACCCTCTGTCCCCAGCCCTGCAGAGGCTATATCATCTCTGCAGAGCCAATAATGAGGGAGCATCCAGGGCAGCCAGACTTCTTGGACCCCTCTGTTTACCGTTAATGCTTGGTAAACACCAGTCTATTCTCTACTTCTACAGTATTGTTTTTTCCAAAAATATGTAGAAACATACATATAATGTGTAGAATTTTGAATCTAGCTTCTTTTACATGACACAGAACACCTGAGATTCATTTGTTTATGTATAGTTCACTCCTTTTCATTGCTAAGTAATATTCCATTGGATGGATATATCAGAATTTGTTTCTCCATTCCTTAGCTGAGGAACATTTGACTTGTCTTCAGTTTTTGGTGATTTTGAGTAAAGCTCCTGAAACATTATCATGCACAATTTTATATGAAGATTTGTATTTTATATGAGATACTTAAGAATGTGATTACTGGGTCATATGATAAGAATATGTTTAAATTTATATAAACTGCCAAAAGCTATTTTCAAGAGTGTATCCCTATTAGCAATGTGTGAAAGCTCTACTTGCTGCACATCCTCTTTAGCTCTTGGTATTGTCAGGTTTGTGGTTATTTTAGAAGGTAAGTCTTTTTAGGTTTACACTGCAGGTTGTTTTACCTTATCTAGGTTGCAATGTCAGATTTCAGAACTTTTGCTATGCTTTTTGGTTCTTCCCCTGGTATTCTTCTCTCAGGTGTTAGTCTGTGACATAGGTGGTGATTCCTTTTGTAGCTCAGTTCTCAAAGCTTTTGTTATACCTCATGGATGCATGACATGTGTATACAGGCTGGGGGGGAGGGCTGAGACCTTCTTCTCTCTATCTTTCTTCTCTGTTATTCCCTTCACATTTGCAGACTCTCAGGGACCCTTTTACCCACTTTCTCTGGCACATAGATATTTTTCTTTCGGCCTTTTATTTTCCCACACTCTTTGTACAATTCCATCTACTGAACTCATCCTTGGCTATGTGTTGAAAGAAGAGAGCCAAAATAATAATAATAACAACAATAACAACAGCTATTCCTCCAATGGTTTTTGTACCATAGAGCTTGTTTTCATATTTCCTTGCTGCAAATAAATTATTTTCTCTTGAGTTTTAGATGCCAAAGTCACCAACACTGAAACTGTACAGATCCAGAGCCGTGGGGCAGAACCAGTAGAGAGGGAGAAAAGAGTGAGGAGAGAGAGAGACACAAAAACAGAGAAACAACAGGGACTTTTAACACACAGCAGCTTCTTTTCCTAATTCTTCAGCCAGGAGGATGTTTCTCCCGGATACAATGTATTATCAGAGTTGCTTTGTGTATTTTATCCCAAGTGGGCTATAGAAGGCTTCCTCCATCTTGGCCACTACTGTAAGTTCTGGATCCTCTGTACACTCAAGTTCATGTTAGGAGCATTTTGCTGCTATGGTCTGTGTGACTTCTCACTGTGGCACACCATGGCATCTAGAAGTATGGAGATATATAGATACTACCCCAGGAAATATTTGAGCATCTCAGCTATTGGTAGGTAAAGCAGTTATTTCTCTATCTTATCTGATCCACTTAGGCTCTGGGATTTAGTTCCTATGCCCTCATTCAGCCTCTTTTTTTCTTTTTTAAAGATTATTTATTTGTTTATTTATTTATTTACTTAGAGAGTGTGCACCTATGCATGCAGTGGGGAAGAGCAGAGGAAAAGGGAGAGAATCTCAAGCAGATTCTATACTGAATGTGGAACCTGATATGGGGCTGGATCCCACAACTTTGGAATCAGAACTTGAGCTGAAATCGAGAGTCCAGTGCTTAACTGACTGAGCCACCCAGGCACCTCCATTCAGCCATTTTTAAGACATGTTTAAATGTTTAATTTTTTCTTTAATTTCAAAAGTAGCTTTTAAATGCTGGCCAGTTAATTTGCTTTCATCAGATATCTACCATAGTTATATATTTTTAAGCTGGATAAAAAGTAACTGAAATTAATGACCAATATGATTTTACCAATATTTAGAAAATAAGTCCTAAGTATCATTCCTAAATAAAGAATATGCAATTAAGTTAGCTTGCAAATGTCACCATTACTGGGAATGTGTCATGAGCCAAAGGTGAATGCATGATTAATGAGCTTAGATGAAACTTTTAATTTCCTGCCAAACTTCTCTGAGAAGTTCTCATATGTGTCTTCCCTCACATCATTTCTTTTTATCATATGAAGTCTCATGCTTTATTCTAAATGAAACTACTCCTTTCCCCTTATAACCTGAAGTCTCTAATCGAAAAATAAATAGCCCTCATTCTTTGAGAAGATAGTTTTTAAATATTAGGTCAAGAGTGTTTAGAAAAAAAGCTTCATTCATAACGGAGAGAGAACAACCCACCTGCCCTTATTTCTTATTGCAAACAACAGCACGTAATTCATTTACATACACAAAATTAGAGGTATACACTGGAATTTTCACCACAATACCTGATATGGTTGACACAACCAATAACATGTAGAATAAACATGTTAACAGTAGAATAATCTCAAAGAAACTAAAACATAAAACAAAGACCTACCTGAGTGTAGCCACCAAACCAATAGTTCAGATAAGGCTGCCCCTGTTCAAAGTGTTAGGGTAGTTGACTTTGTGTTAGGATCTCTTTGTTCTCTTGTCAATACTTAAAGGTACCCATTGCTGTCATATTTCCAGGAAGATTTACTGTTATGTGCTCCATTGGCCATAGCACCCCAAGCTATCAAATTACTAATACTTTGATACTGCCTCTGAGCAATATAATTTAAATCTTTATTTACTATTTATTCATTGAAGAAGCTAAAAGACACACGGAGGAGAGGCGGAGAAGGAAAATTTCTGTTGGTAGAATTTCTTTTCTATTATGGCCTGAGGAATGAAGATTTGATGCCATTTTTTTTTCTCCACTAGAAAACACAAAATCACAACAGGTTACCAGTTATGTGTGGTAAGTTTGAGGATTTCAAGTCTGATCAAGGAAGAGAAAGGATCATAAGAGGTGGTAACACACAAGTTTTATTGGGCAGTATTTGGACAGGATTGCAAGATTGGGAGTACTTCCTAGCAAGAGAGGTTTTAGAGACAATAAGACAAGGCCACCCACCACCCAAGAGGGGAATAGGGCATGGAAAGTCTCAGGGGAGAAGGGAAACTTGGAAGGGGGCTTTTGTATCTACTAATGAAGATGTCTAGGTGATGAACATGTCTAGGTTACATCACTCAACAGCAAAGTGGGGAGCCTCTGGTCAGAGAGCTCCAAGGGCAATAGCAGTTTAGCACCTTTTATAGGTATAGTATTTATCTTACTAGCAGATACTGGGTGCAGTTTCACAAGATATTTAAAATAGGTAGGCTTTAAATGGCTAAATTATATTTATTTGAACTATATTTGAAGCAATTAATTGGCACCAGTTGACCGTTGGTTAGTGTCCTAGCCTGCTCCAAAAAAATAGGCAACATAGGGACCTAAGATTATCCTCCTAAGAATTCAGTTAACAGCAGAGTCCTTGAAGGAGTATTTCTTCCCTACCTGCCCACCATTCTATCCAAAGACCCAGACAGTTTTTTTTTTT
>LNAC01000167.1:1439773-1462537 GCA_002007465.1 Ailurus styani | reverse complement strand
CATGTAGTTATTCCAGCACCATTTAATGTGTTTGTTTGTTTGTTTGAAGATTTTTATTTATTTATTTGAGGGAGAGAAAGAGAGAGAGCAGAAGCAGGTGAGGGGCAGAGGGAGAGGGAGAAGCAGAGTCCCCGCCCAGCAGAGAGCCTGATGTGAGGTTCCATCCCAGGACTCCAGGGTCATGACCTGAGCTGAAGGCAGACACTTACCTGACTGAGCCACCCAGGCGACCCATCCCCAGCACCATTTAAAAAACTGTCTGGAACAAATGGTGCTGGGGATGGGTCACCTGGGTGGCTCAGTCAGGTAAGTGTCTGCCTTCAGCTCAGGTCATGACCCTGGAGTCCTGGGATGGAACCTCACATCAGGCTCTCTGCTGGGCGGGGACTCTGCTTCTCCCTCTCCCTCTGCCCCTCACCTGCTTCTGCTCTCTCTCTTTCTCTCCCTCAAATAAATAAATAAAAATCTTCAAACAAACAAACAAACACATTAAATGGTGCTGGAATAACTACATGTAAAAGAATGAAATTGGACTACTTTCTAACACCATACACAAAAACACCAACATCACATATCATCAGGGAAATAGAAATCAAAACAACAGTGAGATGTCACCTCACACCTGTTAGAATGGCTAAAATCAAGAAGACAAGAAAAAAGTATTGGTAAGGATGTGGAGAAGAAGGAACACTTATGACTGTTGGTGAGAATGTAAATTGGTACAGCCACTGTGGAAAACAGTATGGAGGTTTGTCAAAAAATATCAAAAATAGAAATACTATATTATCCAATAATTCCACTATTGGGTATTTACCCAGGGAAATAAAAAACACTGACTCATAAAGATATATACACCCCTGTGTTTAATGCAGTATTATGTGCGATAGCCAAGACATGGAAGCCACTTAAGTGTCCATCAGTAGATAATTGAATAAAGAGAATGTGGTATATATACACAGTGCAATATTAATTACACAACTATAAAAAGGATGAGATCATGTCATTTGAGACAACACGGATGGACGTAGAGAGTATTATGCTAAGTGAAATAAGTCAGACTGAGAAATACAAATGCTATAAGATTCCACTCACAAATGGAATATTAAAAAATGAATAAACAAAAAGCAGAATCATAATTATAAGCAAAGAGAACGAACTGATGGTAGCCATAGGGGACGGAATGGGGAGTTGGGCAAAATGGGTGAAGGGTAGAGGGAGATAATAGGCCTTTAGTTATGGAATGAGTTAATCATGGAAATAAAAAGCATAGTATAAGGAATATAGTCAACGATATTGTAATAGCTACATAATGGGACAGATGGCAACTGTACTTGTAGTGAACATAGCATAATATATAAAATTATCAAATCACTAAGTTGTACACCTGAAACTAATGTAACGTTGTGTGTAACCTATACTCAAGAAAAAAAAATAGTATTCCTTCCAACAAGCACACACAGTATTGTTTCGTAAAAAGTTCTGATAAATGTGTTCTTCCCACAGTGATGTTTTGAGATCTTTTAGAGGGTTACATTTTAGGCAGTCTCTACTCTGTCTTAGCACTTACTCCAGCCTCGATCCTATTCCCTCACCTGCATTATCATCTCCCTAAGGTCTTCCTAGTTGACTACTGTTAAAGTATATCAGGAGTCCTTGCAGGGATAAGGGAGATAAGCAGGGCAACTTTAGAAAGGAGTTAATAAAAATAAACCAAAAACAGAGTTCATGGGTAGACCTGTTTAATAAATGAAGATCAGAATCTTGCAGATGGAGCCAAGACTGAGTTAGTACATCAATAAAGAAGATATATGCATATTCTGCTAGGAAGGCAGGGGCAGGAGTGGGCAGGAAAACCCTATATTCTGTATTTAATCTAAAAAAATGTAGTGTAGAAATATTCTGAGGGGCAATTTTATAGCCTACAAAATTCAAAGGTTTAGAAAATATATTTTTGAGTGTAAAGATTATAGTGTATCTTGTCAGATATTAATATGTTAAACTAAGTATTGAGGATCTTCTAATCTAAGGAAAAATTGTTAAAATTGATATTAAAGAAGAAAGTACAACCTGTTTTGATAGTTCTCTTCTGCTCTTAGAGATCAGCAACAAAAAAGGGTTTGTGACACCATACATGCATCTAAACATGTTTTTTTGTGCAAAAGTATACCATCTTTTGAAGTAGAGAAGTTATGGCAGAAGGGTTAATGACCACTGGCACCAGCATTTTAATCACCATTGGCACCAGTATCCGGATTTCTGGAAGAAATCCTCTGAACTCCAGCTAAATGGGCTCCTGGAAATCCTACTTACGTGATCTTAGGTCAATATATCTGAGGCTCAGCCTCAGTGTTTATAGTAAACACTATAAACATTGACTATGACATTTGAGTAAACAAGAAGACTCAGTTATGCCACTATCTCAAAGCCACACAGAGTTCTATCACAGAGAAACATGCAAAAGCAGCAAGTAGGCAATCTGTGAAGACACAATTTCCTGATGGCCCATAACCACCACACTTATACCACATGGGAGGAACTGTGTATTTCTCTGTCTCTTTGATGATGGAGATTTATAATCACAGAAACCCAGGACACATCATCAAAGTTAGTCTTATAAAAGGTAGAGCACCCCCACCACATCAGATTACTTGGCAAAAAAGTCACAGAAGTCTAATAAGTTTACTACCAGTGAAAGGGTTGTTTTCCCTGCTTTTTATCTAATCATGTTACAAACATATCTTCCAGAAAAAAACATATATATTTTAGTATTCTGAACACCAAGACTTGTTTCGGTTTTTAAATTTATAGTAAGACTTTCTAAGCAAAACAGGCACTAATTTCATGTTTACCTTTTATTTAGTAGAGAAGTTGCTTAGTATTTTCTAGAGTAGACAAATAAGTTGGACTGAATTTTTCAGTATAAGTACTAAAAAAGAAAGACTAAGTTTTGTTTGCCACTAAAAAGTATAAACATAATTATTCTTTTGTTTTAAATAAACAGATTTATGTATGTATACAATTTTGTAATTATTTTAATGTAGTTTAGTGTGATTTGTAACTTGTGTCAAAACTAAAGAAAATTAAACAGTCAGTGGTCTATCTTAATTCTTTATGAAATGGAACATTGTGGTCCACTGAACAGCTATTAATTAAGACAATCACTCAGTTGGCATGTTTCACCTACCAGTAAGATATGCAAATTTAGCAGAATGTGCTATCTCATTAATTAATATTATAAGCAGGAAACTTTTTTCTCTCAATTAATTCACTTCATAATGGGTAGTATAATATATCAATATTTTCAAATAGATTATGGAAGATTCTATTTAGACTTGCATGCATGTGTGTGTTTTTGTAGCATATAATACTTTACATAGGATTATGTAGTGTTGAATGCATAATTACATGGAAAAGGAACATTTCCTAAGGACAAGAGCAAAAGAAGCTGACAGGGCTTGTGACAATCAAACAAACAAAAGGTATCACCTGAGAAAAAGACATTCAGCAGTACGGAGCTAGGAAACACAAAAGTGGGTAAGTGTGGGATTCCACTTAAGTGAAATGTCTAGAATGGGCAAATTCGCAGAGACAGAAAGGTTTAAGATTACCAGAGGCTGGGGAAAGGGAGAAATGGGTGGGTTTTTGCTTAATGGTTATAGAGTTTTTGTTAGGGGTTATGAAAAACTTGTGGAACTAGATTATGGTAATGCTTGTACAACATTGCAAATATCATTATTGCCACTGAAGTATACACTTAAAAATGGTTGAAATGGTAAAATTTATTATATACAGACACACAGTCAAAAAATCACCTAATATGACCCCTGGAGATGATAAAATTTGTAAGTCCTGTTAGGTACTTATATGTGTGATATTACTTAATTATTACAACAGTTTTTAGAGTGAGAGTAGTTAAAGGAGACAAATGGGAAACAGTAGACATCATGGAAAGCCCTCTTTGCTTTCTATCCTTGAAATAAGGGAAGTAACAGGGGTTCTGCTCTGAATCTAAGAATCTCTGCTTTTTCAAAGTTTTGAAGAATTGATGAGACCAGGTCCCCTTTCCCACAAACTGAATGTTTGGGGGAGGAAAGTAAATTGTAGCAATAAATATTTACTAGATTTTTCAGCCACACAAATATGCCTTGAAAGCCAAACAATATGGAGAGAGGGGATTTGCCAAATTATTTTATCTTTTTAATATGTTAAGTGCCAAATCTAAAGGACTGTGCTTATAGAACTACTCCATAGTGTAGATTCTGATAAAGTCCTTGCCCACCAATACGGCCTAGCTGAAATTAGGACCCTGAGATCATGACCTGAGCCAAAAGCAGAGGCTTTAATCCACTGAGCCACCCAGACGCCCCTGAAATTAGGAAGAAAAAGAAAAAGAAAAGTGAAATTTGCTATAATACCCAGTGCTCCATGCAATCTGTGCCCTCCTTAATACCCATCACCAGGCTAACGCATCCCCCCACCCCCCTCCCTTCTAAAACTCTCCATTTGTTTCCCGGAGTCCATAGTCTCTCATGGTTTGTCTCCCACTTCGATTTCTCCCCCTTCATTTTTCCCTTCTCCTGATGTCCTCCAAGCTATTCTTTATGTTCCACAAATAAGTGAAACCATATGATAATTGACTTTCTCTGTCTGACTTATTTCACTCAGCATGATCTCCTCCAGTGCCATCCGTGTTGATGCAAAAGTTGGGTATTCATCCTTTCTGATGGCTGAGTAATATTCCATTGTGCATATGGACCACATCTTCTTTATCCATTCATCTGTGTTGTTTTTTAATTAAGATTTTATTTATTTATTTATTTGAGAGAGAGAGAGTGATAGAGAGCTTGAGAGAGGAGAAGGTCAGAGGGAGAAGCAGACTCCCCGTGGAGCTGGAAGCCCAATGCGGGACTCAATCCTGGGACTCCGGGATCATGACCTGAGCCGAAGGCAGTCGCTTAACCAACTGGGCCACCCAGATGCCCGCCATTCATCCGTTGAAGGGCATCTTGGCTCTTTCCACAGTTTGGCTATTGTAGCCATTGCTGCTATGAATATTGGGGTGCATAACTTACAGATTTTAAAACGTACCCTAATTCTGTTCCTGTGTTAGAGGGTCAAATGTCACCTATGTTTTATGAGCTACTCAGATAAACTGATAAGGGCTCTATAATAACGAAGCAAGGAAGTCCTCACCAGTTGGCTTATATTCAGTATATTGTGAGATCTTGTAGTAACATGTGCCTGATAAGTGGATTTACAGTTACACCCTCTTACCTCAATCAAGTATAATCCTTATAAAATAGATAAATTAGTTAAACAATTAGTGTAATGAAATCATGCATTCATTAAAAGTAATACCCATAGCACAAGTACATGGAGACCACAAAACAAATAGGCAACAAGAAACTGACAGCATAAATACTCCTATTTTTTGTATGAATACACACTTCACCATATTATAAATGAAGAAATGGCAATCTATTGACCTCTGACAAGTTAAAAAAAATGAAGACTATCCTAAAAATGGATATTAGTTTTAGTCTCTAACAACTAACCTTTAGTTTTTTTGTGTCTTGAAATAATAGACATTAAATCATTATGCTGTCATTATTGACAGATATTTTTAAAAGGTCAATCATTTTATATTTATCTGATTTACTATTTATGTTTGAATCACTTTAAATAAATACAAAATATATTTATATGTTAATAAGTATATGAGATTTATGTGTATATATACATAAATAAAATTTATTTCTTATTACTATACTAATATAATTTCTATTAAGTACGTAGACATTTTCCTGGAATGGACAGTGGCCATTTAACATTGGTAAGTAGTTGGTAAGCATACAGATATATTATAGTGGTACTCATGTAGATTCTCCCTTTTATAATGAATATTAAGAAGCCTTTAAAGCCTCTGAGACATAATTTTAATACAGAGAGTAGCCAACTATTAGGTTTTTATGAATTTATATCATACGATTTGCTGGAATATTATATCTATTACTTGTATACCAACCTGGTTTTTAAAAAATTTTTTTCTGGCTTTTCATTTGTCATATCAATTTTTTATTTGTTAGCTGATTTTCTTGAAGTCCCTGAAAAGGGAAAAAAAATTCTTTTGGGCTGATTTCTGTGCATTCCAGACTGATAGATTGTTTTTTTAAGCAGTGCAGTGAGTTGAGAATGAGAATTTCCTTTTTTTTTTAACCCCTCCTCTACACCAACAAAGTAGTTTTGAAGTTCCACAAATTTCCTAAGTGTCAGTAATAAACCCCCAAACTTTTGTGTGTGAAGTATAGTCTAGATCCATGTCTTTTTATGTCTTTCCATGTTTTCCCATCACAGCATACACTATGGGATGTAGTGAGTATGTTGGTGCCCATGAAATCCCCTTGGATTCCTTTTATTATTTTAGATTCCCCAGTTTCCGTCTATGTTTTCTTTCAAAAGTGCACACCTGCAGCTCTCTTTAGATGGAGCTGCTTGCTGGAGTTTCTTTGCCTGCTGGAATACAGAGCTAGAAGTTTGGGGAATTTATCTTCCCCCTGTCCCACCCCCCAAGAAGCCCTTAGACATAGATTAAACAGGGCAAGATTGTAAAAACTCAGTTTTGCTGCCTTAAGCCAGGACAAATTCTTGAGGCATAATTTACACTCCAGGGTGTCTCTACAGGGTCAGACTAGAGTTGTACCACCAAGACTACCTGAAATTGCACTTTTGCTTGGCCTCCCTTTTTTTTTTTCCCCTGTATGCCTCCCCAGTCCATTGTCATTTTTTCCTTGGGTGCATTTCCTTAACAAATATATTGCACATGAATTTTCAACATGTTCTTTTGTTTTGTTTTGTTTTGTTTGAGGAGTATTAGATCAAAAATGTTTAGAGACTATTAGTGTAGCGGAGAGAAACCAGTTTACCATTAAAGCTTAGATAGGACAGGAGCAAAAACATAACAAAATAAAGCAAAAACTAATGACAATGGAAATGGCCCAGCATCTATCAATAGCACCACCATGACCATAACTGCATGTATTTATAGCGTGCAGAGATGTGACAAGAAAAGTGAGGTAGATATAAATGTGAGAAGAGCAGACATGTGTCCTAGTTTTCCTCTTTTTGGCTTTTAAACAAGAGAAACTTTCCTACTTTTCTGTTGCTGCAAAACACGTCCTCTGAAAGCATACTGACTTAGGACGGTGAGTTACTGTTACATCATTTGGTTTGAAGGATGATGAGCTCAGCTTGATGGTTCTTCTTTGAGGTTGCAATCAAATGAAGGCTGAGAATAGAGTATTTGAAGGCCACTTTCCTACTTGTCTAATGCCTGGTCTAGAATGGTTGGAACAGCCGAAGCTGGTGTGGCCGCTCAGCATGGCTAGTTTGAACTTTTCACAGGGCAGTTTCAGGGTATTCATATTTCTCATACAATGGCTTGCTTTCTCCTGAGAAAGCATCCCAAAAGACTAGGACAGAGGCTGCCATGCTTCTTCTGGCCTAGATTCAGAAGTTTAGAAGTATCATTTCTGCCACTAGTAAGTAAGTCATATGGACAACTTAGTGGCCTAGGGACCTCATTTGTCTTTGTAATCAGATCTTGCAAGCCAAACATCCCTCTCCTTTATACCCACTTTGCCCCACCCCCAACCCCTAAGCATTTGGGAATTTAATATTCTAATTTCCATCCTTAAACAACTATTTTTTCTCTTATTGAGTTGAAAATGGGGTTTCTTATTGCTCTAGATAGCCTGGATTTGGTGAGAAGGAATTATATTTCACAGATAGGAAATCAGAAGCTTAGAAAGGTTAACTATTCTGTCAAGTTCAAGTGACTAGTAACAGGAAGGATCAGGTATTCAAATTCAAGTCTGCTGCTTCACCCCGTGTTCTTTCCACTTTACTATACTATCTCCAATATTTACTTCACTGAAAGGTGCAATTGAAATACAATTTTCAGAAATTCATCATTTTCTAATCTTCACTTTTCACCAACAAATACATTTTCTGGTTGTGATAACTGTAATCTGAAAACAGCTACATATTAATAAAAACTGACACTGATTTGTTTTTAGGTGTTCATTTATGCAGTGTGAATGAAGTCAGCTGTGTAAAAATGACAGGAGAAAGAATTTCTTATGGCTCATTAGTAGAACATACAGCAGCAATCAATTGTCATATTTAATAGTCACCACATACGCAGGAGAAAGATTTATTTCAGCAATGGAATTAAACTTGAAAAAAACAGGCAAGACACAAAGGATTGGAGGTGGTCATAGAAGAGATGGCAAAAAGAATCATGTTTTCACCAAGTCACATGGATTTTAAAATTATATGCATGTCTGAGTTAAACCAGAAGTATTTTCAACCATCTTCCTATATGTCCTCTAGTTTCACTATGATTTTACTAATATAAGGTGTCAAAGATATTAGTTACAAAATTGATTTTAGGGATACCCTTGCAATGCAACAACAACAAAATGATAATTTAATAGCTAATGCCTTTTAAGTACTTTCTATGTCCTACACATCATATAGATCTCTTTACACTAATTAATTCTTTTAATTTTAACACTTTTATGAAGTTGGTTATTAATATTTCCATGATGAGAAATTGAGGCACAGCAAAATTAAATAAATTGTATTAGATGACACATGTCTTCTAAATGGTGGAGTTGGGATATGAACTCCAGTAGTCTTGCTTCACAGTCTACTCTATCAACCCACTGAGATATACTAGACTACTTTCTATCTAGACCACTGTTACTTGAGCAGTACTTTAACATGTTTTTTCCCCTAAATCTGATCAGCACATTCATTCACACAGATACGTAAATATTTTACGTAATTCTTTTGCTATTTAAAACAATTACTTTGGGCACCTGCATGGCTCAGTCAGTTAAGTGTTTGCCTTCAGCTCAAGACATGGTCCCACAGTCCTGGGATCGATGCCTGTGTCAGGTTCCCTGCTCAGCGAGCAGCCTACTTCTCCTTCTCCCTGCCCCCACCCCCCCGCTTGTTCTTTCTCTCTCAAGTAAATAAAATATTAAAAAAAATAAAATAATTACTTTGCATTTAAAAATAAAGTCCTAGGTAATAGACAGAAGAACAGGTCCGGAGAGTAGACAGGGTGAGCACACAGATATGCCAGTGAAGACTCCACATCTTCTGTAAGGTTTGGAAAGCCAGAAAAGTAGTGTTGATATGTCTTTGGATAGAAGCATAAAGGGAATGGCCTTAGGATGTGTGGTAAGAATTTTAACAGGTTTCAAGCCAGACATTCTTCTCTGACCAGGTATGCTCTTCATAGAAACCACACCACCTATGTTGAAAGAGGCTTAAAGAAAGAACTTAAGGTGTCCAAGAACATAGAAATATGTTGAATTGTTAGGAATATACATTCTGTTAATACTATTTCAAGAACTATTTGTGATAGAAAGGAGACATGGACCTATGCAGTAGTTATTTGTTTTGCCTCTAATTGAAACTGCCATTTTCACAAATTATTACTCATATAGGGTCTTAGTGCTACCAAAGCAGGACTGTTCCTCTCTTCAGTTGTCTTAAGGGCCACTACAGTTATATAAATTATTAAGAGAACATTTTTAGAAAAAATTCCTCAGTCTCCAAACTACTAACCCATTCATTCATTCAACACAAACGTACCGAACACCTACTTTGTGCCAAGCAATGTTCTTTATGCTGGCAAAACATCAGTGAATAAGTAAGACAAAAAATGTCTGCCTTCATCAAATTTATATTTCTAATGGGAAGGGAAAGACCATTAGCAATGAAAATGTACTTTAGAAGAAGACAAGTAAGGGCGCCTGGGTGGCTTAGTTAGTTAAGCATCTGTTTTCAGCTTAGGTCATGATCCTAGGATCCTGGGATCGAGCCCTGAATCAAGTTGGGCTCCCTGCTCAGCCCAATCAAGCTGGACTCTCCTTCTTCCTCTGCTGTTCCCCTTGTTTGTGCTCTCTTGCTCTCTTTTGTCAAATAAATAAATAAAATCTTTAAAAAAAACGTGTATGAAAAATTATAAAGGAAGGTAATCAGGTGAGCTGAGGGTGGAGGTAGGAGGAATTTAAAGCAGAGTGGTCAAAGTAGGTCTTACACATTAAGTGATGTTGAGCCAGATAGAGTGAAAACAGAGCACATAGGAGTAGTACAAGAAGAAGTTGAAGAGATAATAGGAAGCCAGATCATAACAAATTTTGGGAGTGTTGTATGTTTCAGTTGCCCCTCTAGATATAATTCCCACTGTTCTTCCTGATATATTCCCCTTACTTACAGGTTATATCATACTAACTGTTCCTTCCACCTGGAGTGCTTTTGTTCAATATTTCTTTACATGGCCATTGGCCTCTCACATCCAGACCCTTGCTCAAATATAACCTCCTCAGAGCATCCCTCCAATTCTGGTCACTCTCTCTCATTATTCTCTTAATGTGTTTTGTGGTCTTTTTTCCAAACACTTTATTCTGTGTTCATATTGTTTATTATAGGGGATAGTTATTCTCCTACTTGAATATAAGTCATATAAGATCAAGTATCTTATTTTTCTAGTGTGCCTCTGTTTTTCCTGTACCCAGACACGTGTTTGGGACATAGCAGATCATGAATGAGTGAGTGAGTGAATGAATGAATGAATGAATGAATGAATGAATGAAAACATGTTATTAACAAAGACTGTTATTTCACTCTGCATCCAATGTGTACTAGGTCTTTTATGATCCTCTAAATTGGTAATATAATATCTTCATAATAGGTATAGAGATACAATCACTTTTTAAATAAAGCTCATCAAGGTTCATTATCCTTACATCTCACACACACGGTCAGATTTAAGTCACTCTCACATGAAATACAACTAAACACTTTGGGTTTGATACATACATATTGTCATTGTCAGAAACGTGGATGCATTTAAAAATATATGTATATATTGGATGTATACTAAATTTACTTAAAATTGAATTGGAACTACTAAAAAGTGGTTGTATGACTTCAGTATTTTAATCTAGGTGTGATTTAAGTCACATTTGCTGCAATAATTAGATTAATGAATATTTATCATGTGCCATGTAGTATATGCAATTTAGAATTATTTTAGCTAATCCTTGCAAAGATCCACTGAGGTAGGTACTGTCATCTTCCAGTTGCATGTGAGGAAACAGAGACTTAGCAAAGTGATTTGCTCAAAGTTACAAATCTATTAGGTGGTAGATTTGGAATTTGACTCCAGGTTTCTCTGTCTTTAGACTTATACAGTACTCCTTCTTTAATAAGGTCATCAGTCATAAATGGCCCCATCCCTCATCCCCTTTGCCATTAAATAAAAAATGCTTTTGCTGTTTTTTTTTCATACAGCTTTAAGCACTGTATTTAGCCAGTCCCTCCTCCTATCTGATACTTTCCTCTCATATTCTAACATAAGTAATATTTTTAACCAATTAGGATTTAAAACCCATTGGTCATACTGACTTTTGCTGTTCTTTACTAATCTCATGCTCACTTTCCCAATGTTACCCAGCACATATTTCATGATTCATTACTAATATCACTCCTGTGAATGCATCCTCATCTCCTTTGCTTGCCTCCCTTCCTCCCTTCCTCTGTCTCTCTGCCTCTGTCTCTATATCTGTCTGTCTGTCTCTTTCTCTTTCAGTGCTCACCTAATAAACCCCAGTTCTCATTAAATAAAACTCTTGGGCTGGACTATACCTGCAGCCGTACAGCTGAACTGATGCTAGAGAAAAGCACACAGCTGCTTTGACTACTGTCATCTCTAATTCACAATCACTAACACCAACTTGTCTCTTAGTAGAGTCAAGGAATTACACTACATTTTTCTATTCCATTCATTCTACTCTTTCCTCTCTCTCCTCAAATTTCTAATTCTTCTACCACTCCCACTCTAAGAAGAAGACTTTAATTCCTGTATCACTTAGGAAGTAAGAGCATCCAAGAGATATTTCAGCAGGCTTCCATGAATGCATCTTCCAAAATTATCAGAGGCCAAGCACTCTATCTTCCATATTGTTACTGTTGGTAAATTGTCTATGCTCTTCTCTTTGTTCTTCACTGGTGCACTGGATCTCATTTCCTCCTCCCTCATTTCTCTATAAAAATATCAAAAACATTTTTTTCTTAAAACAAGCTGTAGATACTTTCTGGCTTCATATAGTCTCCAGTGACTTCCTGTTCCTATCACTCCATGAAAAATACTCACCAATGACTTCCACATTGTTAAATTTAATTTTTCTCATGTTGCTCAACAATTATTAAAATGTGGAGGCACAGTTGAGCACTCTTTCTTATATTTACTTGACTTTGAGACCACTACTCTATTTTACTTCTCCTCCTACTTCACTTGCCACTTACACTTTCTTGGTTTCTTCCCAAGCTTTAAACATTGGACTGACCGAAGACTTAGTCTTTGGATCTCCTCTTCCTTTGTCCATACATATTCTTTTGATGACTTAATCTAAACCCAAGATTTTTGATATCATCTTTATCCTGATGCAACCCTACTTATTATTTTCTCAGCCTGGACTTCTCTCCTAAACTACAGGTACATATAATGGTCTACTTAAATGTCTACTTGGATATCATATATCCATCTTAAATTTTAACTAATACATAAACAAACTCATGCTTTCCCCTACCGTGAAAATGCTTTTAAATATTTCCCATTTCAGTAAGAGAACTTCATCCTTATAGTTCATCAGTCCAAACATTTTAGTGTCACCTGTCCTCTTTTTTTCTTTTAACAATACGTGGGCAAATTCTGTTGGCCTTTTTTTTTTCTTCAAAATCTGTCTACTTCGTATATCTCTCATTTATTTTATTTTATTTTTTTAAAAGATTTTTATTTATTTATCTGACAGAGAGAGAGAGATCACAAGTGGGCAGAGAGCCAGGCAGAGGGAGGGGAGGAGGGAGATGCAGGCTCCCTGCTAAGCAGAGAGCCCAATGCGGGGCTCGATCCCAGGACCCTGAGATCCTGACCCCAGCTGAAGGCAGAGGCTTGACCCACTGAGCCACCCAGGCACCCCACATCTCTCATTTTTATTCACCAGCCACCATCATCTTTAACTTGGATTACCCGATAATAACCCATATCATTTTCCTGCCTCCAGTCTCTTCTATTTTGTCAGTATGTGTCCTGAAAGGAAATTAATGGCACACTCAAATTTGGAATTTTGGGAGAGTTTAACAACTCTGTTTACCAAGTTACTGACGTAATTTGAGAAAAACAATAGGAAAAGTTGCAGTGATTGTGGGCTAGTAATAGAAGGGAGCTCTTACCACATCTAGGTTTAGAGGCTTTAGGAGGAGAAGCAGTTACCAGAACCATGGGAGCACTGTAACAAGGTTTATAGTTTTTGGAAGTGTTGGGGAAATATAATTTAAAGCAAAATCTCCTGGGTCACCTGGGTGGCTCAGTTCTTTAAACATTTGTAGGTCATGATCTCAGGGTTGTGAGATTGAGCCCTGCTGGGTGTGGATCCTGCTTGGTATTCTCTCTTCCTCTCCTTCTGCCCCTCCCCCCTCTTTAAGGAAAAAAAAATGTCTGACCACCCAGGAAACCTCTTGACAAAAGTAGAAAAGAAAGAAAATGGTTTTACCATTAACTAAGCATTAAACTAGAATTTGATGTGCATCATAGGCAATCCGCTAAATGATTGCAAAGAAAGACATAAATCTCACCCGTGTATAGCCAGACACAATCCATTACATACATATTCTCAAGATAAACAATAACTATTCCTCAACTAAGAGGACTTGGTAGTACTATTTGTTCCAAGTAGTTCATCCTCACTTTACCCGGTATTTAGAATGATCATCTGTGTTAATTAATTGGCTTTACACAAAGGAAAGATAAACTTCTTATACCTTTATAACAGGAAATAGTTTTTCAACTTGGAGTAAAGTGGCCGCTGAAGTTAGGCTCCTACTCTCCCATAGAAGGCAATAGGTAGGGGCGCTGTCTTCCTTGATTACTTTCAAAGGAATGGCTCAGAGGTCCTTGAGAAAGACATGTCTAGGTTATAAAGCTGGCAAGAGTTTTATTTAGCTCTTAAAAAGATTTACATACATTTTATAGACAGAAAAATAACTTAAAAGTTTCTAAAGTAAATACTCTAAGAAAGAGGGGAGAAGTCTCTTATTTTCAACAGGGAGAATTAAACCTCTTATTTTTATTTTATATTTGCCTTTACAGTAGCAGGATGACGTAAACCCACAGTGACTTGGTGGAGAAGCCAGAAAAATAGGTATCTTGACCTCACTCTTCTTATAATTTCTAGATCTCCTATCAGTCCCTCCCTACCAGGGTCTTAGCCTGGGTTTTCTAAAAACAAAGACTGAAACAATTACTCATGCAGGTGTATTTAGTAGGTGACAGTGAGTGTGAAGGAGGAGTAGGAAAGAATGAAATAAGGTAAGATGTAAAGTCAGTACAAGTATGTATTACTGAGTTTGATTCCCCCTAGAGACAGCTGAAGCTTGATCCTTAGTAGAACTTCTCAGGAACATAAAGAACGACTTTAGATGTGTCAACCAAAGATTATCAGGGAAAAGCATTCATCCATCTTGTCCTATCCCCTATTGCTTGAGGTTAGTCCAGGGACATTAAAGATAAGCGAGTCAAAGTTTTTAGATGAGCAGCTGCAGCTGAAAAGGAGAATGTAAGGCTGAAGTTTAAGAGTGTCTGATGCACCTATATTGGACATATCCAGCTAGAAGCTGGAAGAAAGGAAGTCAGCTGATACCGTTCATATTAGGTGACCTCCTGTGGCATGAAGTAGGGGGGCAAGAATGGAGAATAAATCTGGAGGTACAAGTGGAAGATATTCAGTACGCCCCTTTATTTTTTAAAAGATTTTATTTATTTGACAGAGAGAGAAAGCACAAGTAGGTAGAGCAGTAGACAGAGGGAGAGGGACAAGTGGACTCCCAACTGAGCAGGGAGCCCAATGTGGGGCTCAATGCCAGGACCCTTAGATCATGACCTGAGCTGAAGGCAGACGTTTAACCGACTGAGCCACCTACACGGCCCCAGGACACCTCCTTTAAAGACTGTTCTCAAAACTGTAGCCAGAATGGTCTTTTTAGAACCCAGTGGAATCTGCTGGTTATTTCTCTGGTCAAAACCCTATCTATTTGGGCGCCTGGGTGGCTCAGTGGGTTAATGCCTCTGCTTTCGGCTCAGGTCATGATCTCAGGGTCCTGGGATCGAGGCCCGCATCGGGCTCCCTGCTCAGCGGGGAGCCTGCTTCCCCCTCTCTCTCTCTGCCTGCCTCTCTGCCTCCTTGTGATCTCTCTCCCTCTGTGAAATAAATAAATAAAATCTTTAAAAAAAAAAAAACCCTATCTATTTGCCATACTCCACTTTATATTTTTCCCACATTACAAATTGAAATCAAGTTTCTTAAGGAAGCAGATAGGTTGTCAGTTGGTAATATACAGAGAATAATTGCACTGTGCTAAACTAAAATGCTGTATTAATATTTGAAGCATGAATATTGCGCTGAAAAGTGTATTTGAGCATAGAATTAAGTTGTTGTTACTATGTAGTTTTATATCTTCGAAAGCATGAAAGTATTAATCATCTCTGGAATGCTAGATTAAGCAGATATTAAATAATAAAAAAAGTACAATCTTAGGTGAAAACTAATAGAATCTGTGATGTCTTCTTATTAATAACATTTACCTTGACTGTGAGTGACATTTAAAAAAATTATTCACTTGTTTAAAGACAGTATATAATCCTTTAACTTTGAATCTTTGTTTAATACCATGTTCTTACTATGGATGGTTAAATTATTTTCAGATTCTTCTAGAAATATCTACTGTAAAAAACAATTTCTTTATTCTTTCTGTAGATATTTGTTTATCACTGATAGATAATGGGATTTCAAAAATACAAGGATGGAATATAATTCCATCTCTCAGTGAGCTCTCAGTATAGTATGTTATATAGTCTGATAAATGTTAAAATGCAGGTATAAACGAGTGTGATATAAATACACAGGGCAGAAAATCTAATTCATTCTTATGGAATACATTCTAGAACTCCTATATTGCTTCCCAAATGAGGTAATTTATGTACATGGATTTTGAAAGTCTAGTAGGATATAGCAGAAGGAAAGGTGAATACATAAGCACAGGGATTTTAGAGATAATGGTTTATTTTAGAAGTTACTGTTAGTACAGCAGAATATTGAAAATTTAGAAAAGCTTATGATGGAAATGAGACCAAACAGGCAGTAGGAATCATATTCAATGAGCTTTAGTTTCTCCCTTAAAGAGTTTACTCTTTATCCTGAAGATGATGATTAGCTACTGAAGGCTTTTCAGCAGGGAGCTAATAATGCCATATTATCCTTAAAAGAAAAAAAAATGTTTTCCTAACATAAAATACTGGTTTGACTACAGAGCAGCTTCTGCTAGGAAGATCAATTAGAAGGCGATTGCCATCTTTAGAAGGAGAGATCTAAGTGCCTGAATTAAATGTCTGGATATGAAAAGGTAAGAGTGAAGGACTTCTTGAGCTAATAGGTAAATAGGTAAAATAGGTAAAGATCTATCAAACTCGGTAAATCCAAAAAACTGGCATGAGGGAGTGAGAGCAATCTAGGAAACTTTCTTCCAACTTGAGGGGATTCATCAGCATCCTTAAATGTAAGGAGGTGTTCTTAACTGGAATCGGTAGGAAAGCTGAGAGACAAGCTAGAGCTTCAGTTATCTATCATCACTGTAGAATACACCTCTTAGCTGCACAAAACAACTGCTATTCTTTTATGGCCATGGTTTCTGTGGGTGAGGAGTTCAGAAAGGACATAGCAGGAATGGCTTGTGTCTATTCTATGATGTCTGTGGCCCCAGCTGGGAAGATTTGAAAGGCTGGCATGACCGACTGGAATGTCTGGGATCATCTGGAGCAATTTTTTTATTTGTTTGTTTGTTCTCAGAACACTTTAACACGTTTATAAAATTTATTGAGGACCAAAGATAAGTGCTTGTTTATGCAGATTATAACATTGATAGTTACCATATTGAGAATTAAAACAAATTTTATAACTATATTTAAAATAGTTCTAATAAGCTCTTTAACTGATATCATCTATAACTTTTTAAATAAAAAGCTTATTTTCCAAAACAGAAAAAAAACGTGAAGAGTGGCTTTGTTTTACATTTTTGCAAGACCTTTTAATTTCAGACTTAATAGAAAACATTGCTTCTCATATCTGCTATGCCCCATGCATATGTTGTTTTATTTGAAGTATAGAAAGAAAGTTGGAGTATATAAAGAAACTTTACATACACATAGGTAAAGTTGGAAAAGGGAGGAACATTG
Source organism: Ailurus styani (assembly GCA_002007465.1). Lineage (NCBI taxonomy): Eukaryota > Metazoa > Chordata > Mammalia > Carnivora > Ailuridae > Ailurus > Ailurus styani. The sequence continues at coordinate 1,445,172 of LNAC01000167.1, read as the reverse complement.
TAATAGCCTCTTCAGATAACTGAGAATATATTCCTTCAGTACTGCACCAAAACTGGGCAGGAGGTATTTTCTTCAAATTCAGTTGCAATGAGGAATCTGACACTGTATCAGTGACCTTTTTGCACTGTGTTACATTAAAATCCATTGATATATATTGTACTTTGAATGGATCTTTTACTTTTGAACGATTTTGATAATGTGCACAGGTCTTAAGGAAAATATGGCTTCACTGAGCTGTGCAGATCTTGGAAATGTGGATACATTTAATTATAAAAATAAAAAAGGACATTTATTAAAATCATCACCCATCTCATCAAAAAAGTCTCAGGAAGCTATTAAGCTGATAAGGGCAGATAAAAACTCAAAATTTATCATTGACAATCAATACTGTCAATGTGTTCTTGGAAATGATTCTTCCTTTTTTGAGAAAATATTTTTCAGGATCCTAATGATGAGTAACTGTAGTTTTTTCAGTCATTCTTTCACGGAAAATGGTGTTGCATAGAAAAAGCACATAGTTCAGCCCACAGCTCAGTCACACAAGTGCTTTTCCTTGAGACAAGTATCATAGTTTAGTATGCAACGATGTACTTTACACATATTTTCCATCTTATCCCCTGTAATATTAAAAAGATGAGTACTAAATGATTGTGACATGATAAAATTAATATTTTCTTCTCCATGGCCACAGATATCCTTAAGTGAAAATGACTTTTTTTTCCTGTAAGTGTATGCTGGTGAAGAATTTAGAATATTAGGGGTGTGGTGCTTCTGCCTTGATTCATGCTAAGACATCGGAGAGTTTTTGTGCCACTTTAAATATCAACACCATACAAAAGGCAGTCATGTGTTAGCATTACTAAAAATAGTTTTGAGCCCACAGATTCCTTGAAAGAATCTCAGCGGCTCTTAAGAGGTCCATGGACTAAACTTTGTGAACCACTTATCTTTATTGATGTTATTGAGGTGCAATGATTTGAAGACTTGCTCGGCTGAGGTGACTGACTGGTATGTCTCAACTTAGCTTCTCCATATAGCTGGATTTCCTTGTAGCATGACAACTTCGGAGTAGTTGGACACCTTAAATAGAGTCAGTGAATGTTACAACAACCAAGGCAGAAGCTAAATGGCTTTTATGATTTAACCTCTTCAGTGACATAGCATAGTTTTTATCATACATAATCTATTGTTTAAGTAGTCACAAGCTCAAGGGGAAGAAACAAAAAGACATATACCTCCACCACTCCATGGGACAGAGAATTTGCAGCCATGTTTTAAAATTTCCATAGACTGATTTTGGCCATAAATTATTTACATTCCTCCAAAGACCTCTAGCAAAATCTACTCCCATCAGAAAATCAACTTCAAGAGACAGAATCTTTTTTAAATCAGGTGTAGGTGTGGATGAGGTTTGGTTCTTCAGTATGATGCCTCTTGATTTGAAAACTTACACCCTGAAGAGTACAGTTCTCTGTTCCACCATGACCTAGGACACAATAATTATCAGACATAGGATAGTGTTAAAAAAACAATTTAACTAAGTAAATTGAAGGTCAATTTGGCTTTATTAAACAATTCATGAACCAGGCAGCATTCCATTTAGTAAGTATAGGGGAGCTCCAGGCGAGTTGTACAAAATGAAAGGTCTTTATAGGAAGAAGGGGGGAACAATTAAGTTATTAGCAAAAGAAAAGGATTGTTTCAGGCCAGGTATCTTTTCCTTAGGGGAGAGCAGAGTCTCATCATGCAGATTACCTCCTCTGCCTTTGGGGGAATGGAGAGGGCCCAAGTGGTAGACCCATTCATCCAAAAATTCTTGACTGACTAGTGTAGACTGTGTTTGGGGGGAGGGGTGTTGAAACTGCAATTCCCGTGCACCTGGGTGGTTCAGTGGGTTAAAGCCTCTGCCTTCAGGTCTGGTCATGATCTCAGGGTCCTGGGTTCGAGGCCCACATCGGGCTCCCTGCTGAGCAGGGAGCCTGCTTCCTCCTCTCTCTGCCTGCCTCTCTGTCTACTTGTGATCTCTCTCTCTCTCTCTCTCTCTCTCTCTCTCTCTCTCTCTCTCTCTCGCTGTCAAATAAATAAATAAATCTTAAAAAAAAAGAAAGAAAGAAACTTCAATTCCCTTCTGTATTAAGTCCCAGTTTGGGGACTTAGCCTAAGTGATGCCATTTTGGGCCTTTGTTTCTCTTTTTAACATTAGTATAATTGATGCTTCAGTTTAAAAAGAAGAGAAATGAGAGGCACATGACAGTCACTCATCATTAATAATGCTAAACTTGATGGTGTTCTCTCAGCAGTTCCTTGATTAGGGTCCTTAGTGCTCTACTACTCCTACTCATCTGCCCCCTAGACTTTTATTCATCAGTTAATCTTTCCTTGTCCGTAGGAAGTGGCCTGTATTTCTAGCTGGATAATTTTCTCAGCCTCTTTTTGCCTATAGAAATTTTGGGGTTCAAAGGCTCTTTTTATTTTATTTTATTCTGAGTCTGGCTTTTCAGCTATTCAATTATTTGTCATTAAATGGAATTATCGAGTATGTACTTGTAAATGTGATATTAGACCTTCTATTTATTGAGTACTTAATATGTAAGGGCAATGTTAGCCACTGAAATATAGAATTTAATAGGTTGGGCATGGTTCCTGCCCTCCGAAGAGGAGAATCTAGTTTGACAGCTTCCATCTTTGAGATTTAGGCCATGAAAGAAAAATATAGTTTTCTGCAGAACATAGATTAGAAGAAGAGAACTATTCTGGAGAGTCAAAGAAGACATCCTTAGAGAGGTGACACTTAAGCTCAGCTCTGAAGGATGAGTAAAAACTTTGAAATGTCCACTAATAAAAAAAAATGTACGCTAATACATGAAAAAATTCACAACATCATCACTTGTCAGGAAGCTGCAAATTAAAACAGTGCGTGCAGCACCTGGGTAGCTCAGTCAGTTAAGTAATTGACTCTTGGTTTTGGCTTATGTCATGATCTCAGGGTTGTGAGATCAAGCCAAGTTGGGGCTCTGCACTGGATGTGGAGACTGTTTAAGAGTCTCTCTCCTCCTTTTCTTCTGCCCTTCTCCCTCCCCCACTCACACCCTCTCTCCCTCTCTCTCTCAAAAAAACAAAACAAAACAAAAACACAGTGCAATACCAATACACAATGACTATAATAAAAACCACTGGGCACCTGGGTGGCTCAGTGGGTTAAAGCCTCTGCCTTCGGCTCAGGTCATGATCTCAGGGTCCTGGGATCGAGCCCCGCATCACATCGGGCTCTCTGCTCGGCAGGGAGCCTGCTTCCTCCTCTCTCTCTGCCTGCCTCTCTGCCTATTTGTGATCTCTCTCTGTCAAATAAATGAATAAAATCTTAATAAATAAATAAATAAATAAATAAATAAATAAATAAATAAATAAAAACCACCAACAATACCTAGTGTTGGTGAGGATAGAGAGTAACTGGACTTTCATTCACTGCTATGAGTGTAAACTCTTAAAACCCCTTTCAAAAACTCTTTGGTGGTGTCTTAACATGGACTTACATACACCTAATGGCCCCAAAATTCCTCTTTTAGGTAAAGCCCAATAGAAATGCCTACATATGTTTACCATGCAAAAGAATGTTCAGAGAAACATTATTTGTTAATTTTCTAAACTTGAAACTACCCAAAGGTACATTGATAATAGAAAAGATAATGAAAATAGGTTACATTTTTTATAATGTGTTGTTATAAAGAAATAAAAATGACTTACAATCACATTTGAAAATATGCTTGAAATTTACAAGCATAATGAAAGAAGCCCAACATTAAATAGTACATTCTGTATGATTCCATTTGAATAAAGTTCAAAAACAAGCAAGAAAAACCACACACACACACACACACACACACACACACACCCATAATCTGTTCCTGTTTTGGTGCTCTATACACCAGGCATTAAACTGATGCCTTCTGATAGCTCAACATGGCATTTTTATTTTTTAATATAAATCTAAAACAACCCAAAAACTATATGCCTTTATCGTAATGTCACACATCGAGCAAATGTAGAGGGGAGAGATTTTCTTCTCTTTCCATTGCAGAAGTAGTCATTACTATAATTTCATCCTTATACAACTAAATCTGTATGCAGCAGTATTGCCATGATGGTATTGGTAAGCACACATATGCTCACATGAGTGAGTATTCCTCATCATTTGATCTCTTCCATAAAAAGAATAAAAGTTACTGTTGAAATAAATAAGAATAAGGAACATGGCTTCTGGTTATGGGCCTAGTGCCTATGATTAAATATTTAACAAGGTTCCATTGGAAGCCTGCATTTTCAGGGATTTATTGTTCTGATATAAAATTCACTGGGATTAAACTAGGCAGACAGCAACTTTTTATTTTCTAAATCTAGTTTAAATTGGTTTGCCTGTTTTATGTTATGAGAGTTTAAAGGGAAAAAAAAACCATGGTATTTCTTTTCTTCCATTATATCTGAGCTCCTTTTACTCAGAGCCTGTCTGAATTTAAAAAGTAATAATAATAATAAAATAAAAAGATAGGTTTATAGACATGCATTTCATGATGGAAAATAAGAGTATGAGATAAGTTTCTGATAATTGGATGGGTTTTCAACTAACTGTATCGGCTTTTTTTTCACCAAGAATTGTGTGCCATGTGTAAACAGGGGCTTATTGTGATATAGAGTATTTAGTACCATTTCCGCTCTCCATCAATTGATTTTATCTCCACAAGTAGGTTGATTGATCTTTCTTTTTTGGGGTATTTGCAACTCCTGGCCTTTAATTTGGCTTAGCAATAGAAAAGATATTTGTAATAGTATGGATTTTTGTTTTGTTTTGCTCACAAATTTAACACTTCTATGCAGTGTCTTCTTAAATAACTAATTCCAGTAGCTCTAAGCTTAAAAAAACAAATTTTCCCTTCATTTTTAATAAAAAGCATAAACTAGACAGGACAATTAAAGAACATTTTGACATTGTTATTATCTATAAAACAAGGGAACAAATACAGGAGAATCAAGAATATGATTAGAGTGTGTATAGACTTGTCACCAATTCTCACTAACTAGACCAACGTGCTCACTATGATATTTGGAAGTGTAAATGTACTATATAATAATAATTTCTTATACAGTAGCAAGTGCATGAAGAGCAATAGGACCAGAAACTTTATCAGAAAAGGAAATTAGAAAGCTGAAATAGATAAATATAAAGGTGGATCACTTGGGAAGAGAAGGAAAAAGAGTAAAGGAATTAAGCTCATTCTAAAAGTTTGAGTTCAAATACTCATTAAGATGTAGTGAGAAAGGGCGCCTGGGTGGCTCAGTGGGTTAAAGCCTCTGCCTTCGGCTCAGGTCATGATCTCAGGGTCCTGGGATCGAGGCCCGCATCG
>LNAC01000167.1:1304943-1439630 GCA_002007465.1 Ailurus styani | reverse complement strand
AGGGAGGGAAAAAAATGAAATAAGATGGGATCAGGAAGGAGACAAACCATAAGAGGCTCTTAATCTCACAAAACAAACTGAGGGTTACACGGAGGATGGGAGGGTAGGGATAGGGTGGCTGGGTTATGGACATTGGAGAGGGCTTGTGCTATGATGAGTGCTGTATACTCCTGGGGCAAATAATACATTATATGTAATTAAAGGAAAAAAAGAAATGCAAATTAAAATTAATATACAAAAAAAANAAAAAAAAAAAAAAAAAAAAAGAAAAAACAGCTGACCTCCAGATGAGGAAGGAGGTGGTGGATGGAATTAGTTTGCCAGAAAGACTATCCTGTGCAGCCAACATGTAGTTGGAAAACTGGGAATGAAACTTGGGAGAGGTCAAGACTGAAGATGTAGAGTTGGAGGTCACCTGTGCAGAGGTGACATTAGATAAACTGGCCCAGGACCTGAGGGATTAAATATAGAGCAGAGCATTAAATGAACTCATTCATTCTAGAATGCCTATCTTAAACATTGGGAGGAGGAAGAGAAACTGATAAAGGTAGAAAATAAGTTAATCGAAAAATGAGGACAGTTGAGAAAATAAAAAATTTGTTCAAGTGTGTGTGACCATAATCCTATAAGGTAGGCTGGCAATAGATGTGTGGAACATCTTCTGTACAGGAGACTCTGCTGGGTGATGCCCAATATACAGTGATGAAACAATTGAGTCCCTTACTTAAAGAAGCTTATATTGACAAACAGAATTACATACTAAGATTTTCTAGATATAATTTCTTTATAGAAATCATTTGATGAAGATCACACTAGAAGAGATAGCAGGAGAAATACTAGATCTGAAAATGAGGAAGGGTTTACTCTTTTTTTTTTTTTTTTAAAGATTTTATTTATTTATTTCACAGAGGGAGAGAGATCACAAGGAGGCAGAGAGGCAGGCAGAGAGAGAGAGGGGGAAGCAGGCTCCCCGCTGAGCAGGGAGCCCGATGCGGGCCTCGATCCCAGGACCCTGAGATCATGACCTGAGCCGAAAGCAGAGGCTTTAACCCACTGAGCCACCCAGGCGCCCGGGTTTACTCTTTTTAAATGCATAGTTTGTAAACCTATTTTCCTTATAGCAGATGTGAATTTCATATACAATTTCCTGAGTCAAAGCATTTTTTCATTTGGCTTTAGGGGAGATAATTGAATGCAAAGATCAGCTGAACTCTGGAGGCAATTAACATCTGATTTAAATTTAGTCTTCCATGGAGTTTGGGTGATTAGACTACCACTTAGAGGGGATATATCCATCGGATAGCCAGGGGGCAAGCACACCTGTTATCACTACAGCTGGTTTGCAAATGTCACTCCTGCTTTATATAAATAAAGCAATGAAATGGATAAACAGCATTTCAGAAGTTTATTATGATGTCATGGTAGGGTGTTTTAATGATTTACATATTTCTTCAGAAATTAATACAGTATATTTGTTAAAATGACATAATAACATTTAAAGAAAACACGCTCAGCAAGTAATTGAGTCATTATGGATGTAACATTCATGTACAAATTAAAGTGTTTTTCCTTATTATGGGTGTAAAACCTTTGTCTTACAGAAAATGAGTGAACAGCCTGGAAAATGAACAACACAAATGAACAGTTGGATGTTACTCATAAAAATGATGCCAAAAAATATAGAAAATGGATTTCTTCTAAAAACACATAATAGTGGGGTGCCTGGGTGGCTCAGTCAGTTAAGTGTCTGCTTCCGCTCAGGTCATGATGTCCTGGGTTGGAGCCCAGGTCAGGTTCTTTGCTCAGCAGGGCGTCTGCTTCTCCCTTTCCCTCGCCCTCTGCCCCTCCCCATTCACTTGTACTCCCTCTCTCTCTCTCTCTCAAATAAATAAAAAATCTTAAAAAAAAAACCCCAGATAATAGTAAACTCAAAAGGCAAGGTGACAAACCATATATTTTCATCTTTTTTTACATTATAGTTGAATTATGATAGGGTATATTCTGTGTAACAAATGTTTCCTGTGAAAGCCAAGCGAAGTATTTTTTAAAATCACCATTTCTTTAAAGATTTATTGATTTATTTGAGAGAGAGAGGGAGGGAGAGAGCATGTGCACAAGTGGGTGTAGAGGCAGAGAGGGAGAGACTCTCAAGCAGACTCCACACTGAGCATGGAGCCACGTAGGGCTTGATCCCCTGACCCTGACATCATGACCTGAGCAAAACTGAGAAGAAACTAAGAGCTGGACTTTCAACAGATTCACCCAGGTGCCCCTAAACCACCATTTTTATAGCATGTGGAGGAAAGCTTTTGATAAACAACATCAATGATGATAAGATTATCATCAAATAGACATTTCAGAACATATATTCAGTATTGGTTGTTATGAACTATTTTGTGTGTACTGTACTGTCTCTTAAGAATCTATTTTAAGACATTAAATTATGGTAATATGATAAAGTAGAAATAAATAAAAGAGCATATAAAACTTTTTTTAAATGGTCATAGCATTAAGCCAGATACAAATAGTATATTACATGAGGTCCCTTACACGTAGCTTCTCTAGCACAAGACCAATGAGAAATGACACATCAGGGTACATGATGCAAGCCAGAATGGTAAAATTGACTGTTAAAGCAAAAATTGCACTGAACAATGTTAAACAGCAAAAGAAACTTGATTTAAAGTTGTTGAAATAGAAGAGTGAGAATAGAACTCAGTCTGAACTTAACTCCGCCAAAACCAGTCTGCGGGCTTTTTAAGAGCTTCAGTGAGATGAAGATCATAGGCCATTTGTGTTTGCCAGTTGAGTTTATCCAAAGAAAAGTAAACTTTCTCTTATCTTTATGACAGGAGATAATTTAATAACTTGAAGCAATAAGCTCTGCAGAATTTAGGCTCCTACCTTCCCACAAACTGAGAAATGGAGTTGTTATTTTCCTTGATGATTACATTGCAGATAGATGGTTCCCAGATCCTTAAGAAAGACATCCCTCGGCCATAAAACTGGTAAAAGATATTAAAAAATATTTGCATGTTAAAGGAGTAGAGAAATTTATAATTACAAGTTTTCTAAAGTAAATGCTCTAAGGAAAGAGAAGGCAGAAACCTAGAGTCTGGAAGAAGCCTGTCTAAATGTTCATGAAACTAGGGGGAACATTTTAAGGCCTTCTTGGTCATCAGGAACACACATTCTTAAGGATCCAGCACCTCAGATGTTCCTAAAGGGAACATTTCTTGAATGAAGACATGAATCAAAAATCAGGATATTGATTCAGTATTGCTGCTATTCCATAAAGCAGTGTTTCTCACCCTTTTTCCATACTATGACACATAAAAAATGCTAATTGAATGTCTCTTTGGATTAAGTCAGCTCAGAGACAGCTTAGACCTACTGAGCCTCCATAAACCCAACCCAAGTACCCTGAGGTTATGCAGTTGCACCCCTACAATTTCTATCCAAAGGTTAGGGTATTGAAAACAATTTTTTTTTCATTTAAAAAAGTATTGGTTGGAATGATGAAAGTTGATATCCATAGGTTTAGTCCAACTTCTAAGAAGCAGTGAAATCCTTAAGCAGCCAAAGTATCAGGGTTAGTAAGGTTGCCTCACCATCCAGAATTTATAACTAGATCTTACACTTAACAGAGAGGGATATAATTTATGTAGTACAACCAGGGAAAACTGGTCCCAAACCTGATGAGTTTTTCTTTCCCACTAGACGTTTAGATGCAGGACTATTTTTTTTCCCTCTCCCTTTTATTACCAGGGTCACTGGAAAATGTCTTTGACTGTAGCATGATACTGGGATGAAACAACTGATATCTGAATTCACCAGTTCATATGTGATTCAATTTTTAGTGAGAATACCCAATACCTATTGGTATTCCTCAACATTTCTTACTTAGAGGAGTAAGTAGTACAAGTGACCTTGCAAGTAATGAAAATAACACATTATTTTTCTCATCCCTATTACTCCTTTGTAAGTAGAATTATGCCTCAACTGTCCATCTTATTATTGGTCCTCACTTTTCTTCCTCCAGTCTGGCTTCTTCCTATCTATCCAAACACCTCTTGTCCTCTCTTGGTACGCACTATCTGTTCTAGCTACACATAGACCCTCAGCATATACTTACACACAGTCTTAATCCCTAGGCTTTGTCTTTCCTGAAACATTTTGTCCTTTCCTTCAGCCTATCCAAATGCCAACCATAACTCAACACCGAGACTGACTTCCTTCATTAAGCTTTCTTTCATTGCTCCCTCTTTCTTTTTTTTTTTTTTTAAAGATTTTATTTATTTATTTGACACACACAGAGAGAGATTACAAGTAGGCAGAGAGGCAGGCAGAGAGAGAGAGGAGGAAGCAGGCTCCCCGCTGAGCAGAGAGCCCGATGCGGGCCTCGATCCCAGGACCCGGGATCATGACCTGAGCCGAAGGCAGCGGCTTTAACCCACTGAGCCACCCAGGCGCCCTCATTGCTCCCTCTTTCACTGATCTCTCTTCTTCAATGTTTTTTTGGCTGTTACTGCCTATAGAAGTTGTTTTAGCATCTCATTCAACATTGACACAAGGCAGATTATGATGTTCCATAGTTTTATGTTATATCTACAGAATGAGATTATTTTTTCTAGAAGGCTTTCGTATTTCTTTGCCTTTCTTCTCATCACAGGATTTTGATGCATATCTCTTGAATTAAAAACAAATAAGAACAATGAATGACACCACAATGGATTTACTTTAATAAAATTTAGCAATAATAGCACTGTGATGAATAGTCTTAAACTTAAATTAAATGGTATTTCTGTTCAGCATGGGGCTACACTAATACACCAGCCATGTCCAAACAGATACAGTTCATACATAGTTTAATTAGGTACCCTGATAGTAAAAAAATCTAGAAGGCCAAATCAAATTTAACTATAAAATAGTAATTTAATAAGCCTAATAATATCCCATGAAGATATAAACAAAATTTCTTCCTCTTCATCATTTACTTATTTGTTATGTGAAATTATTCTTTTCTTCCTATTAACGTGAGGTATGTTCTTTCCTTTGTTGTCAAGGATGTCAGATGCCTGGCTATAAATTTAGGGGTGGGACCTCTGACTACTGTCCATCCAAGATGCTCAGAAGAATGAGATATAAAGAGATAGACCAATTTGCCTATTTCCTCACCTCTTCCAATGACTGAGTAAAGCCAAGTTTCATGCCCTGATACCAATGACCTGTAAATATGCTTTTGGGATTGAAAATTAATCCTTATCTCCTATCCTACTATAATTTTTTATCCATATTAAACCCACTGTGAATTGGTGTATCTGTTATGCTCCTTTTAAAATTAATTTCAAATTATATGTTATCTATCCACACTGTAGCTTTTAAAGAAAATCATTTTTTAATTATGCTTGATTAATGATTGCAATATTTCCTGGTTAAGAATTTCATTTACTCAGGATGGAAATTAAATTATATGTTAAAATGAACAGCTTGTGTTTTATAGAGAATAGGAGTCTGAGTTTGGTAACATTAGTCTTTGGGATATATTGAAAGGCCTTATAACAACACTGAATATTAAAATGTGCTCTTATTAATATCACTATTATTACTGTTTTTACCATCAATATGGCATTTAAGAAGCTCCCTAATAAATTTCCAAATGTTTTGATCTACCAAAATTGTTACTTTCCATAATAGCATTGAATGTGCTCTTAAACATTCCTAAATTTTGCTATTTTTCAATTGGAATATAAATACTATAAAAGAAATATTCCCTTGACTATTCTTGCTCAAACTGAGACTGTATCTGAAAGTATACTGAGACCAGAGTCACTTGAGGATAAATTGACAATTTCTTCTGGTAGGAAACAAAGGTGTCATACCAAGTTTTCTTAAACTTGTATCTTAATGACTCATAACTGCTCCTGGAAGATTTGGATCCATGTGCTCCTGTTTTGACGAATGAAGGTATTGTGTATTTTGTTAATGTTGTTGATGTGATTGTATTGTCATTTAATAGATATAGCTTCCAAGTGTCTTGATACAAAATACTGTCAGAACAATGGTTAAAGGAAACTTTTCTAAAATTAAGTCATCCTGTGCATACAGCAATATCTAACCTGTTTATCTCCAACTTCTCTTTATCAAGCTTATTTATAATTAATCTATATGAAAATATGATCCAAGAATTTATATAAATAAATAGTAAATGTTGGTGGGGTGTACTACATTTTAATATTTTAATATTAATATTAATATATCAATATTTAATATTTAAAATATTTTTAAAATGTTAATTTGGAAATTGGTAATATTTACTTTGACTTTTTCTGGACAAAAATAATTGAGATTGGTCTATAGGCAAATAATTTAGCCATTTTATCTGTGTGTTAGAGTAGACTTGACTGTTTTCTGAAGAAAACTTCAAATATGCTTGGCTGAGTGCAGAGTTGATGTAGATTATCTCATCAGGTATCAGGTCATAGTATGTATATACAAAGATGTCACTGTTTTCTTCACTCACAGTATGGGTTTGCCCCCAGTTGACAGCAGGGGTTAGCTGCACTCCAGGCTTCAGCACAAATAGAACCTCTGACTCGGAATGTTTGAAGTGATTGTCAGTAAGGATGTCTACTCACTTCACTAGATCATCTTATAATTATTTACTTATTTAATTAGTTGTTTTAGTTTTTCTAAACCATCAGAACCATTTATTTGGCTGAAATGTATGGCTGTGTATCACCTTGCCTTGAAAGAGTGTTATGTGTTTAACACAGGATTGTCTTTATTTTGGACTCATGGAAGATATTTTTTGGGTCTCAGTTCTAGAAAAAATACTTTATCAGAACAATTTTTAAAATGTGGGAAATAATAAAAGCTTATTATAACTGAATTTGTTCACCTTTTAACTTTGGCTGCTAGGAAGCTAAGAGACAATTATTTACCTATTTCTAGCAATGTGTGGGATGGGATATTCTCCTTATATTTTCTGATACAGTTTTGTTTCTACACCCTCAATTTTACTCTGACCTGATTTCCACATCTGTTTGCTTTCTCTAAATCTTTTGGAAACAAGATATCATTCAATAAAGTAATTATTTAAAATACCGCAGAAACTCCAAAGTGGGTCAAAACTTAGCTTGGAGGGGCCCCTCAGTGGCTCAGTTGGTAAAGCATCTGCCTTTCTCTCAGGTCATGATCCCAGGGTCCTAGGATTGAGCTCCACATCAGGTTCCCTGCTCAGTGGGGAGCCTGCTTCTCCCTCTCCCTCTGTGTCCTGGCTCAGCTCGTGCTCTTGCTCTCACTCTCTCTCTATCTCAAATAAATAAAATCTAAAAAAAAAAAAAAAATAAAACAACTTAGCTTAGAAAAGAAGAAAGAATCAATTCCAGTTAAGAGGAAGTAAGGAGAAATGACATCTCTGGAGTTCGAATCATGACAGGCATTCTTCTAATCATGTCATACTTTCACTTAATCATCATCACAACCATGTAAACTATTAAAATATTAGCTATTATTACTGAAAACATACTCTTCCAAGTATTTATTTAAGTTCTTTACATATATTTAAAAATTTAAGTCAACAGTCTTCTGAAGTAGGCAGTAGGATTATCCATAAAACTCAAATAGGGTAAATATCTTGGCTGAGATCGTACAGCTAGTATCTAGAGAAAAAGGATCCACACCAAGATGTTCCAACTCCAGAGCCTCTAATCTTAACATGCCATGCTTTTCCTTATTATCCCCCATTTAATCAGTAAGGAAGCGGGGGCTCTCTAAATATGTAAATAATTTGATATATCCCACGCATGGTGGGACATAACTTCAGAGCCAATGTATTGGCAATAGAATCTATGCTTTTGTCCTCTGTATCGCTCTGCCTTCCAAACACATGTCATATTCCAGAAATTACCCTATGCCAATGTTTCAAAAATACCTTCCCATGAAACTTTAGTTACTGTGGTTATTTGAGTAAAACTTCCCAAGGTAAAAGAAACTTGGGAAATGTTGAGTTAAACAGTTATCTATGCTTAGGAATAACTCAGAACCTTTAGTGTGCTAATCCATTTTCCCAAATATACTTGACAATGAGTCATTTTCATTTCTTTTAACTAAGTATCTTCCAAGATGAGTAACCTGTTTGGAAAACACTGATTTTTTTTTTTTTTTGCTGTATTTCAGATTATTTTGTTTCTTATGACTTAGTGAATTCTCAGTGTCTTCATGAGAATCATACATAGAACTTGGAGTAATCAAGCCTATCACAAAATGTAGTAATTTAGAATATGTGAAGATAAATCAGATGTCATGATTAAGTCCATTGAATTATTTGTTGACATATGATCATTTTCTGATATTTATTTAGTCATTAAAATAAGATTGGAGTAAATTTTAGAGATTAAATAAATTTGTATATTGAAAGGACAAAAAAACACCTACTAATGAAACAATTCTCAAAGGGTGTAAGGGGTGCTTTCTAGAGAAACACACTAAGTCATATTACATGAAAAACAGAGAAACAATCTTCATTATGTAAGCCAAATTGTATTTCATCTTTACAAGGGGGTATTTCCCTTGAATCATCTCAAATCATCTTTTATGTCTTCCTTAAATTTAAGTCAATATCCTTTGGCCAGGCTTCTTATGAAGCTAAATTGATTGTCTCAACACTTTAAAAATCTTCTTTGCTAAGAACTCATTTATTTGGAAATACAAAATGCACCCAAAAAAAAGACCTTACTTAAATTTTACATAATAATAATTGATTCTAAATAAAGAGCAAAAGAAAGAGGAAAAAGCAGAATGCTGACTGAATTTAAACTGAAAGATATTTTCTTAAAAGGTTTATGGCTTTCTAGCTCACTAGTTTCAACAACTACAGACTAAAATATTAATTAGTGTTAGTAAAATGAACTGAGTTAATAAAAAAGATGTACAAGTAACTAATATTGTAGAATTGTATCTCCTAATATTAAATTTCCAGGTTATTTCATTAATTTTAAACATCATGTACAATGAGAAACATGCAAACAATGCTTGATTCATCATATACCCTGAATCAATAGGGTTCAAATTGATTTTCTCTAGAAATGTTTTAGCTCTCATATTCTCTGGGCAAAATCTTTTGGTAGTAAACTAAACAGATGTTTCATCTGACCCATCGGTGACTTAGATTAATGGAACCGTACTAATTCTATTTAATTGACATATGAATTTAATTGTAACTTCCCTAGGCCTCAGTTTTCTCTATTATGAAATGGCAATAATTTTTATGAGAATTGTGTTAGATATATTGCTGCTTAACAAATGAACACAGACTTAGTCACCATTTGTTCTATCGGGGAGAAGTCTGGGCCCAGCATGGCTCAGCTGGTTCAGGCCTTAAAAGGTGAAATCAAAGTGTCAGCTGGCCTGGGCTACTGCTAGAGATCTGGTTAAGAATCTACTTCTAAGCTCATTCAGGTTTTTGACAAAAATCAGTTCTCCTCAGTTGTAGGGCTTCACAATTTTAGGTGCCTGGTCCCCTTGATCTTTAGAACCAGCAGCCATGCTTGAGGCCTTTTCCCATGCTTTAAACCCCTCTTTCTCTCTCTTACCTTTTCTGTTTTTCTTTTCTTTTTTAATTAATAGAATTTACTTTTTCGAGCAGTTTTAGATTTATAGAAAAAATGAGGAGGTAATACAGAGTCTCCATATACTCTCCTTCTTCCTAGTTTCCCCATTTATTAACATCTTGTATTAGTGTGATACATTTGTTACAATTAATGGACCAGTATTATTGCTATTTATTATATAGTTAATTTTTATTAACTGAAGCCTATATATTACATTAACATTTACTATTTGTATTGTAGTATTTTTGTTGTTGTTGTTTTGTATTGTAGTATTCTATGAGGTTTGACGAATGCATAATGTATTTACCATTACCATGTCATATAGAACAAGTTCACCTCTAAAAAATTTAAATAAATAAAAATTCCTGTGCTTCACCTATTCATCCCTCTCCTCTTTTAACCAAACCCCTGGTAACCACTGATGTTTTTACAGTCTCCATAGTTTTGCGTTTTTCAGAATGTCCTAATATTGAAATCATAGTTTGCAGACTTTACAGATTGGCTACTTTCTTTCGTAATATGCATTGAAGGTTCCTATCTCTTTTCATGGCTTAATAGCACATTTCTTTTAGTTGTAAATAATATTCTATTGTCTGGATGTACCAAAGTTTGTTTATCCATTCACTTATTGAAGGACATTTGGTTGCTTCCAGGTTTGGGCAATTATGAATAAAACTGCTCTCAACATCGGCATGCAGGTTTTTGTGTAGACAGAAATTTTCAGTTCATGTGGGTAAACATCAGGTAGGATGATTGGTGGATCATATGGTAAAGAATATTGAGTTTAGTAAGAAACCACCAAATTGTCTCCCAAAATAACTGCATCATTTTGCATTCTCACCAGCAATGAATGAGAGTTTCTGTTGCTCCACATACTTGCCAGCATTTGATGTCAGTATTCTGGATTTGAGCTATTTTAAAAGGTTTGTAGTGATAGGGCAGATATTTTTAATTTTAATGAAGTCTAGTTTATCAAATATTTCTCAACTGGAGCTTGCCTTTGGTATTGTATTTAAAAGTTATCACCATATAGGGGTGCTTGGGTGTCTCAATTGGTTAAATGTCTGACTCTTGGTTTTGGCTCAGGTCATGATCTCAGGATTATGAGATCAAGTCCCATCTCTGGCTCTGCACTGGGCATGGAACCTGCTTTAGATTCTCTCCCTCTCCCTCTCCTCCCTACCTAAAAAAAGAAAAAAGGTATTATTGACCTTGACCATACTCAAGGTCATCTAGGTTTTCTCCTATGGTATCTTCTAGGAGTTTTATAGTTTTGTGTTTTACATTTAAGTCTGTGATTCACGTTAACTTGTGCGAAGGTGTAAGGTTTGTGTCTAGATCCATCTTACTGCATGTGGATGTCCAATTGTTCTAGCACCATTCGTTGAAATGACTATTTTTGATCCATTGTATTGCCTTTGTTCCTTTGTCAAAGACCAGTTGACTCTATTTATGTGAATCTCTTCTGGGTTCTCTATTCTGTGCCTTTGATCTCTTTGTCCATTCCTTTGCCACTACCTCACTGTCTTGATGACAACAGCTTTAGAACAAGTTTTGAAGTTGGTTAGTGTCAGCCTTCCAACTTGTTCTTCTCCTTCAATATTATGTTGGTTTTTCTTTGTCTTTTGCCTATGTCTATGAACTTCAGAAGCTGTTTCTCAGTATTCATAAAATAAGCTGGAATTTTTATTGGGATTGGATTGAATCTATAAATCAAGTTGGGAAAAACTGACATCATGACAATATTAAGTCTTCCTACCCGTGAACATGGACTATTTCTCCATTTACTTACTTCTCTTTGACTTTGTTCATCCAAGTTTTGTAGTTTTCCCCATACAGAGTTTCTATATATTTTGTTAGATTTACACCTAAGTATTTCATGTTTGGGGGTACAATGTAAATAATGTTGTGTTTTTAAATTCAAATTCTGTCTATTCATTGCTGGTATATGGGAAAACAATTGACTTTTATACATTAACCTTGTATCTTGCAACGTTACTTTAATCACCTATTAGTCCGAGTATATTATTTTTGTCATTTCTTTCAGATTTTCTATGTAATTTGCTATGTCATCTGTGAATAAAGAGAGTTTTATTTTTTTCTTTCCAGTCTATATACCTTTTATTTCCTTTTCTTATTATATTAGCTAGAACTTCCTCTACAATGTTGAAAAGGAGTAGTGAGATTAGACATCCTTGCCTTGTACCTGATCTTAATGGGAAAATTTCATGTTTTCTTGCTATCAAGTATGACATTTCTACAGGTATGTTTTTGATTTATTTTATCAAGCTGAGATAGTATTCCTATATTCCTAGTTTACTGTAAGTTTTTATCATGCATAGATGTTAGATTTTGTCAAATGCTTTTTCTGCATATATTGATATGATGATATGATTGTTTTTTTCTTTTTTAGCCCCTATTGTTGTGATGGATAACATTAATTGCTTTTTGAATGTTGAATCAGTCTTTCATACTGGGAAAAATACCAATTGGTCGTGGTATAAAATTATTTTTATACATCATCAGTTTATATTTGCTAATATTTTTGCACCTGTATTCATGAGAGATATTAATCTGTATTTTTTTTACTGTAATATCTTTGTCTGGTTTTGGTACTAGAGTAATGCCAACCTCATAGAATGAGTTAGGAATTATTCTCTCTGCTTCTAGTCTATGAAAGAGATGGTAGAGTATCATTATAATTTCTTAAATATTCATTAAAATTCACTAGCAACCCCATTTGGGCCACATGCTTTCTGTTTTAGGTTATTAATTATTGATTCACCTTTTTAATAGATGTAGTCTTATTCAGATCATCTGTTTCTTTTTGCATGAGCTTTTGCAACTTTTGTCTTTTAAGGGATTCATCCATTTCATCTAGGTTATCAAATTTATGGGCATAGAGTTGTTCATAGTATTTTGTTGTTGTTGTTATATTTTTAATGTCCATTGGATCTGTAGTGGTGTCCTGACTTTCACTTTTAGTGTTAGTGATTTGTGTCCTTTCTTTTTTTCCTAGTCTGGCCAGAGGCTTATTGATTTTATTGATCTTTTCATAGAAATACTTTTTTATTTTGATTTTTCCTTGTTGGTATCCTATCTGCAATTTCATTGATTTCTGGTCTAATTCTTTTTTTCTACTTGCCTCAGATTTTATATGCTCTAGTTTTTCTAATTTCCTAAATTGGAAATTTAGATTATTGATTTTGTATCTTTCTTTTTGAATATATGTGTTCAAGTCTATAAATTTGCCTCTGAACACTGCTTTCACTCTATCCCACAAATTTTTATGTTATTTTTTCATTTTCATTTAGTTCTCAATATCTTTTAATGTCTTTTGATATTTCTTCTTTGACCAATATGTTACTTAGAAGTGTGTTGTTTAATCTCCACATATTTGGGGATTTTCCAGTTACTTTTCTGTTAACTGCTAGTTTTATTCCATTGTAATCTGTGAGCAGACATTGTGTGATTCCTCCTTAAATTTGTTAATGTGTGTTTAGTGGCCCAGAATGTGGTCTGTCTTGGTGAATGTTTCATGTAAGCTTGAAAAAAAAAATGTGTATTCTGCTGATGTTGGATGGAATAGCCTATAGATGTCAATATATGCACTTATTAGCATCATTAAGTTTAACTCTGCGATGGTTCTTTCTCTTCAAATAATTATTTTGCTCAATTTCTCTCTCCGCTTCTTCTGGAATCCTAATTACCCATGTGTTATCTATTTGATATTGCCCCACAGATATCAGTTATTTTTTCTAATTTTTCAATTTTCTATCCTTTAATGTTTGGCTTGGCCAATTTCTATTTATCCCTTTAGGTTCACAGAATTGTTGCTCCACCCAGTGTTCTGGAAGACCATACCAATAATTTCTGATATATTTTTTCATTTTAATGTGTATAATATTTGCTTCTATCTCTATGCATATTTATACCCATTTTCTTCCTTTTCTGTTAGATTCTTTAACTTACCAATCACAGTTATTTTAAATGCCTTGCTTAGTTAATATTAACTTCTGGGCTATACTTCTTCTGACTGATATTCATATTTTCGTGCATTTTTACATATGCTGTAATTTTTGGTTGCACATCAGATGTGGTTGTTAAAGAATAATAGATAATAGGGAGAAAATAGAATAATATTTACCACTAAATATTTACCCATTTTTCTGTTAGACTTTTAATGTATGAAGTTGAGTGAATCTAATCTGAAGTTGATTTGGGTCTATATCACTTCAGGTTTACCACTGTCTGAATACCAGCCAGAATTTGCATATCTCTGTATAGCTCAGCTGCCAGCTCTCCAAGAACTGTGGAAGAGTTCTACCCGTTTTATTGTTTGGCTGTCAATTTTTGCTACCCAATTATACTCTCCAGTTTTCTGGCCTTCAGGTGATTTCTGTTCTCCTGCTACCTAGACATCAGTCTTTGGAAAACTTTTGTTGTGCACTTAGAGATGGCCTGGAGACTCTTAGAGGAATTACTATCAGTTGTTCTCAGCTCTTCCCCAGCTTTTGGAAGGCCACTAGGGTGAAAACAGTGGAGATTAAAATACCGGAGATTAAAGATGGATTTCTCAGCTCTCCTAAGCAGTTCTTGCCTTGCTCTTGATGATGGCATAGAATTCCATGGATTAATTTTTCTTAGTTATCCTATTTTGGCTACAACCTTTAGCAAATTGTTGCCTTGCACTTGGTGAAGGCCCCATCTACCTTAAGGAGCTCTTTCAGCTCTTCTGATCTATTCTCAGCCTTCAACTTACTCCTCTGATGCAGATCTTGAGGTTCCACAGAAAGGTATTGTTGGATGGGTGCACACTCCTTCTGAGTTTGAGGTTCATTGAGGTTCAGATCCATCAATAATGGCCACACCACATGTTCTCCAAAATCACAGTGATCATACAGTTCAAATTTTAAGATTGGCTTGTAACCACCTTGTGTAGCTACTTAACTGAGAAAGCTTGCATATCGCTAGGGACTCAAAGCAAGAAAGTAGAACTCTGTGGAAAACAAACTCCAACTCCAACAACAACAACAACAACAACAACAACAACAACAACAGCAACAACAACAAACCAGCAAGAGTTAAAAGAAAATAATAATTTGAATTAGTCAAGTAAGAGCATTTACTTTGATTCTTGTATGTCCATAATTTCATGATCTGAGAACGATGTTTGTTCAGAGTTTATCTGTATTGAGTAGGTTTTGATTGCTCTTTGGTCATTTTAAAGTAAAATTGCTATTAAATATAGCATAATTTGTGTGTCTATATTAATAAAAATATTTTCAAGTTAAAGGGATTCCTATTAAAGAAAACTAGTTGAAAGTTAGTCATTTTTCAACATTGATATGTTTTCTTAATATTTTTATAAAACTGGTAAAATTTGGCAAGACTGAGAGATTAGGGCAGTTCACTTTTCACAGTAGTTACCAAGCTTGGCTCTTTATTGGAATGACCTGGTGAGGTTTTTGAAAAGCACAGATTTGTTTAACTACCCCACCCCCCAGGACTACCCCCCCTTTTTTTTTTTCAGATTGACTAGATCCCCAACATAGGGCTTGAACTGAGGCTACTAAGTTTAAGAGTCTCACACTCTAGTGACTGAGCCAGCCAGGAACCCCAAGCTTTTTAAATCATAATGCCATGAAGTGGAACAAAAGAGTTATCTTTTTAAAAAAAATATTAATTCATTGTGACTGTG
Organism: Ailurus styani; assembly: GCA_002007465.1. Classification (NCBI taxonomy): domain Eukaryota; kingdom Metazoa; phylum Chordata; class Mammalia; order Carnivora; family Ailuridae; genus Ailurus; species Ailurus styani. The sequence goes on along the minus strand of LNAC01000167.1, from coordinate 1,424,315 downwards.
TAGGTGTTTGAGAAACACTGCACTAAGGTTATTATTATTTAACATCAAGAGGAAGGAATCAGAATAAGCAATTAGTTACATAAAAGGTAAAGTCATCAATTCTCAGCTGTTTAGCCCGGTGAATTTCTTATATCTAATTTGACCTCTGTATGTTGAGGTCATGGGATTTTATTCTAAATGTTTTGAACTTTGTGTCTTATTTTTCATATTCTCTTTATCATTTAATACTCAAAAAACCATGCAAAATATTTTAAGGTATTATTTCCTTTCCTGCACAGTGTTCCTATAAAGAGAGTGGCAAGATAGTTCTACATTTGTTTTAACAGGGCTACACTGTTAAGGATTGCAGTCTTAGCATTGAGAAATTTCTCCTCCCTTTAACTGGGAAGAAAGTTCAGTGACTAAACATCCATTCCCAAATATGAAAAATAAATGTTAAGTTCTATAAAACCTTGGGGAAAGTAGCATCTAAGAATGCAATGAAAGCATCATGTTTTTTCTCAGTAATAGAAGCCTGAACTGAGAACCAATTTAAGTGCAAGGTGAACTTTAAAATGATCTGTCATATTCTCCTCTTTAATAGGAGCTAGAGACAGAGATAACAATGCCCAGGACAGAATACTGGAAACCTAATTTAACCCAAGTCACACTCAGTAGTGGATGTATTTGGGGACGTTGTTTAGATTGAATTATAATGTTGGTAACCTACATCATGGAAAATGAAACCATGAGGACAGTATCCTGAGTTTGATCACTTTATTTTTTTACGATTTTATTTATTTCCAGAGAGAGAGTGAGAGTGCAAGCAGGGTGAGCAGCAGGCAGAGGGAGAAGCAGACTCCCTGTTGAGCAAGGACTCCATCCCAGGACACTGGGATCATGACCTGAGCCGAAGGCAGACACTTAACTGACCAAGCTACCCAGGCGTCCCAAGTTTGATCACTTTTATCTTCCAAATGTCCACGAGTTCCAAACTCCAGACATTTGGTTATCTAACCAATGTATATCACATCTGACAAAAGGTTCTTCACGAGAAATGGTAGATATATACCAACTTCACAAAAACCTAATACAAATGTATAACTTACTAGCTTATCATGGGCTTTTTGTGTAAAAAATAGTGTAAAACAAGTAAATATTAACTTTGTAATTATTATTTATTATTTACATTGTTTACATATTATTTTTATATGTAAATAACAAGTGTCTTGTAAGACAGAGGTAGAGGGAGCATTTACACAAACAAAGGAGGAGGCAAAGTCCTCATGGAGACAGAGATTGGAGTCAAGTGGCCATAAGACAAATGATGCCAATAGTCATCAAAAGCCAGAAGATGCGAGGAACAGATTTTCCTCTGCAGACTGCAAAGGGCATTGGGCCCTGCCAACACTTTGACTTCAGACTTCTGGCTTGGAGAACTATGAAACATTAATTTTTGCATTTTAAGACACTCTGTTTTTAAAATTTTGTTACAGTAGCCAAAAGAAACATCCTGAAAATAATCTGGAAAAAAAGAATTTGTTCTGTTTGGTAGGCACACAGAAATGCAAGAAACCCATGGATAATTGTCTTCTGACAACATTCATAACTCATTTTTACACTACCTTGGCTTCCAGAGAATTCTTCCATAAGTATGACACTCTGTCTACCACTGAATTACATGACAAACAGAAGCTAGACCAAACCCATTCAATTTGCCTTATATGGCATTTAATTAAGGATACTATCAACAGGACTCCAAGCAGCAGAATGGAGCCAATATCTGGTATATATCTGGTATACCAGACTGAGGTATGAGACAAACCAGCTGAACAAAATCCATACATTATTAGTGTCTACTTTGGAAAGACAGGCGGCTTTCTTTCTTTCTTTCTTTCTTTCTTTCTTTCTTTCTTTTTCTTTCCTTCTTTCTTTCTTTCTTTTTTTAAAGATTTTATTTATTTATTTGACAGAGAAAGATCACAAGTAGGCAGAGGCAGGCAGAGGGAGAGGGGGAAGCAGGCTTCCTGCTGAGCAGAGAGCTCGATCCCAGAACCCTGAGATCATGACCTGAGCCAAAGGCAGAGGCTTAAACTAGTGATCTACCCAGGTGTCCCAAGACAGGTAGCTTTCTACTTATGTTTCTGCATTGACATTTCAATACAAATAAATGTCAAATAAATAAGGAGTCAGTTATCTCTCTATAAATCCACCTCGAGTAAGCAAGGACAGCTTTATTTTGGAGAGATCTCATCAGTCTTCTGAGGTCTCATAGTGTATTCTTGGTGTTTCTTTAATAACTTAAAGGTCTCTCTCTTTTTTTTTTTTTAAGATTTTATTTATTCATTTGACACAGAGAGAGAGATTACAAGTAGGCAGAGAGGCAGGCAGAGAGAGAGGAGAGAGGAGGAAGCAGGCTCCCCGCTGAGCAAAGAGCCCGATGTGGGCCTCGATCCCAGGACCCTGAGATCATGACCTGAGTAGAAGGCAGCGGCTTTAACCCACTGAGCCACCCAGGCGCCCTAACTTAAAGGTCTCTTAAGACTACATTTAAGATGTAAATTGCAGTGTGTGTGTGTGTGTGTGTGTGTGTGTGTGTGTGTGTGTAAAATATGTACAAATATTATATAAAATAGAATAAATATATAACATAATTATATAAAAATATATATTATAAAATTTATAATAATTTTTATATATGGTGTGAGATAGGAGTCTAACTTCATTCTTTTGCAGGTGGGTATCCAGTTGCCCTAAAATTCTGTACAGTGTTAATACATGCACAATTTTGTGTAGCCACCATCATAAGAAACTTAACTTGTAATTTAACTAATCTTAATGTAAATGGCCCCATGTGACTATTGGCTACTGTGTGACTATAGCACAGATCAGATAAATATCATCTCATTGAATTACATTTTTAAAAAATGAAAGAAAAAAAAGAAAAGAAAAAAAAAACCAAAAATGCATTCTGTAAAAATATTCTTCAAGAACAAGGGGAATATATCACTGTCCTGAACATTTGAAGAAATTAAGTGTAGGTTTCTGAAAATTGTTTATTATTTGGACCAGAAGAAAGTTTTTCCTTTAAAGATTTTATTTATTTGTTTGACACAGAGAGAAAAAGACAGTGAGAGAGGGAATACAAGCAGGGGGAGTGGGAGAAGGAGGAGGCTTCCCGCTGCACAGGGAGCCTGATGCGGAGCTAGATCCCAGGACACTGGGATTATGACCTGAGCCTAGGCAGACAACAGATGCTTAACTACTGAGCCACCCAGGAGCCCCTGGACCAGAAGAAAATTTAAAACAAAACAAAACAAAAGAACTTGTTATCCACAAAAGGATGATAGTGACAGAGAACAGAAGTCAACCTATGGATTAAAGGTATTACTGTTAGGATAGGGCAAAAACTGGAATAGAACCAATAATGAAAGATAAAATAATTCAAAAGAATCTCTCTTGAGGTTTAAAAAGTCATGAATATGTAGATCAAAGGGCTCATTAAACTTTAGATCAAATTAATGAAAAGAGACACCAAGAAAAATCCTCTTACTCTTTCTATAAAAGGTTAATGAAAATAATTCTACAGTCACTCAAATCGCCTACAAAAGAACAAAATCAAACTGTTGGTTTTCTGTTTGCCATAAAATATGAATGAGCTAACAATGTTTATAGACTTTTGAGAGATAAGAGTTTGGTGACCCCAAAATTCTCTAATAACATAATCAGTTTTGATATTTCAAGAAAAATGTACAATATTCTCAAAAATCTCAAGGGCTCGAACAATACTGGCCATGAATATTCCTCAGAAAGAATGATTGGAAAATAAGAATTTAAGCAAAACAGGAACACGAAAATACAAAGTAATTATTGAATTCGAATAGGAACTTAGCATTTAAAATAGTTAAGTAAAATTGCATCTAAGAATACATTTATTGGGAGATGTCAATTTTATGTTTAAATGTTTATATTTGTATAAACATTATATATATTTATATTTATATGTTTAAATATAAATCACTTAAGGTGAGTTGGATGTTAAGATATGTATTATGTGTATAAAAACAAGAGTGGATGGAAATAAAAATGTAGCAAATATTTCATTTTTTATCCTATAACTCAATAGGATAATAAATGTAGAAAAGATTTTTGAAAATTTTAATGGGAATTATTTGTAAATAATTACTCTATAAACACTGATAAATTAAAATCACTGGAGAAACATAAGACAAAATCAGTCAACACAGCAAAAGTTAAAAAACATATTGAAAAAGTAAAACAAGGAGGCATGGAAATTAGAAAGGATTAGATCCAAGAGAAGTACAGGCAAGCATATCTATTATGATAATAAATAAAGGTTTTTTTTCCTCCCCTGTTATGAAATAGTCTTAAATATAAACCTACACTGCTTAGATGAGCCAAAACTGAAATAAAATTTCTAAGAAATGTCAAAAATTAAAAATGGGTTTAGTTTTACCAGGTAAATTCAAATCAATGAAAATAAGTATCGGTATTAATTTTATGCAAAATAAAATACATATCAAAACACTAAATGAGGGAGAAGGTAATTATATACTCCCAAAAGATGCAATGTACAAAGAAAATGTAATATTGATGAAGCATTGTGGTTTAAGTAGCAAAAACATTAAGTGAAATAAGTCAGTCAGAGAAAGACAAGTACCATATGATTTCACTCATATGTGGAATTTAAGAAACGAAACAAACAAGCAAAGTGGGCTGAGAGAGAGAGAGGAGGAGGAAAGAAAGAGAGAGAGAGAGGCAAACCAAAAAACAGACTCTTAACTATAGACAACAAAGTGACGGTTACTAGAAGGGAGGTGGGTGGGAGATGGCCAAAACAGGTGATGGGGATTAAGGAGGGCACTTGTACGAGCACCAGGTGGTGTATGGACGTGTTGATCACCATCTTGTACACCTGAAACTAATACTACACTGCATGTTAACTAACTAGAATTTGAATAAAAACTTAAAAAAATAGCAAGAGCACTAAAAAGGAAAGCAAATGTTAGTGAAAATGTAAGAAGACAACACCAGAAACCTAATTGTGTATTAATTTAACAGGACATAATTAGCTTTCTGACAATAGGTGAACAAAATAAATCATGGCAAATGATTTCACATTATAATTAATAAGGTTGCAAAAAATTAATTTTTACCGTACCAAAAACTAGTATTCCTATAATAAGCAAGCAAGAAAAAATAAATGAACAGTATAATCATCAGAAAGCAAAAATTAATATAATCAAATGCAATCACTAAAAGGCAAGAGTCAAAATAATAAAAATAGAATCTTCTATAGAGAAATTATAGATATTTACATAGGATGTCAAAAATCACTAGAATGATTTTGAAATGTAAACACTTATAAAAGTGACAGAAAAGAGCTGAATACAGAAGCTTGAAAAAGGAAGAAATCCCATTGATAATAGAGTAATCAAAATTCCTCAAAATAACCATAATAGGAAATGTGTGGGAACTATATATATATAAAAAGAGAGAGAAAATCACATCCATTTACACAGGCTTAAAAGGATCATTTTAAAAGTGAAATAAATTTTAAGGAGGAAAATTTACCTTCAATTTACTTATGTGACTTATATGACTACTTTACTTATGTGACTAATGAAGCCTCCAGTAAAGTTCTAATGGATTTCTTTAAAAGAGAACAATTCTAGAATTAAAATTTTTAAAAATATGTCATCATCAGTTTTGAAACAAACGTGATGAGGAACACCTCCACCTATTATTCCAGATAATACTATAGTATTGCCCATGCCATGATACCATTGCACAAAGAAACAAACCAAAGGAGCAGAATAGGTAGTTCTTGAAGAGGACATTGAAATATATTCTAAAATACCAATGTTAAGCAAGGGATAAATTAGTACATAAAAGACTTTTGGAAATCGGCTATATGAAAATAACCATACTTGACCCTCCCCTTATAATAAACATGAAAATAAAACCAGAAAACTTTAAAATATTAATTGTAAAACACCAGGTTATGAAAACAAGAAAGATTCGACAGTCTTTTTTTTTTTTTCCAATACTCATTTCTTTATTGAGGTATAATACATATATAACAAAATTTACCTTTTAAAGCATATAATTCACAAAACTGTGTAGAAATCACTACTATGTAATTCCAGACCTTTTAATCACTCCAAAAAGAAACTCTGTGCCCATTATCAGTAGCTTCCCATCCTTCATTCCCCTATCCCATGGCAACTACTAATTTACTTTCTCAATAAATTTGTCTATTTGGACATTTCATATAAATGGATTTAGATAATGTAGACTTTTTTTTACCTGTTTTATGTTTGTTTGTTTTACTAAACATAATGTTTCCAAGTTTCATCTATGCTGTAGCATGCATCAATATTCATCTTTATGGTGGAGTAGTATTTCATTGTGTGGATATACCATAATTTATATACCCATTCATCCATTGATAGACATTTGGGTTGTTTCACATGATGGATATTATAAATAATAATGTTATGCAGATTTTTAAAATATGTTTTTGTGTGAACATGCCTAATCCTCTTATGTATATCCCTAGGGGTGGGATTACTGGGTTATTCGACAGTCTTAATATTAAAAACTATATAACATACCTAAATTTATATAAAATATAAATTTATATATAAATATATAAAAATAAATATTCTATTATCACAGATGAAAATTAGAAAATAGCAAAGCTTTCTACATTTAGAAAACTGGAAATGGTATATATAACCAATAAAACCACAAGAAATATGTCTCTCCTATCCATGGAAGTAAAGACTAAAACAGGAAAACATGATTATCCTCATGGGTCCATCATAATCGTTTGAGGCTTTAAAAACAGCAGCAGAAGGCAGAAGAGTCAGAGAGATGGGACAGAAGAAGAGACAAGAGAGATGAAACACAAGGAGTGTTCAAAGACAGTAGAGGTATAAGAAGGATTCAAGTTGCCTTTGCTAACTTTGAAGATGGAGAAAAAGGCCCTAACCAAACATTTGGGTGGACTCTAAAGCTGAGAGCCAATAGCCAGCAAATTTTCTAGGACTTTATCAGTACTACAACTGCACAGAACTGAGTTTTTCCAACAGCCTGAATGAGCTTAGAAATGAATTCATTTCGCCACCAGAGAAACAGCCTTTGTAACGCCTTGATTTCAGCCTTGTGAAACCAGGAACAGAGAACCAGCTGAGCCCTTCCCTGGACTTCTGGCCTACAGGACTCTACGAAGATAAAGAGTCATTGTTTTGTGCCTCTAAATTTTTGGTAATTTGCTATAGCAGCCACAATGAACTAAAAGATAAGAAAAAATTTTCTCCTGATGATTTGTCAAAGATTAAACAAACAAAAAGTCATTGCTGAAAGGCAGGCAGCTATATTTAATACTGACTAAATACAAATTATTTCAGATTTTTCTGAAAACCAACATGCTAGCATGTATACAGAGCTTTAAAGATGTCCATATTCTGTAGTGTGCTATTTCTGTCTTTAACAATCTACTGTTGGGCGCCTGGGTGGCTCAGTGGGTTAAAGCCGCTGCCTTCAGCTCAGGTCATGATCCCAGGGTCCTGGGATCGAGGCCCACATCGGGCTCTCTGCTCAGCAGGGAGCCTGCTTCCTCCTCTCTCCTCTCTCTCTGCCTGCCTCTCTGCCTACTTGTAATCTCTCTCTCTGTGTCAAATGAATAAATAAAATCTTTAAAAAAAAAAAAATAAAAAAAAAAACAAAAAAAAACAAAAAAACAATCTACTGTTAAGTACTAATTAGAGCTAACAACCAAAATTCAAATATAAGGGTATTATTTAAAATAGCAAAATATTTGGAAATCACCTTTACTCTCAAATTAAATTTCATAGCTTGTATGTTGAAATATCACTAAGGCAATAATACCATACTACCAGAAATGACTTAAATGTATTGCTATGCACAAATATACCCAAAAAACAGTTCTACATGAAAACGTGTGCTTCAAAAATAAACAAAACCTCTCCTCTCTCTCTGTCTCTCCTAGCTTGACACACACACACACACACACACGCACACACGTGGGCGCGAGTGCACACACAAACACACCAGAGCAATGAAATCATACCACATATTAAATGCTTATGTAAATTTTTAAAATTTACTTATTTTTATTTTAATTCCAGGGTAGTTAACATATAGTGTTATATTAGTTTCAGGTATACAATACAGTGATTCATTGGTTTCATGTATTACTCAGGCTCATCAAGATAAGTGTACTCTTAATCCCCTTCACATATTTCACCCAACACCCACCCACCTCCTCTCTGGTTACCATCTGTTCTCTCTCTATAGTTCAGAGTTTTTTTGGTTTTTCTCTCTCTTTTTTTTATTCTCTTTGTTCATTTGTTTTGTTTCTTAAATTCCACATATGAGTGAAATCATATGGTATTTGGATTTCTCTGACTGGCTTATTTCTTTCAGTATTGTATTCTCTAGCTCCTTCCATGTTGTTTCAAATGGCAAGATTTCATCCTTTTTTATGGCTGAGTGAGATTGCATTATATATCTATCTATTGATCGAGATAGATTGAATAGATGGACAAAGAAGATTAGGTATCTATCTATTGATCTTTCTAATATTCTTTGTCCATTCATCTATCATCAGCCTTGTCTTGTTCCTGACCATAGAGGAAAAGCTCTCAGTTTTCCTATAGAAGATGATGTTAACTGTGGATTTTTCAAAGATGGCCTTATTATGTTGAGGTGTGTTTCTTCTAAACCTACTTTATAGAAGGTTTTTTTTTTTATCATGATTAGATGTTGTACTTTGTCAAATGTTTTTTCTGCATTTATTGAAATGATCATATTGTTTTTATTTTTTCTCTTATTGATGTGATGTATCATGTTGATTGACTTGTGAATATGAACCACCCTTGCATCCCAGGAATAAATTACATTTGATCGTGGTGAATGATTCTTTTAATGTATTATTGGATTTAGTTTGCTAGTATTTTATTGATGGTTTTGCATTTATATTCATCAGAGATATTAGCCTGGAGTTCTCTTTTTTTGTGGGGTCTTTATCTGGTTTTGGTATCAGAGTAATGCTGGCCTCATAGAATGAATTTGGAAGTTTTCCTTCCTCTTTCATTTTTTGGAAAAGTTTAAGAAGAATAGGTATTAATTCTCCTTTAAATCTTCTGTACAATTTGCCTGTGAAGCCATCTGGTCCTGGGCTTTTGTTTGTTGGGAATTTTTTTTTTTTTTTTAAGATTTTATTTATTTATTTGACTCAGAGAGAGAGATTACAAGTAGGCAGAGAGGCAGGCAGAGAGACAGGGAGAGGAGGAAGCAGGCTCCCTGCTGAGCAGAGAGCCCGATGCGGGCCTCGATCCCAGGACGCTGAGATCATGACCTGAGCCGAAAGCAGAGGCTTTAACCCACTGAGCCACCCAGGCGCCCGGGAATTTTTTTATTACTGATTCAGTTTCTTTGCTAGTAATTGGTATGTTCTAATTTTCTACTTCTTCTCGCCTCAGTGTTTATAGGTTATATGTTTCTAGGAATTTATCCAATTCTTCTAGGTTGTCCAAGTTGTTGGCATATAATTTTTCATAATTTTCTCTTATAATCATTTGCATTTCTGTGGTGAAAGTTGTTATTTCTCCTTTTTCATTTGTGGTCTGTGTGTGTGTGTGTGTCTGGCTAGATGTTTATCAGTTTTGTTGCTCTTTTCAAGGAATCAGCTCCTGGTATCATTAATCTGTTCTATTGTTTTGTTTTGTTTTGTTTTTTTAGTTTCTGTGTAATTTATTTCTGCTGTAATCTTTATTATTTCCCTTCTGCTGGCTTGGGGTATTGTTTGTTCTTTTTCTAGCCCATTTATTTATTTATTTATTTAAAGATATTATTTATTTATGTGATAGAGAGAGATCACAAGTAGGCAGAGAGGCAGGCAGAGAGAGAGGAGGAAGCAGGCTCCCTGCTGAGCAGAGAGCCCGATTGGGGGGCTTGATCCCAGGACCCTGAGATCATGACCTGAGCCGAAGGCAGAGTCTTTAACCCACTGAGTCAGCCAGGTGCTCCTTTCTAGCCCTTTTAGAGGTAAGGTGAAGTTGTTTGAGATTTTTCTTGCTTATTGAGGTAGGCCTGTATTGGTATAAACTTCCCTCTTAGAACCAATTTTCTGTGTCCCAAAGATTTTGGACTGTTGTGTTTTCATCTTCATTTCTTTCCATGTAATTTTTGATGTCTTCTTAGAACAATTGGTTGAGCCATTCATTGTTTAGTGTCATGTTATTTAAGCTCCTTGTATATGTGTTCTTTCCCAATTTTTTCTTGTGGTTGATATCTAGTTTCATACCCTTGTGGTCAGAAAAGATGCATGCTATGACTTTGATCTTTTTAAGTTTGTTGAGACTTGTTTTATGGCCTAATGTATGATCTGTTCTGGAGAATGTTCCATGTGCACTTGAAAAGAATGTGTATTCTGTTTTAGGATGGAAAGTTCTGAATATATCTATTAAATCCATCTGGTCTAGTGTATCATTCAAACCCACTCTTTCCTTGTTGATTTTCTCTTTGGATGATCTGTCCATTGATATATCTGGGATTTTAAAGTCCTCTACTATTATTGTATTATTTTTGATTAGTTCCTTTATGTTTGTTATTAACTCTTTTATGTATCTTGGTGTTCCCATGCTGGGTGCATAAATATTTACAATTGCTATTGTAAGAATGATAACCTTCCTTGATAGAGTATTCTTGGTTGTAGGTTTTTTTCTTTCAGCACTTTGAATACATCATTCCACTCCTTTCTAGCCTGAAGTTTCTGCTGAAAAATTCACTGATAGCCTTATGGGGCTTCCCTTGTATATAACTGTCTTTTCTCTTACTGCTTTTCAGTTTTTTCCTTTAACATTACTTTTTTTACCATCTTAGTTAATATATGTCTTGGTGTGGACCTGGTCGGGTTCAGTTTTTTGTGGTATCTCTGTGCCTCCTCGATCTGGATATCTGTTTCCTTCCCCATCTTAAGGAAGTTCCACTGTTATTTCTTCAAAGAAATTTTCTGCCCCCTTTTTTCTCTTCTTCTTCTAGGAACCCTATAACATGAATATTATACACCTGATGGAGTTGCTAAGCTCCCTAAGTCTATTCTCATTTTGCATCATTTTTTTTCCTCTCACCTGCTCAGCTTGATTCTGTCTTCCAAATTGCTAATTTATCTCTCTGCTTCCTCTAGTCAGCTATTTATTCCATCTAGTGAATTTTTAATTTCATTTATTGTGTTCTTCATCTCTGATTGGTTCTTATTTGTCTCACTGATGTCCTCCACTCTTTTCTCAAGTCTAGTGAGTATCTTTGTGACCGTTATTTTAAATTCTCCATCAGGCATATTACTTATATTTGTTTCACGTAGGTCTCTTGCTGTAGTTTTGTCCTGTTCTTTCATTTGGAACGTATTTCTCTGTCTCCTCATTTGTCTTAGCCTCTGTGTCTGTTTCTATGCATTAGGAAAGTCAGCTACCTCTCATGGCCCTTGAAAATAATGGCCTTGTGAAGAATTGGTCCTGTAGTGTCCTGTAGCTCAGCGTCCCCTAGTCACCAGAACCTGGTGCATCAGGGGTTGTCTCCTATGTGTGTTGTGTGTTCCCTGCTATTGTGTCTTAGCTGCCTTTTCCTTCAATCCAGTTGTCTGCACAGGCTCTCTTTTCCTGTTGTGGTCAGTGTTTGGTCTCCAGCTGGGTTAGGGCATGCAGTTTAACAAGGTGTGCAGGTCTGCTTACAAAACGGGACCTGCAGGTGCTACCTCTGGGACTTGTCCAGCCTGTGTGGATCCATAAAGTACACATGAGCAATGAATGCAGTTTTAACAAGGTGCATTTCAGGCTTTCACGGGGCCTGCTTCCACTGCCACCACTAGGACCGATGCCCTACAAAATGCACAGGTCAGGAGACATGGTGTTGGCATGGTTTGTGCTGGTCTTTTGCAGGGGAGTGGATCTCGAGGACTAAGGCAAATGTAACTGTGAAGGGTGGATCCACCAAAGTGCTAGGTGGTTGGGCTTGATATAAGTAAGTTAGGTACTGAATATTGGCCCACACTGGTTTCAGAAGGTGGCCATGTATTTATACCTGGAAGTGGGAGAGGGAGATGGTACCTGCCAGCTTTTTTGTTCCTGGAGAAGTCCCTCCAGTAAAACCTGCCCCTTTGGAATATGCTCTGAGATTAGTAAATAACTCTCCCTCCCATATGCCCCGGAACTTTTCAAACTGCTGCTTGTATACTGTAATCCCCAGGAACTGTTTGTGGCACTTTCTCTTTAAGGGCAAGAACTCAGCTTCTTGTTGACCTCCAGTCTCTCCCAGAGCTGAGCCCACTGATTTTTTTTTTTAAATTCCTGACTTTATTAATGGCCTAGCTTTCAGAAGGAAATGTAGATACATTTAAATGTCCTTATAACCTGCCTCCAGTTGAGAGATACTTGAGATGGGTAGAGTGTAATGTTCCTCTAGGAAGTTCCCAATTATCTTCATGCTGATGCCTTGCTGGAAGGAAAACAACCTTAACTTGACAATGGTAAGGCCTCTGGTATCCTGTGAGTCTTCTTTAACATATTAAAGTTCTTTCTCAAAAGGTCCTTTTTCCTTACCTCCCCAATCCCATAGTATATAATCAGCCACCCCTCAAAACCCCGATGCAGCAGCTTTCTGTCCACGGGTCCTGTCCCTGTGCTTTAATAAACCACCATTTTGCACCAAAAAAAAAAAAAAAAAAAAAAAAAAAAACCCCGGGTTAAGGAGTCTTGCTTTGAAAGTCACTTGTTATGGGGATTAATCTTCCCTGGGTGGGCTCCCCAGTGTTAATAGTCTGCTTCTCTCCCTTTTCTGTGACTATAGCTCCCTCCACATACAGACATTCAAGGTCTGTTTTTTTTTTTTTTAATTAGCATATAATGTATTCTTTGTTTCAGGGGTACAGGTCTGTGATTCATCAGTCTTACACAATTTACAGTATTCTCCATAGCACATACCCTCCCCAATGTCCATCCCTCAGCCACTCTATCCCTCCCACCCCCTCCCCTCCAGCAACCCTCAGTTTGTTTCCTGTGATTCTCTTACGGTTTCTCTCCTTTGCTGTTTCATCTTGTTTCATTTTTCCCTCCCTTCCCCTATGAATCTCTGTCTTGTTTCTCAAATTCCTCATTTCAGTGAGATCATATGAGAGTTGTCTTTCTCTGACTGACTTATTTCACTTAACATTATACCCTCTAGTTCCAGCCACCTCATTGCAGATGGCAAGATTACATTTTTTATGGCTGCATAATATTCCATTGTGTATGTATAGCACATCTTCTTTATCCATTCAACTACTGATGGAGATCTAGGCTCTTTCCATAGTCAGCCAATGTCTGTTTAAGAGCCCACTGTGTCTCTGCCAGTCCTGCTCTTTTCAATCTGACCTCTTCTCTGCCTTTAGTTGTGAAGTTTGTTCTGCTAGTTTTCCAGTCATTTCCTGGATTATTTATGCTTATGTGACTGTTATCTAGTTGTATCTGTGGGATGAGGTCAGCTTAGAGTCCTCATATCCTGCCGTCTTCTTAGCCTATACTTATGTGAATTTTTTAAAAATGGAAAACAAAGTAATAGTATGTCAGAATTAACATCAAATGTATCTGTCACATCAGTGATGGTAAATGGGTTAAGGCACTTATGGAAAGAAAATATTTTTTAGTTGTATCACCAAATAAGTCACGATTCTCTTTAAAAGAGATAAGTCTAAACTAATTCATAAAACTTAAAAATGAAAAGGTATATTCCAAACCCATGAATGTACACCACTAAGAGTGAACCCTAAGGTAGACTGTGGACCTTAGGTGATTACGGTGTGTTAAATATAAGTTCATACTTGGTAAAAAAAAAAATGTACCATTCTCGTGAGTGATGTTGATAATTAGGGAGGTTTTACATGTTGGGGGCAGGGAGTATATGGGAGATCTCTGTACTTTCCTTTTAATTTTGTTGTAAACCTAAAACTCCTCTAAAAATAGTTTTAAAAAATAATAAAAAAGAGTATACAGAAATAGGGTGACAAATATAAACTGAAACAGAGCAGTTTCCAATATAAATATTGATATTCAGGCTAGAAAGTACTGAATAAGAAGAGCATTCTGAAATATTTCTATTCACCATACATTTCTAATAGTCTTGAATATCTGTTCATGGAGTGCCACAGTTGCGCCATTCAGAAAGCAGAAATTGTAAGGGATAAAAGGAGAAATCAATAAGAAAACAGAATAGAAGACTTAATGCATGTTTATCAATGCAGTAAAATATCAAGTGGGCAGAAATAAATAATGCTATAGAAGGCATAGAACAGATACAGACAGCTAAGCAATGTACATTGTCCCCTGAAATAGAGAATGTAATTTCTTCTTAAGTTCCTGGGGAACAATCACAAAGAAAATAAAAAGATGTATTAGAGACCCAAAGTCAATAAAGGTTTTATAAAAGATTGCAATACAATAAAACTATATAAAAATAAATGACAAAATGACAAAATAAAAAACACAGAAAGCTCTTCTATTGAGAAACTTTTTAAAAACTCATTCATATAATTTTCTAGTAAAAGAAGAGTAGAAATTAGAACTTTAGAGTGATTGAACATAATGATGAAAATACTGTATAAGTGAACAAGTGGAATATAGTTAAAATTGTGCTCAGAGAAAATTTTGTAAGTAATTAAAAAAATAAAAAGAGAGTGAACACAAAGGAGTATTAAACACAAGCCCCCCAAAAGAAAAAAATAAGCAGCAGAAGAAAATACGAGGGAAATAATAATAATAAACTCACAAATTAATCATTAAGCAAATTAATCATATCTGAGAGAAAATGAGTTAGAAGTCCTGCATTCTAACATAAGAAGTAAGACTTTGCAAGTCATTTGACTACTTTTATTGTCTATTTTTGTCTAAAACTTCCTTCAAAGTAAAACTTTATTCACTGGAAACACTCCCCTCACTTTCCCTTGTCATAATGCAAACCTGCATTTCCGCATTCAGATCAGCCTTTTCCATGGCAGTAGTGATAGTTGAAGGAGTGTGATTTGAAAGGTGCCAATTTGGCTTCTGACCCCAAACTTCTCTTTTATGGGCTGAATTCTACTTTTAGTAATTCATTCCACTGGGTGACAGCAGTGCATACTTGAGAGATCATGAGGAAGGAGGGTAAGGCATTAAAATGAAGAATCGGGAAATGGAAGAGAGTTCCAGTTGCTTGACAAAATCTACTTTCCAGGGCTGCTAATTGATAGGCCCACATACATCTCTTAAGAAATAATTGGCTCACATATGCATTCTGAAGTGACTAGATGGAAAACTAGTCCTGAATTCCCAATGCTTATCACCTTCAATCTAGTTACTCAAATCACTAAATCTCATCTTTTTAGAATTTTAGGAAAATAGAAGCGGCATTTACCTATAATTAAATGTTTTGGCGTTAGCTCTTGCCAGAACAGACCTGGCGACACTCTGGAAGGAGGCATTTGAATATTAAATCTTCTAACTTCCCCAGAAGGTAGCCTCGATGTGTTTTTTTAATGATAAATTTTTTCCTTATGTTTTTACTGAAGAGTAAAACAGCTAAAGCTTGCCTCAGAAAATATCATTCATGTATGGGAGGGTGTTTATAGAGGGACAGATCTCTTAGCTTGTGATATAATTTTTCTTGAAGGATTAATTAGAGGTCTCCTAAACTGAAGCTATTATTGATTTAAAAATAATCTTATTTGTAAAAAAGAAAATGCAGTTTTGTTCCCACTATTTTAGCCATTATTAATAGATTTGAGGATAAAATCCTCCATTCTGAAAATATTTATGTGTTTATAAAAATCCCCCATCTAGGCTGTTAATTTAATAAATTATCAGAAATACGTTTTTGTATTAATACTGAATAAAAAGAAACTGGGATTTGTTTATGTTTTCGATACAACCCAAGTGAATATTACATAGAGTAAAATAATATATATCAATTGTTTTCAGGTTGTGTAACAATTCTAATCAAAATGGCTGAGCTATAAGGAATACTGAATTGTTCAAATGATTTTTTTCAAACTACTACAGTATGGAGATATTTTAATTTGATCGGCTTATTTTGATTACTGTTTAAAAAATCAACCTGCATAGAAGCAATTCAATTAGGGATATAAAACTAAAAATAATTCTCTATATTAATTATACATAGAAATGAAGAAGTAAGAATTTTTGGAACCTTGACTACTCTATGGTCAAGAATAATGATCTAAAGGAATAGACTAGGATAATGATAATTTTTTTTTAAAGATTTTATTTATTTATTTGACACACAGAGAGAGATCACAAGTAGGCAGAGAGGCAGACAGAGAGAGGAGAAAGCAGGCTCCCTGCTGAGCAGGGAGCCCGATGTGGGGTTCGATCCCAGGACCCTGAGATCATGACCTGAGTGGAAGGCAGAGGCTTTAACCTACTGAGCCACCCAGGCACCCCCCCTTTTTTAAAAGAATTTATTTATTGAGAATGATAATTTGTTATAAAATTTTACATCCAATTTCCATTATTGAAATGAGACCTACTATATAATATAAATAAAAATGATAAAAATATCTCATAAAATGTCTAATGTTTATTATCTTCCATTTAATATTATTCTCATTTTTTCCTTAAAAGATTTGGATTGTCCTCAAAAGAAACAATGCATCCTTTTTATATTTTGTGTCTCTACTTTGTTGTTTCATTGCTTTGGGATAATTCAACCAAGAATAATTCTTTACAACATAAAATTTGTCAAGATAAGTAACTTATAATGAGCCTTCTAACTTCCTTACCTTTATGATACTTTATTCCTTCACTAATACTAAAATCACTGAAAAGAAGAAAGATGTACTGTGTCATTTTCTCCTGGCTTTAATTCTAGGTATTTCAGTCATAATTATTCAATTTGTATCACGTTTAGTCAATTTGCATATGTCTTTAGTTGTTTTAGTTTATTGGCCATCAAATATCTTTCAATTTTTATAAATTAAAATACCATAATATCATGATATACCACGATATCAAAGTTGCTTGGAGTGGGGATCTACTTACATGGTACAACTTGAGCATGGCAGATGGTGTTCTAAGTAATAATAATGGTAACAATAAACATCTCTGGAGCATGAAGTTCCACTCTTTAAGCTTTTAGTCATTTGTATTAGACATAATTCTCCCCAGACACCCTCTTCTTCAATGCACATACTGGGGAGAGTCTAGCTTTCAGTGTAGATTTAAAGAATCTTTAAGGATGTGTGACTTTGAAAATGTTATGTGACTTTAAAATGTTACTTATAACTAAGAAATGGCAAATGGAGTTTACATGCAAGGTATTTATAAGTATTAAGTGAAATACAGTTTTCGTTTTCATAAAAAGATAAGTGCTTACTTTTAGGGTGAACTATTTTGCCACTTAATTTCTTAGGTGCCCCAGATGCTAGATAAAGGAGGGAGGAAAATCAGGGAAAGGACATAAGGAAGGAAATGAGGCAAAGTCAGAAGGAATAATGTAAAGAAATATATCTTGGTAGAAGCAAGTAAGCAAGTAAAAATTTTACCTAATTCACAATTTGACTGAAGTTAGCCTTGTGTAGAGTTATATCAAATAATAAGATAAACACATTGGTCAGAACCTGAATTGTGTTGATTTAACCAATGAAGTTAGTCATCTCAGTCCTTTTTGCTCATGACTGTCATTATGGTCAAATGAGAGTGTGTCTATAAAGCATGAACAATTCTAAGAAAATAACCACATTTTACCTAATAATATTGAGGATGGTAAGGTTGAGGCTGATGGAGCCTGACGTATAGAGGTCCAGGAACATAGCCATCATTTGTTAATTTAGGCACATTTCATCTACTGAGAATGGTAAACAGTGCAGATTAAATGACACCTCAAAATCTGGACTCATGTAATTAGAATGCTAGGATCTGAAGCTGAGGTGTGAAGCTGTTTTACCTATGACCAGCTAACATGAGAAAACAGAACAATTCAATAGGAATGATGTGGTGACCCTGAAGAATTTGTTCTTGAGTCAGACAACACTACAACTGGTGGAGTTATTGTTTTTTCATTCGCCCCCAATGGCTTTTGGATGCTTATTTGACTTCCTTATTCCAGAGGTCCCTCTTCTTTCCAAGCCCTTAGAAACTACTGAAATTAGGCATATTTATATCCCAGCCTTTTCTCAGTACTGAGGAGAATGTTAACTCTAATCCAGTAGAGCAGGGTTCTTTAAAATTAAAATTAAGTCCATGACAGAAAGGAAAGGACAGATGAGAAAGATCAAGGCAGCAAGTGACTGTCCTTTAAGGACGACAGTCTTAAAATGGCAATGACACGTAAATGGTGGGTATAAAATGATTGTAATATAACTAAATTATTAAAATGAATTTACCTCTCTGTGAAGGAAAAGGCTGGCATTGCATTAAAATAAATGAGGAAATAACTTTGGACATTTTTTCCACTTAAACCAGAGCATGGCATTTAAGAACTGACACTATTTCAGGTTATTTACTATTCCAATGTATTTTTATTAATAATTCTGCAGGCATATTTTATTTAATGAAAAGTTATATTTATTTTGACCAAGGATATATTATTTTAAGTGGAGAAGTAAAGTGCTTTTTGAAATTTCAGTTTTTTCTGTAATGAAAATATTTGTGTTCAAAAATCTGCAAGAAAAATTCATAATTTATAGTCCCTCAAAGAACCACTATTTAAAAGTGAGTATTATTTACCTAAAAGTCTAAAATAATTAATATGGATGATTACAAATATGTGTTTTCTGTGCATGTGGAATAACATATTAAGAGAGACATTTCTCTCCCTTTTTAGATGAAATGATTCCCCCCACCATGTCTTCATGTGTGCCAGACTTCAAGCCCCGTACCTATCTTCGGTGGAGATTTTGGTGTCACATGGCTAACTTCTCATCTTTTAAGGTATTTGGGACTGCAGTGTTCAACATTAAAATGAGGTTTTAGTTGTAACATCTCAGAGAGGCTCTGCTTTTTTTAGTTTATTTTAATATTGCATCCACACACAGAGGCTTATTTCTGAGGTTCTTTTTTGGGTCCCCTGGTGGAGCAGTGCACACTCCTAGGCAGGCAGTGGTGGCCTCGGCTAAGCCTTTGCCAGGGAGCATGGCTGGATCAGCTGTGGAGTCGTGATTCAGTTCATCTAATAAAGAATGAATTTTGGAACACTGAAAAAAAAAAAGAACACCAGGGTATTTGATCCACATGCATGACACAGAAGCAACATTCCTAGGTTGCTGTGGTACACAGTCTCTGTAAATCAGAAATGAGAAATTGCAATTATATAGAGTGGAAAGTTATAAACACTGCTGGTAGTCTGGAGTGCACAGTCTTCTACATTTTGCCCGTTATGTCCATGGTGCATTCTTGGTCTTTTATGGCAAATACTGTTTCCTTAACTCATGGAGGTTCTGTTGATACTTGGCTATTTTCATTCATTTAATTCAGCATCTTACTTAAAAGGAAAAAAAGTATACTATCTGACTAAAGTCATTTCATAGTGAGACTGTTTTTCATTTATGAGCCTTTCTCTCCCTATTCAAGTTAAAGACACTAGAAATTGAATAAAAAATTGTTTGACTCTTTTAGGTAAATACTAATGAGTAAATTATTCATTTTGAATTAGCATAAATAATATTTATAAATGGGTATTTTTAGGGTACCTGAAAATAGTTATCATATATTCCTGCCACTATTATTTAATATACTTATTAAAAATATATCTTGGTAAACTTCAGCTATGGTCTTTTTCAATGATTACAAATACCAGAAAAATAAAGTCCAAATTTATTCCTTTTTATACCATAAATATGGTATTAGGTTTGAACAACTAAACACACATAGAAAAAAAAAAAGCATGTAATAGTGTCTTGCATGTTTCATATGGTCAGATAGATATATTTTAAGAAAATAACATCAAGGATCACAAATTGTTGGTCGAGTTCCTGATTTTGACTATAATTATAAGACTTGAAATCAAATGAATCACAGAAAAGGGAGAGAAAATTGAGGATAGTGAATATCTGTTTTCACAGGTCTAAATAGGTATAATGTGAGGGAGATATTATTTATTTCATAGGATGAAGAACTTGATTATACTTAGGTATCGCTTATAAGATGATAAAAAGAGATGGATATATAATGATAAAATGGAGATTTTAGGACTCCAGCCCAGAAATACTGAATAAGAAGAAGCGTTAAGAGTGGCCCTTGAGGGGCGCCTAGGTGGCTCAGTGGGTTAAAGCCTCTGCCTTTGGCTCAGGTCATGATCTCAGGGTCCTGGGATCGAGCCCCATATTAGGCTCCCTGCTCAGTGGGGAGCCTGCTTCCTCCTCTCTCTCTGCCTGCCTCTCTGCCTACTTGTGATTTCTCTCCCTCCCTGTGTCAAATAAATAGATAAAATCTTAAAAAAAAAAAAAAGAGTGGCCCTTGAGAAATGTATTTAAAAAAAAAAAATCTCCAGGTAATTGTAATTAGACAACCAAGATTGGGAACCCTAGTTTATGTGATTGATGATAAAATCAGAATTAATCGGTGGACTGTTAACTGCCTGGGAGCAGAAACAGGAATTCCATTAATTTCTAACCTCTTTGTTCTAGATACCGTCCATCACACATTACTAAATGTTACATAACTAAAGTTACTAAAATCTTTGTTAGATGAGTGAATGAAGATCATGGGAGGCATGTTTCATTCAGTTGCAGTGAAATCAGTTAGAATTGACTTCCCAGGACTGCAGCTGTCAAAGCAAAGGCCAGATAATGACTTATTGGGTGTGCCGGTTTCAGAAAAGTACAGGGACTGGCATACAGTAAACACCGAATTAATGCTTCACAAATTAAGGCGTAAACTAAATATGAGTTTCCTATTTCATGAATTTCTTAATCAAATTACATTAACTGTGAAACAGATCAATGGTGGAAATATAATCAGATTAATAAGAACAAATGAGCTTAGAAAAAACTCATTTTATAGAACATAGGAGATATAACTAAATGACTAGCCTTTCTCAGAAAAGAACAGATCTTCAATTTTAATGATACATAAGCTCCTGTAAGATCCCAAAGTTCAAAGACCAAATTCACTCTGATGATTCTTCAGCAATGTTCCTGGGAAAAATAATCATTCACTACCTTATACCATCAAAACACCTTGTATTTACTTTTCTTATATCTTTTTCATTTATTTGAGAATGTTTTCTGTTTGCATGTTGTAAAACCAACCCTCCTTGAGCACAAGGACACTGCTATCATTTTGTCCTCCTCGGACCCCCTCCCAGTGGTGAGCATAGGTCTGTTTGACTTGACTGTTGTTGACTGTTGTTCACTGTTTTATACAGACATGTGCTTCAGTTCACTACACCAGAGCTGCATTTTTAATTGTAAGAGTGCATGGAGCATTTTCAGTAATAGCAATTATCTTGACTGTCAGTCAGTGGTAAGCTTTTGTTATCATATACTCAGGCACGAAAATTGTAAGCTGATTTAAAGACAAAGATCCAAGTATGAATATTTTATGTCTGATTCTTTACCTCATTACAGCACATGGATCTTATTACTTTTTCTTTTCCTTTCGGCAGAGAGGAGTATCAAACCTCCTTCTCTTCTTATGTGGAAGAAAAACAAAAGTTTGGCTCATTTTAGGACAAAGCTAAAGATTAACCCAAATAACAAGGAACTGTACCATTGGCATAAAAACTGACTCTTGAGACTTTGAAGAAGCCAACCGCATGTTCAGTTTTCTTTGTTTCTGTTCCTCGGGATTTGCTTGAAGAAAAAGGACATTTGAGCAGAAACTGCCACCATCTTGCACAAGCTGGTTATGTGATCTTCAAATTTTTGATGGATTTTATCTGTTCTTTTGGATAATAGGCTTGGGTCAAGTTACACAATATACATTTTGACAGTGACTGATTTATGTAGTTCTAGGAATGATTGATTTGTACATTTTTTTCAAGTGTAAGGCCCACTTCATTTCATACAACCTATTTTCACCGTTGTCAGGTGATATCCTAATAGAAAATTGAGCCATTTTTTTTATTTTTCAGCTTCATTCTTCTCTCTTCTTATTCCCTTTCTTTATAGGATTGGTGAAAAATATTTGGTAAATCCCTTCAAAGACAGGTTGTCATTGTTTAAGTTTTAAGGTACCCAGGGCTCTAGAATGAGTCTATGGTTGGGGAAAACCTTCTGGTTGGGGTACTGCTGGCACGCAAAGTGATTGCATGATTTTTAATGTAAAAGGAATAGTACAGGTAGTGGCTGGAGTTGGTTTAAGCAGCAAGCTCTCTTGAATCATATCTTTTTCATTCTTATCCAACTATTCACAGCATGCCTCTTGTGTGTAGGTTTGGTAGATGCTTGGGTAGAGAATAGACACATTTTAGGGCATTTCTGTTATTTGTTTCCTTGATTTCTTCACGCTCCAGTGGCTGTGATTTGCCATAATATCTGTCAGGGTTAATGCTGAAAAGAATTGGAAACTCACCCCCATTTGAATCCCTTCTTCAAGTTTTAGGGTCTCCTCTAGAATCTTCCTGTTCTGCTGCTGTGGACTCTAGAGCCTTCAAGTAATCATTTATTATATTTTGTCCAGAGTTTGTAGTTATTATCTGCAGGGAGATTGGTCTCTTGGGAGCTTATTGAGCCATTCTGGATGAATGCATCTTTGAAATACTGTTCATTAAATTTTAAGTTAAAATGGCAGTTTATCAATCCTTTGTTTTACTCTATGTTATTGCTTTCAAAAGAGCTTTTCAGCCTACTTGGTATAATTAACTCTACATACCATTTTACACCCTAAGTTATAAACTAAGTAATTAAATAAACACTGGGTAAATCAGTTGGCCAAGTCAAAGCTCAGGGAGATGGTTGGGGGAAGGTCCTCAAATCTGAAATAATTTGAAGTAATCTGTTAGGATATAAAACAATTGACAACTGAGGATGATGGAAATTATTAGAGTTTGTGGAGTCATGGAATCCTGGTATTAAATAGGACATTAGAATCATCTTATACCTAAAGCTTTATACCTAAAACTAAAATCCTTTCCATGGCATTTTCTTACGAGGTAGTCACTATTGACTATGAAACCATGAGAGACTATGGACCCTGAAAAACAATCTGGGAGTTTCAGAGGGGAGGAGGGTGGGGGGAAGGGGTAGCAGGTTGATGGATATCGAGGAAGGCACGTGCTGTGTTGATCACTGGGTGTTACACTTAACTAATGGATCATTGAATACTACATCGAGAACTAATTATGTACTATACAATGATTAACTGAATATAATAAAAAAATGTGCTGAGAAGAATGTTGGGTATTGCAGTAAAGTAAATGGAAACAGTTGGCTAACAATGGTGAAATGTCATACAAGTTTTCTCACATAAGATAATCTGCAACATTTGTATTTAGTTTTTGAAGTTCAAATTTCTAGGCTAGCCTTACCAATATATATATATATTTTTTTCTTTTTCAGTATCTCCCCATCATGCTAAGAGTAAAAGCCAAAGTCCCTATAAGCATCAATAAGACTCCACATAACCCACTCTCTACCCCTAGTCTCTTCATCTCTCACCTCATCGCTAACACTATTTGCCTTGCTCAACCAGCTGTTGAACTACTTGCTATATCCATGTGTACAATCTTTTACTGTATGATGGTCATAATTACAGAATAAAAAACTTAGGCCATTTCTGGGTGAATAACATCTTCTATGTCAGAAACTAGCATTATCCCTCTTTTTTGGAAGGGTAAAGAACAAGAAGTCAATTATATCAGTTCTCCAATAACAAAATAAGAAAAGGAACTTTTGGATTACTTTGGTTTGTTTTGTAATGCATACAAAGTCAAGCCCAAAGAATTTCCTGAAGATAAAAACGACTTTTAAAAATGTATTGAGCTAATGTGAAAAGCAAATTGAATGACCACTTTCTGACCATGTATCAAAATTACAATGTTATGGAAAGCATGAGAATCCTTATTCTGGGGCTATAAATAAAAACATAAAAGAACATTTGAAATGAACTTTGAAACTTTCAAGCCTTTGCCCAAAACTCATCAATTCTCATATGAAAGAATTATAAACACTGTATCAGCACAATAATCATTAAAACATTAAATGCAAATTAATATGTACAAAATACTTTTTTTCAAATATTCTTAGTATTTATGCAGTATGTTACTCTCAAGAACAAACAGACATAGTAAATAATTCCTATAGGGAATTGCACAGTATATAAGGACAAGAACTGACTCTAATCAGAGATTCATAATATGATAATTTTCTAAAGAAAAATTTAACGTTGCATCCATATATTCCCTTAGGACCAGTGAGGTACTGGTATTTTATATCAGTAAGAACTTAGAAAATAATCTGCCTTCTTAGTGCATAATTTTAAACAAAACACCACCGCACTTCACCACCACCACCACCAAACTCTGTGAAGAAAAATAAGTAGCATAAATGCCATTAATCTCAAAATAAAACTTCCTTTCTGTACTATTATTCAAGAGAAACCTTTCTTTCTATACTACTATAGGATGAATGTGGAATACCCACTATTTTTTAAATGCCAATGTAGGGAATCATAGCTCTGCATCCTTTCTTTTTTATGTGGATGGCATTCTCGTACATTTAGTCTTATTGTGAGTCTAAGCTGTACAGTAAACTCAGTGGCGGAAAGTTCAATGAATGGATTTATAATAGCTAAGTCCTCTTAAGCACTGTTTTTCATGAAAGTAGACATAAAAACTGCCTCCCTTTATTATTTTCCAGAGCTAGTTTCTTCACTTCAAGTGAGCCGGTGTTTTGGTCCCTTCTAATGTGTAAGAGGTAGCTCATTATCCACTTTCACCTTTCTCTTCAACCTCTCCCTCTCAACTTTTTCCTTTTAGCTTATAAATATGCCCTAGTACTACCTGTCCATAAACAGCAAAAAAATAATAAAATAAAATAAAATATTTTTCAAGTCTTTTCTCCCCTATACTGACACAATACTTGTCTCTCCTTTTACAGAGAACCAAGCTACTCAAAAATATAAGGTGCAGTTTAGAACTCTTCTTCACTTTCCTTTATTCCTCAGCACTTTACAGTTGGGGTGCTGCCCACATCACACTCTTATTGAAATGACTCTTGCCAAGGTTACTAGTTAGTGCCCATGATGTCCACTCTTCCTTCATGCTGGGAACTTTCATCTTCCCTAGGCTTCAGGTACATTTTTTATTTTTTCTTCTTCTTCCTCCTACCTCTTCTGAGTATTTATTCTCACTCCTTAATGTAAACTCCTCCTTCAATACTTCTTGCATATAAGCGACTGTTTTCTTAGAATCTGTCTCTGGATCTTCCTTATCACTCTTTCACTCTATCAAGACAGGATAAGTTAGTTACAACAACCCCTATAATCTCAGTGGCTTAAGACAATCAGCATTGATTTCTTGTTCATACTACATGTTCATCTCAGTTCAGCTGAGGATCTTCATCATGTCATCTTCATTTAGATGCACAAGTTAACAGATTCTCCATCACCTAGCATATTCCTGGTCACAGTGGTAGGGGGAAGAGAACATGGAAAAGCATTCACCAACTTGAAAGTTTCTGCCTCCAAAAGGCATAAATTCTTGCCTTTCAATCTTGTTGGCCAAAGTGAGTAATATAGTCAAACTGAACTTCAAAGGGGACAGGCCAGTATAATCCTTTAATGTGCACAAACTAAACCAGAGTATCAGAAAATAGCAATAATGACCATTACTGTTTCTGGATGATTTCATCCAACAAATGTGGTTTGAATTACAACATAAATGCTAATGACTTACAAAGCTATACTTGGGCTCGTTTCTTTTAATCTATGTACCCATATATACAACTTCCTACTTGGATCTCCGAACCTTGAAGTCAACCTTCCCCAAATGAAGTCAACACTAAGCCTTCTCATCTTGTCACCTTCTAAGAATGAAAGTTAGCCAGTTGGGGGATATTCTTGATGTATTCCTCATCTTTAATGCATTTATCAATGGTAACCTACTCAAGTTCAGTCAGTGGTCTCAATACTGTTACCTTTCTTTCTGTTCACATTATTGTTTCCTTAATGTAATCTCTCTGTATTTACTGCTTGGATTGCTGCAACTGACTTTTGTGGTCCTCTTGCTACACAACTTAATCTCTCTCAAACTTTCCTCATCACCGCTGTCAAATTATCTATCCGTATCACGAATCTGATCCCCTATTACTTTAAAAATCATGCATTGTTTGCTACTTGTTGACTCAAGTAATATCCAAACTTCATATATCACACCAGACCTTTCATCTCTCTCTACTTTCCCCAACTCATCGCATTCCGTGATCTAACCGTGATGATCCAGCTCACTCAAAGGTAAAAGAGAAGTGAAAGTAAAAGATACCCTCAGGAGGGGAAAAAAAAGGAAGAAAGAAAATTTTTAAATTGGATATAGACCCTGGGATAGCCTATAGTCCATGGAGGAAGTTTCTCTCTATTCACTGTCTACAAAGTGAGCAGAAAGTCAGTTGTAGGGTGGAATAGCCCTCAGCCAGATACAGATGTGTAACCCCACAGTTGACTGCCAGTGACTTCATCCTTCCAAGACAAGTGTGCCAGTCTCGCTGTGTATTTAGGGGATGCCCAGAGCTCAACCGGAGTGGGGCATCACATTATTCTTGCTCTCTAGCTGCAGACTCCCAAGCTGCAAAATCAAAGAAGCCTTCACAATATGCTGCCAAGGAAGTTTTAGCACTTGAATCTTGTCTAACTTGCCTGGCATGGTGAATATGATGTTGCCTCTTCAGCCAACATAATACAAGTCAAAGTTAAGGATGAAAACCAAATTAATGCAAATCCTGGAAAAATCAGCAGTATTCAGAGCTAAATTGCAAGGTAGTGTCAAATGGTTTCCAATTTGCCACACTTTCATTGAAATTGTAGAAATTACATTTTTTTTAAAAAAATTAAGGTTTGAAATCCCTGAAATGAAAATATGAGCTGTGCAAAGATGAAAATCAGTATTAAATGAGCCACTTATTTATCAATAAAGGGAAATAGTTTATTATTAAACTGAAAAGTTTAAGCATTCCCTAACTTCTGTTCAGCTGCAGAATCAATTAGATTTAGATTGCTTCTATAGGGAGAGTTTTAATTTTAATTTTTGCAACAGAAAAAAGACATGCTAAGGATGCAATATGGGGATAATATTATATAGTTATTCTAGCTGAAATATTCTGTGATGTGTTTTGTTATAATTATTTCAGATGGGCTGAAAGTCATTTATACCCACTACATATCTATATACTTGTCATGTAAATTATATATAATACATAATATATACTACAGAACGTAAATAATATATATTATCTATGTGTGTTATATTATATCCACTACATACTTATTTTTGCCTAAAAAACTAAAAAAGTATTGTCTGAATATGTTGTAATTATATGCCATCTCAGGACAGCATAGCCTTTATTTCTTATTTACTAATTCTGTGAAAGCAAAGTAAATATTACCACTGAACTATTTTTTTTAATTATAGAAAAAGAAAGATAAAATATTACATGATTCAAAAGTGAGTACCATTCATGGAATATGAGGAATAGAATCCAGGTCAGATGATTTTTTTTTTGTTTGAGGTTAAACCTTTACAGAAAATAATCCTTTAAAAGTAATACTGAAGATTGATAATATTCTTTTTGCTCTAACACTGTAATTAGTATAGTGTTTTTCCCAATTGTCTATAAGTGAGTCGTCTTCTGGCTTTTCCAAATAGTGTGCCAGCCCATTTTCATTATCTCAAGATCAATTGGTGTTTCTGCACCTTCACGGCCCATCTTTCATATCCTGAACCTGCTGCCATCAAAGACACACACCCCAGGCCAAGCTGTATAATAGTGGTTTCCAGCAGTGACAGCAGGCTTTTTGGCTAGTTCTGTCTAGACAGCTGGGGCGGTGGCTCACACTTCCCCTGCCTGTCTGTCAGACAGACCTGAAGTTTGAGTAGTTCTGGAAGCCGGCATCTTAGGTTGATTATAATTTGCTGTGAATTCAAAGAAGTTTCACGTAAAAGACAAAATATATTTTTTCACACTGATATAAAAAATATGTGTGTGGAGACATATAAATATATAAATATATATATTGCACACATATATATATTTGGTTCAGCTCCACAAAGAGAGATCTTCTGTGTGCAAGTACTACATCCATATACATTTATAAACTTACATTTGAAATTTACAGTCTAACTAGCAGGTGAACTCTCTTAGGTTAGAAAGTTGCCCCCCCAAACACACACACACACACACACACACACAAGTTGCCCCACATCATTTTACTTTGTTTCTAAAATAGGATATAACTTAAACCTAACTGGAAAAATGCATGATGCAACCAGTCAAAATAATGAATAGATTTTCCTGTGTAAATCTTCCTATCATTTGTTGAAAACATCTAAATGATAAAATCCTGATTTCCTCCAAATTCATTCACAGGCATGAATAGCTTTTCTTTTTATATGCACACACCAAAGCTTTGAAGTGTTGTGCTGCTCATTAATTTTACATTTATCTATATACTTCACTTGTTGAGACATCTGTCATATTAGTAATGGAGAAGTTCTTTAAAACTTACTCATTATTAGCCATTCTTAGTCTCACTAAGCCACGAATGTCTCCTGAACTGAAATGAACACTTTTACTATTGTGTAATTTCCAAATTACTTACCAAAAAGAAAAACTAAGGAAAAAAAACAGATAAAACTGGAAATACTAAATATGCCATAAAATAAATTAATTAATAAAAATAGGTGATGAAAACTAAAATAAAATTCAAGATTTAAAATTATATAACACTATACGATTGGTTTGCTGACAAAAAATTTAATTACTAAGCAATATTGTGTGCTACTTTTCCTACCCAATCTTCTTTCTCTCTCTCTGCAAACCAACTTTCCTTAGCTAGCTAATACTCAAAAAACAATGCATTATGTCTTGCTCACTTTCCCCACACAATATTGAAGAGTTGGTACAAAAGAGCCTGCCAGTTGATCTTCTGGTATGACACATTTTCTCTCCACTCATAAGCTACAGCATCATACAAACTAACTCCTGACTCTCTCCCCAACTCCCAACTTTCCGTTTGTCTTCCATTCTTTGGTCGCAAAATCAAGCATATATCTGAATCATATTCATTTCCTGATATACTGTAGTCAATAGTGATTTCCATTCCCCTTTTTCATCACATTAACCCTTGATCACAGTCTCTGCGGTCCCACTCAGTCATGTAGTACTGCCTACAGTTCAGAAAAAGCCTTTCCAACCTGCCATCTCATGTATCTCCTGATTCTATGTCTGTACCCACTTTCACGATTCTAATGTGACATCAAGATGTATCGATTTAACGTCATGAAGTACAGACACAAAGCCTTGCTAGTTCACCTACTTTGATAAGTCCATGTTTGTAACTATGTAAGCCTACATATGGCATCCTTGCAACTCTGTGGGCCAAAACCCAGAGAACAAAAGCATTTCAGAGTTAAAAAAAGAATCTTAGAGTTCACTGAGCAGGTCCAGTTCTTTTTTTCATGTTAAGGTCATTAATTGATTATCTCAAATAACTTGTCTAAGGTCATACAGGTTGTGACAGAGCTGGTTCCAAAATCATAGCTTCCTAGGTCTGATTGATTGTCTTCCTTCCAAAAGAGACGTACATCAAAATAGATTCCTGTGGTTACTCTCTCCTGAACACCCACTGCCCCTTTTTTCCATCCTTCCTCATCCCCATTACTCCACCCTCCTCTAACCTCTGACTTCTGTGCATTTTTTCTTCTATTCATGTCCTCTGCTTGCTAGTCAGAAGTTGGTGGTATTTATTTCCTTTCAATACCTATAGTCTTTCACTTATATTTTTGCTGTTGAATTTATCATAATCTACCATACATAATAGTTATTCGTGTTCTTGTATCTTGCTATAAGAAAGTCAGTTACTTAAGAGAGAACTCACTGTGTCTTACAGATCTTTGTAGCCCTTGTAGTTCATAATAAGTCATTATTGAATTGAATACAATTTCACCTATCACAGGATATAACTGGTTGAGAAGCAAATTGGTTATCATCAACATTTGCCATGGTTTAAGATGGTTTCTTGAGTTCAGTATTTTTTTTTAGGTTTTATTTATTTATTTATTTGAGAGATTGAGAGAGAGTGAGGATGAGGACTAGGGGAGGAGCTGAGGGGGAGGAAGAGGGAGAGAATCTCAAGCAGACTCTGTATGCTGAGGGCAGACCCTGATACCAGGCTTGATCTCATGACTCTGAGATCATGACCTGAGCCAAATCTGAGTCGATGCTTAACTGACTGAGCCACCCAAGCACCCTGAGTTCAGTGTTTCTTATTTTGTCATTGTTGTTTTTCACAAGACCACAGTAATAAACTATAGCAAGAAGAAATTCAACTTCTTCAGTTGCATCCAATTCAGCTATGTTATAGATTGTATACTCCCAGAAAAAAAACATGTCTTTATGTCCTCTATAACAGAGCTACCTTCAGAAAAGGCTCTGTGTATATGTTTATGTAAATACTAGTGCTAACGCTGGAATAGTAAGTGACTGGGAAACATTTGGGCTCAAAAGTATCAGAATAGCAGTATCTGTTCAGAATTTTGAATTGTGATACAAAAGTTTTACTCTGTGCTTGTCCTGACTGCCAGAAAAAAATTTAAATGACCCCAATTTTGTGATTTTCTTTGTGTTGTCTTAATATTATGTGGTCACCTATGACACACTAAAAGTGATCACGATTTCAGAATTTGCATAGCAGAATTCAGTGTAGAGTGGATTTTGAGTGAAAGCTGAATTGAATTAGTCATTGATTAACTTATACTGAACTTATTTTGTTGCTGTCATCTTTGATATTTATTTTCTGTATGAGAAAAGAATTTAGAAACTTATAGTCCATTTATTTTGTAGCAGGTGAAAGTAACGTCAACAGTTTTCCTCAAGCACAATAGCTTTTCTTTTAGAACATCATACAGCTGAAATACTTTCTATCTTTCTTGACAACATTCCTGGACAATCATCTTAACAGCTGGGTTTCCCATTGTGCTTAACAGTCTGTGAGCACAAGCAGCTGCTTCAGGGTATACGCTACCACTTTCTCACTCATATATGTCAACGCCACATCATCTCAACTGAGTGTGGGTAACCCTCATAAGAAAGAAAATGTTCTGTAATCCTCATAAACCAAAGCACTACTTACGTTCAGGGCCAGATTTTCTGTGTGAAAAAAAATTACTTAATTGGCATTGTGTTGTCAGTAGCTGCATATCTCAGATAATGAGAAAATATGAAATATGTTCAATCTGGTCATTTATAACCTGTTGCTGTGTGACATGTTTATTAGCATAGGCAATGTATTTCACCATTCAATTACTTTCTGATTGTGCTCTCATTCCTATTTGTGGGTCCACTATATTTACAGTTGTTTTCGTGGCTGACTCTGTACTTGCTGCACATTATCTTACTTTGTGTAAAGTAAAATTAAGAGGGTGTTGCTTGGAATAGAAGAGACTCATAAGCACTTATTAATGAAACCCAGATTAAATACTTACAACTGGGACTCAGATCAGAAACCTCATTTGCAAATGACATTCCACAAAATAGCAAATGAAATTTGGAGTGCGCCAGCCTATGGCCAATCTAAAAACAAACTATTCTGTCATGCTATCTCCATGGCAATTTACACTACCTTTACAAATATTTAGATACTATTTTTTAAAAAAATATGTATTAAGATACATACTAAATGCAAGGCACTTTGCCTTACATTATTTTTTTTTAAAAGATTTTATTTATTCATTTCACAGAGGGAGAGAGATCACAAGGAGGCAGAGAGGCAGGCAGAGAGAGAGAGAGAAGGGGAAGCAGGCTCCCCGCTGAGCAGGGAGCCTGATGCAGGCCTGGATCCCAGGACCCTGAGATCATGACCTGAGCCGAAAGCAGAGGCTTTAACCCACTGAGCCACCCAGGCGCCCAACTTTACCTTACATTAAAGTATTTAATGTGAAAGTAAAAGTACCTTAACATTATATATTTAGAACATTCAGTGAAACAAAGCCCTTCTTTAAGGTAAACTTCTTTTATAATGGAAATACATTCAGATGTTACTCAGGAGAAGTTATTGAATCAGGAATATCAGACTTTTACATTCATGAATCTGGCATATATAAAGAGAATTATAAAAATAGATACTCAATATCAAAAGGTGTTTGAAAAACATTTACTCTTCTTTGAGTGTTGTAATGTCTTTCTCCAAAAGTTGTTTTCACCACCTCACCACTCCTCATACCCACAGAGCCATAGAACTGACAAGTCATTCCACCAACTAGTCAGTGGATCTCATTAATTCAAAGCTTAGAAATGGCTAAATGCTAATTCATTGTAAACATCTTCCCTAGAGGTTAATTATGGGGTAATAATACCTGCATCCAAAGGTCTGTTGGAGATGCAAGGATGAGTTTGATTATGCCTAGAATAAGTCTTTGAATTGCTTAGTGAATAAGCTATAATAATTTGTAGCAATATTGTTATTATCTATTGCCATGAGATTGTTAATTTGTGTTTATATAATGTCTTTCTTATATTAATTGGAAATGCTTCATTTGAAATCAGAGCAGTCTCTAGAGAATGTTGCTAAAATGTTTTATCCATTAAAAGTAATTCAAAGCCAGTTAACTGGCCAATGAAAAACATTAATGCTTTAGGAAGTCTCTTCTACACACTTATTTTGGGTCACCATGCATGTCTGTATTTGGCTTTTAAATTAAACCTCAGTGTAGTGTATTCCATGTTAGACAACAGCAGCAGAAATGAATATGCTCTTTGATGCAAGGGATTATGCAATGATTGAAATGATCCATCAGTTCTTTTCAGTGTATGTGCATAGAAACAGCTTGCTAGAGATTGGCCTCAAAAGGAAACAACCTTATATTTTAATTGCATATTTTATGGTATTTATTGATTATTGAACAATTTCCATGTAAACCCATGCGCCCTCAGAAAAATTCTATGAATCCTCATAATAAATTATAATAATGATAATAATAGCTACTCTTTATTCAGTAACTGCAGTATACAAAGTATACACTAGGCATACACACAGGTCTTTTTTTTTTTTTTAAGACAACTGTAGTGCAGGCTGTAGTGTGCCACTGAAAGCCCCCCCTCTTAAGAACAAGGGATTTGTTTGCTAGCTGCTGGAGGGTTAGCCTCTGAACTACTTCCTAGGAAATTCCTTTGGCCATCTCTCCAAAGAAAACTGCCTCCCTCAAAATTGCATACTATTTTCTCAGGAGAGCCTACATCCAATGATTTGATGATAAGTTACAGAGGCCTGAATAAATTACCTCAATTCAATACATCTTAGTTCACTTTAGTCCCATCACAGAGTCCTCCATGGGATGGGTTGACACCTTGGGTGCAGATGTATAGAAGATGAACTTCTCTTGCTTCCCTTATTGTTCCTGAGAGCACCTCCTTTCTCCAGTGGACCTGCTCCACCTCAATGTGTTTCCTGTGTAACCTGACCTAAGATTCTACATGAATCTCAACATTGTGGGTGAGAAAACTAAGGATCAGAAGTAATAAGCTTCAAACCCACAGCTTTTTGCAACTCAGTGTTGTCTGCCTAGGATACAGAACCAAACTGTAAGAGCTCCTGTTTTCTAATGAAGGATCATTTCAACTATGGGAGTAGGCATATCTATGTGAGTGAAGAAATAATGAAGATTTACACCATTTAGAGATACAAGAAGGGAAAGTAAGGAAATAATGGAGATTTGCACTCTTTGGGAATACATGAAGGGAAAAAACTCTGTAAGCAAATTCCATCTCAAACATATATAGCTACTGGTTGGACTGTTAGTCTTACAACATTAAGTGCAAATGACAGAAATTTGGTTAATATGTTTTTAACTTTTGTTTTCTATCTTCATGTTTATTTAGAAAGAAGATTTGTTAGTCTCTCAATATAAGTATGTTAGTGACAGAATAAACTAAAAATATCCTTTTCCTACAAAGTTTACATTCAAAAAGCAAGGAACTAAAATACACCTAGCATTCTGTTTTGCACAAAAATCATGGCCCTACATAAAGTAGTGCTAGAAATTCTAGACAGTACTATTCCTAACAAGGATTTTTTTAACTCTATAATTAGAGCAGCAAAGGTCTTCCATAGCAATAAGATATTGCAATAACATGTAGGTCATTTGCATAATACATTTGGAAACTAATACCCCCATATATTTTCAAGAAAAGATAATCATTTTCCTACATGTCCTTATAGCAACACCTTAATGCTGTACAGCATTTCAGATTTGTATTACTTATAAAGGGTTCTGTTACTTACAAGGCTCATATCCCTGTGTGAGATAAAAGCCTTCGTATTCTAGATCACATTATTTTGCTCATTCTTCTAATGCCTTAGACATTAGCCTCCTGAGCCCAACTTTCTTGGAATTAAAAATAGGAAAAATTATAAGAGCAGTGCAATGAAATAATTTGGCTAAAAGCTCTTTGGTTTGTTTTCTATGTTTTTCTGCATAAAATGCAAATTGTGGTACATGACAGAAAACAAAATATAATGAGACAAAGAAAAGTCAAAATATATAATAAATTCTGAAGAACACATGAAATTTGAAAGATGCATTTTGCCATATCACCAAATCACTTATCAATCTCAACCACATATGAAAAATCAGGGATTGAAAACATTCCAAATGAACCAATTTGTCATTTCAACTAAATTATTGCTCAGACCCATTCTTGTAACTCAAATTAAGAACCACGGTGATAATTCAAGAGTTGTGCGTTAGCTGTATGCACAGGAACTATTGATTACTTGTATCTGAGGTAATGAGACATTTGATATATACATTATTTTTTTTACTAGTTCTTGGTCAAACCAAGGGCTGTATAGAAGAAATAGGCTCATTTCTACTTTATGGCAGAAGTACCTAAGACAGACTCAAAT
This sequence comes from Ailurus styani, assembly GCA_002007465.1. Lineage (NCBI taxonomy): Eukaryota > Metazoa > Chordata > Mammalia > Carnivora > Ailuridae > Ailurus > Ailurus styani. Next base: position 1,389,207 of record LNAC01000167.1, on the reverse strand, counting down.
TTGATAGTAAAACTATTCCAGCTGATAAATACAGCTGGAATATGACTACTCATTGGCATCATAAATCATAGCTTGTGGACAGAGCCAACATTTTCCATGTAATAACCCTTGCTGGACACTTTACTGAGAGGTTTCTACTCTAGGAAGCTTGATGAATATAAGTAGAAGAATATCAGCACGTATAATGGAAATAATTGTAAAGCCCATGCAACCACAGTGATTAGACTGCTTGTCCTTTTTATAGAATCATTAAAATCACTGTAATCTTAACAGCCACAAAATGAGCCTCTTAGCATTTGGAACTTTCTCACATGCCTGAACTCTGTGCTGCCAGCTATGCTCAGGAGGTAATATCTGGTTATATGAAAATAATGAGCACAGTGATTTAAACAAGAAAAGAGCATTTATTGCTACATATTAAAACACTACTATCTTTGGTTGCCTATTAGCACCACCAACAAGACAAATTTTCTAATTAGGGTCTGGGCTATAAGAACTGTTGCTGGTAAGAGGTAACTTGTAGGTTGCATAAATGGAATACAAAATTAAAGAATCTCTAAATTCTTATAGCAAAACTAGGGAATTGCTAAGAACAAGGACACAAGAAAACCACCATCTTTTGAGATACTGAAGACTGTTCTAGCTTTGTGTGGGGAGAACTTGTGTGTGTAAGAACACCGTTAATCTAGCCTTACACAAGCTAAAATAACAAGGGACATCTATAGGTTTCCCATCTCTGTGTCTTAAGTCTTTAGTATTTAGGTTTGACAAAAGTAGTTATAAAAATTACAGAGAGGTGGACATAGTATCATGTTGTCCCTGCCTGGGACATAGCACCTCCTCCCCTAAGCCACTCCCTGCGCCCAGAACTCTCAGAACCTTTTCTTGTGTAACACAGTAACTAGAGGATGAAGATGGAAGTAACTTTGCCCTGTGGTTTTTGCTTGTTTCCTTCAGGCTTCTTTAGGGAATATTCCTCCCAGTGGGCACATTTTCTGGGCAAGAAAATTACCTACATTCATTTCAGAGAGAAAAAGAGAAAGAAACAAATCACAGAGCCAGGGAACCACTGTCCTGAGGGAATTGTTGTTGTTTGTCAACCTCCCAGATGTTTCATCTGTTTGCGCAAAAACTACGAGAGACCTGTTTCACTTTCAGCTGTGGGGAGAGTATATCTTTGGCAGCTTATACATTATCAATGCTCTATACATACTTGATGCCATTTTTTTTTCTGCCCTTCAAAAATCTAACAGGTCTGTCATGCTTGAAGGCGACAGATTTAAAAGGAAGGCAGGAGGAGGAAAGAGAAATAAAAGGATAATAGACCTGCAGCAACTTTAGAGTACATTCTCTTCCTCCATTCCCCTGCAGCCAGGCATGCAGGACCTATGTCATAAGAGTTCTAGAAAAATCAATAATATCTCGGTGTAAGGTGTATAGTACTTGAAAGAAGACAAAGGTACACTCAGAGTTTTCAAACAGGCAGTGGATAAAACAAGGATGATATTTTTAAAAGTCCTACTTAGTTTAAATATATACATGATATTTTACATATGTAAAGTGTATTGATATGATATTATGATCAGTTGGATCAATATTGAAAGCATCAGAAAAGTTTGGAAGGAGTTGAGGTTTAAGAGAAGCTGTGTATAGGGACACCTGGGTGCCTCAGTCAGTTAAGCAGCCAACTCTTGATTTTGGCTCAGGTCATGATCTCAGGGTCATGAGTTCAAGCCCCATGCTGGGCTCTGTGCTCAGCATGGAGTCTGCTTGAGATTCCCTCTCTGCCTCTTTCTCTGCCTCTCCCCTCATCCATGTAGGCACGTGCTCGAGCAATCTTTCTCTTTCTTTAAAAAAAAAAAAAAAAGGCGGGGGGAAACCTGTGTGGTTTTTTTTGGAGGATAGGGTTTTGACAGGAGTTACAAAGTAGTAAAGCTGGAAGTTAGGGCTTAAAGGGGAAATATGAGTAAAGGAATAGAGGATAGAAAAGTCAGAATATTTATGAGGAAATACTCATGATGGAAACACCATCAGAGCAATACATGCAGTAAAATATTAAACCAAAAAAGACATTATAACTAGCACTGAGCGACAAAAGAAAAAGCTTATACATAATGCAGTAATTGAGAAGTCATTGAAGGAATTGTATCAGAGGAACAAGACAACTGAAGCTGAGCCGTAAGACAGGAACTGATCATAATGTATAACATGGATTATAGAGCAGGGAGACACAAAATACCAACACTAGTGGGGGCAAGACCCATCAACTAGGATGGTGACATAATTATAAAAAGGTACCAAAAGATGCACAAGTCAAATATATATGACTTTTGGAACTGGTTCAAATGTAGACAGCAAAAGGGAGTGTGGAAAGAAAGGTGATCCCCAGGTTTTGAGCCTGGTTTACTGAAAGAATGTTAGTGGCAAGAGGAGAAAGAAATATGTAAAGTGAAAACAAGTTCGGTTCATGATACGTTAATGTTAAGGGGCTTTCAAAACAAACAGTAGGAAAGGTTAAGTGTGCCGGTTTGCACTTTAAAAACAAAGTTTGAGCCAGTCTTACAGTTATGGGGATTTGTGCATAGAAATTGTTGGTAGAAGTTGTACGAATGGATGATGTTCCCCTGAGGCACAGAATGAAGAGCCACACCTACAGGAGGACCAAGGATAGAAGCTGGGATAGGCACACATTGAAGAGCTGGGAAGAGAACAAGGCAGCAAGGAAGACCAGGAATGTCCAAAATGCAGAAGGAAAAAGAAAAAGGTAAAGAGACTTTCCATATTCTCATGAACATGGAGCTCAGTATTGAGGACCCATTGGTAGCATTCTAAACTTAAGAAAATAAAAATAAATAATCGATACACTAATAAAAAATGTCAGAGGAACAAATCAAGACCAGAGTCCCTAACACAACACTTCCATACACATAGAAGTAGCAGGTGCCTGTTTCCCTAAGTCTTGCAGGGATTTGGCTTTTGACCAATAATATTTTCACAGAATTTTGGGACAAGATTTTTATTAAATATTTTACTCCTCTTCTTCATTTGTCATTAGCAGTCCCCAGGTCATATGGCTGAAAGTGAATAAAGGCATGGTAAAGAGGGTGCTGTGGAATAACACAATGTGCTCACTTAATTTCTCTTTCTTCAGGAGGAGGTAGAAAATAACAAACTACACGCACACGCACACACACACACACACACACACGCACCACTTTAGAAAATAACAAGAAAAAGAAATTTAACAGAAGACTGGATAAACAATAGAAAAATCAGTTGATGTGAATTCAAATTTTCTCCTTAAAATTACAAAGCTGCAGTGCCATGGAGGAGTTCTGATGGATAAGATTTCAATATCTGTCCTCTACAAACACAGAGATGTTGTAGGAGCCGGCTGAACACTCAGTAAGACATATGATTCTCCTGACCACTAGAGACTCATATTCAAAAGCACAGGACCAAAAAAAAAAAAAAAAATTTTTTTTTTAAGATGCAAACTTGGTTTTAACACTCCGTGGACCAATTACTTGTATCTCCTTACAGTATTAGCTGATGTTTGAGATAAGTTTTCTGACAAAGTTGCAAATATCAGCCAAGTCTTTTGATTTTGGTAAGAGGAAAAGACTTGTAATTAGTGTCAAGAACCTTTTGAAACGCTTTGCTGTAATATTTTACCCAACCCCAGAGGACACCATTATGGTGGCATTGTTTCTAAAGTTTGATTTAAATCCACCTAAGAAAATTTACAGAGGGCTTGAAGAACCTCTAATTATTTACAACATGCAAAAAGCAAGTATGTGCAGCTACTTGTGAATATATATTAACACAAAACTGGGCAATACATTAGCATGGAAACCTGCAATTTTAGAGTCAAAAAAGGGGGATAAATAATCTGCTTTTCAGAAAGGGACAGAAACACTTATAAAAGTATGCAAAATGATTCTATCCTTGAGGAGCTAGTAGGAATAACAAAAAATACAATTTAATTTAAATTGAATTTTATAATTTCTCAAACCTTGGAAACTAATTAATTTGGAACACTTGATCACCAGTCTTAGCAAATATTTAGTAATTCTATTTAGCTTCTTAGAGCCATGAAAATAACTACTAATAGGAGTTAAAAACAAGACAACAGGTGAAAAATGGAATTGTTTATGCTAAGTCTCACATCACCAAACCAAGGACTCTTCCAGAAGTGGAATCTTAAACCAGTCATTCAGGAATTATCTGATCAGCAAGATTTAGGTAATCCGCATTATAGAAACCTGCCATTCCCTAAAGGAAAGTAACTTTGCAATAACCAACCTGCTTTCTTGCCAGTATAACTTCCTTGTTCCTGTTCCTTGCTGACTATCAAAGTCTTTCATTTTGTACAGCTCCTTGGAGGTATTCTGCTAGATTGCATGCTCCCTCATCCAAATCAATTTTTGCTCAAATAAATTCTTACAATTTTTAATAAGCCTTAGTTTATCTTTTATCAGCTCTGGTGTCAGAAGAGGGAACTGAGGGAGATCTCCAAAGCCCCCAGAGCAATGAGCAACAAGATGGCAGAACCTCCCGACCCTCTTTCTTGCTGCATCTGAGGTGGTGGGAAGCCACTCACAGATCCTACTTTTTTGCTTTATGGGCTTTCAGACTTTATTTGAGTATTTCTTTTTCCAGAACTGGGTGCAGGATCCAGCTAGAGTTGGACTGGGTTTGATTTAGAAATTGGACTGGGTTTGGGGGTCAGACTCTGTTCACTATAAGTCCTCAGATGAATAAAATTTTGTTTTGGTGTGGAACGAGTAGGCTAACATTATGAAAGATAATTTTGAATTATAGTGGCCACAGTGAAGGACTTTCAACCATATTTAGATAAGCTTGTCCATTTATGAGGGACCCTAGAGAAAAAGGGGTCTCAGCCAAGCACTCAACTTTTAAAGGGTAGAGGGAAAATTATTTTTCTTCCTCGACAGTTTCTGGTGACCAGGATGAGACCTATGGGACTATCCCACTTGCTCTGGAGCCTTCCAATGTGGTTCTGGGAAAAGTGTCAGAAGCTGTCAAAGGGTGAAATTCCTTGCTAAAGTCAGATTTTCTAGATCTCTATCTGTGTTGTGTGGTCAAGAAAGGAAAGTAAAATTTCATGCTGTCCCTTCCTTTCCAAATTCAGATTGGCAAAAGAAATATTTGTAAGAATTAGATCTTTGAATTGTGACTGGTGAATTTGCTTCTGGGGACCCATTGCTTATCAGTCCTTTCTATTTTAGGGACAGCTATTGTCTTCATGTTTGTCTCATTTAGTGTCCTGAGGCCATCAGGCTGGGGGCCCCCAGACTATGACCAGACAGAACTGTATGTTGCTGTCCATTTGTGGGTAGGGCCGTGTCATGCCCTAGAGTCAGAAGTTAATGGCAGTACTCAACAGATGTCCATGGCCACTGCTGCCTCTTTCTTCCAGCTAACCTCACCCCCAACAACAAAACAAAACAAAAACTGGCTAATGCAAGCCGTTGCTGCTCCAGTTATGCCAAGATACCCATTTACACCATAAGGATGAATGGATGGCGCCAGTTTCATGCAGGAGAAGAGAAGAGCTCTGCTGTGCCAGTGCTGTGCTGGGTAATATTTACTAGCAAGCTCACCAGGGGGAAAATCCCTGGTTTGTAGCATTTTCTTGTCCTGTGGCATAACTCCTCCCACCTTGGTGGATGTTATGCTACTGATGTGATATAATTGAATACAGAATTGGTAAGATATGTGCACAATCAGCCTCCACGAGCAGTGCACCATAGCCCCAGCTCACTACTCACTTCTGCTGTCTAACCATTTCCTTTGTCTCCGGGAGTTGGGGCCTTTTGGGCTCTGAACAGTATGACATTGAAGGAAAACCTGAACTAGGATGGTTACACAGGTCCTCCTAAACTAACTTAAGGCCTTCAGAGAATTACAACAGAAGAACTAAAAACTATTAAAAATATAATTACAAACTCTCCAGACAGTTGGTCGGGTTTGGTATAAAGCATCAAACCAGAAAAACAAACAAACACCTCTACCTTCTTAAAGGCAAAGTAGAAATTCAAAGGCCTCTTTATCGTTGTGGCTGCATGAGGCTGAGGTGCCCATCAGGGAATAAGTTAAATGGAATACCCAGTACCATGTTTCTACCATCTCCTCATTGCCGTCAACCTTCCAGGAAGAGAGGAAAATCACTAAATATTCCTTCCTGAGCCTAATCCTTTCACCGGTGCCTCTTCTGAGAACTTCAGCCTATCAACTGCTCATGATCTCTCATTCTTGGCCCTAATTAAATGCATCTTAACTTTATTTTTCTTCTTTTTTTTTTTAAGATTTATTATTTGAGAGAGCATTAGTGGGGAGTGGAATGGGAGAGGGAGAGGGAGAGAGAAATTCTAAGAAGACTCCTTGCAGAGTGCAGAGCCTCAAGTGGGGCTCTACCTCACAACCCAGAGATCACAACCTGAGCCCAAAACCAAGAGTCAGACACTTAACCAACTGCACCACTCAGGCACCCCTTAATTTTCTGTCTGCCTAAGAACATACGTTATTTTTTTTTTCTGGCATCTTTGATTTAATCTTGGGGAAAGAAATCTTCTGTATTCATCAAACCAATAAAGGAAAATAAAGGAAGGAGAGGAGGACATAACCTCTTTCTAGCTTATGTATATCTACACAATACCCCTGGGTCTTTCAAGAGACTTGGACTTCTTTTCTCTGCCCCCAAAAAGCAGGCAGAAGCTGGCAACTGTGTATGATTTCCACTGTATTGGGATTTAAGATGAAGAAAGATGTGGCTCCATAGATATGTAAAATTTACAGTTAGCCCAGAATTAAGTCATCCAATAAATAGGAAAAGTCATTCAATGAACACATGCTAGTTATATAATGAACTTAATAAACAATGTATTTGGTAGATCAAAATAAGTACTTTGAGAAATGTAAAAGGAAGAAAAATTGACCAATTATGAAATCTATTACCTGTCAATTTTGGTTTTCACTTTGTACGAGAGCTGCATGCAACCTGTTCTGAACTGCTACATGAGCTTCCACTGTGTCTCCACTTAAGTCTTGCAGCAGAGCTGTGGGATGCTGTGTTCTCTAGCATTCTTGTCTTGGGTAGATAAATTCTGCTCTGTCTCACCTTCATCAACATTATCTAATGGAACAGACATGATCATATTGCCAATAGAAGCATTGTGTAGAGTATGTATGAAGTAAGCTTGTGTCAGCCTATATATTTTATTATTTAGTTTATAAATAATAATAAAGCCACACGTAACTGTTAGTATATCTCACAGGCTCCCTGAGGCCAAGGAGTGTGTTGTGGCTTTTTCACAGACACATCTTCAATGAGCACAGTATAAAGCTTAGAGAATATGGAGTGTTCCGTATAGCTAATGATTGACACTTTGGGGAGCTGAAGTACGATTTAAAATATTCATTCCTTGAAATAAACATATTTTTCTGGAATGAGATAGACCTACTCTTTCCAGTCATCATAATGTTTCCCACCTTGGTCTGAGCATGGAAGTCAACTAAGGGAAAAATATATTTTTTTTAAATATAGTTTCTGCCCTATTGATTCAGTATTCTTAGGGATTGACCCTGCAAATCTGCATTTAACAAGTGATTATTTTGATCTAGTGAGCTTAGGAAATGCTGGCTTATCAAACTCTCTCACCATAACCAAGCCAGGTGGAGGACTCTGAAGGAAAGAGGGAAAGCCCAAGCCAGAAGGGCTATTCAAGCGTGACAGACCTGGTTGAATCTTAACAACAGAGCAGAAATCAATAGCCGGAAGAGAGCTATGGTTCATAAGGAGCAATGATACAGTTATAAGTCACTACTGTCCTGGAACAACTGCCTGTTCTTACACACATTGTTATGTTGAAGGTTAATACACTTTTTATTTTAAAGATTTTATTTATTTATTTGAGAGAGAGCATGAGCACAAGCATCAGGGGGAGAGGCGGAGGGAGAGAGAAAGGGAGAAGCAGACTCCCCCCTCTACACACACACACTGAGCAGGGAGCCCTGAAGTGGGGCTCAATGCCGGGGTCCTGAGATCATGATCTAAGCTGAAGACAGATGCTTAACCGACTGAGCCACGCAGGAACTCCAAAGGTTCATGCAAGTCTAATCCCACAAATGGATTCTCATCATTTCTACCCTAATTCATGTAGCTATGCTTATATCATCTGTGGTGTTTACTATGTTCTTTTTAATAGTCTAGGTGTTCATTAAATGGTCAACTGTTGACCATTTGACCAATGATCAAAATCTGCTCAAGGGTCTATACATCTCAGAATACACACCACCTCTGAGCCACGGTATGACTCTAGAAGAATAACCATCATCCCTTACATCCTGGGAGCTTTATCTATTTCTGCTTATTACTGATCAGATTTTTCTAAATTTAAGACTTTTTGTCTAGCTTCCTAATGATAGTCATATCCCTCCCGACAGAATCATACTTGCCCTCTTCTCCTCAATATTTATTTCACTTAAGATGTATTGCTTCCCTAATTACAATTTAAAAGCAGATATCCTCATAAAAATTTTGCTATGTACACAGTTTTCCAGAAAATGAAAGAAAAGCAGTCCAGATTTGCTTATGATAATTCTGTGAAGAATTGCTCATCTGTACATCTCCACTGCAGGCTTTAGGTGTAAATGCTTCTGTAAGAATTCTGAATAGCAAGAGAACACCAACTATTGCTCTAAGCACTAAAGGCAACTGCTTGGCAGACCTCTATTAATATTCATCACTGCTCCAGATTCCTATAATCTAAAGGTGGTCCTTCAACATCTGATGGCACACTGATCTGGGCAGGTCACAATAATACAGCATTAAGTACACCAGCCTGATGCAGAATTTAGGAATTCCTGGACAGGTGGTTTCAGAGTGAAAGGTGTATTAAAGAAGAAAGGCAATTTGACCATGATCTAATTTTGCCTCACTGGTTTTCTACCTTATTGTTCTTAATACTGATAGGGTCACTTTCCTCTCATTTGTCAGAATAACATCAAATGGAATGAGAAGATTTTTACCTGTTTATTTGTTGATTGGCTATATCAACCTCTCTCACTAATAGGCTATCTTACACTACAGCTGGCTGCATTTGATAATATAATCAGCAGTATGTTCCTGCCTGAAAATTGGAGAATAAACCAGATGACTTGCTGTAGTCCCCTGTCTGGTATGGGAGCTTTGACAAATGTTAGGCTGCTTTATGTTTGCATTTAAAAACAAGGAAGGAAAATGGTGTTTATTGAAAAGAATCACTTCAGAGGAGTGTAAAGTTAATGTTACTCTGGTATAAATGAAAGTGATTTTAAACAGCTTGTGACTGCATAAAGAAAATGAAAAAATATGGGAAAAATTTTAGAAGTTTTCTATTTTACTTGGGATGAACAGGTAACTTAAATGAGCTAATATTTAGTCATAAGCCAACACCAACATTAAAACTGACTTGAAAGCCATGGTCTTGATAGATACTTTAATCATTTCAAACCACTCATAGCTTCTTAAGAAATATTTACCTAAAGCCAGAAGGAGGAAAAATACTTTAAATGTCAGAGAGAAACCATAAGAAAAATTAAGGACCTAGGTGGTTCAATGAAAAATTTTTGAAAAACTCTTTAAAGATAATCAAATATAGTTTATGGGGTAAGATTTAAAAGCTTTCATAGAGAGAAATGATTTTATCACGTTACTATCAAGCTTCATTATCCCCAAGCTAAGAAAGAGGGCAAAGAGCTAAGCGAACAGCTCGGATGATTCATTTATGGTCTTTCTGAATGATGGAAAAATTCCCACTGAGCCAGTTAAATTCTGACCAAATTGTTGTTTGGGGAAGCAATGAGAACATTTCAATTCCAAACTACTATTCCCATATTGTGGGGACATTAAATGGAAAATTTGATTTTCTGAATTATATATATGAAGTATTATTTAGGAGGCTAGGAATAAATGCAGTGATCTTTTTAGCAGGTTCTATTCTTTGGTAAATTGGGGTCCCATCACAAATTTAGATGCAAGGAGGAAGATGGAAAAGAGTTAACCTACTTTCCAGGTACAGATTGAATTTAGATGTGTGTCTCCTTCAAATCTCTGTCTTTTTTTTTACCCTGTGACTGAAAGGAGGGCTTAGCAGAGTAATGAGAGACATGTACAAATCATTTGTCAGGGGACTGCTGAAAGGTATTGCAAGTTATTAGCGAGAAATCTGGACAAAAGAATGATATGGTATTGCTCTTCCACCTGAAACTGTGTCCCAGTGTACCCAAGCATAAGAGTAATTAAGAATCTTATCTTAATGCTTAATTTTGAAATATTAGGATTTATTCATTTTTAAAATAAGTTTGTTAGCATTTTTTAAATGATCAAAGTAATACATGTACATGGTTTTAAAAGGAAAATAATGATAAAAGGCTTCATGGAATCATTATTATCTAAAATATTTTTGGTTTTGTTTTTTGTCTAAAATCTTAATCCTAGAGACTGTAAGAATTAGGGGTATGTGGCTCTTATTCTAACTAAGTAGCATTTAATTTAGGAATTTCCTTTTATTTTATTTTTTATTGTTTTTGGTTTTGTTTTTTGTTTTTTGTTTTTTGTTTTTTAGGAATTTGCTTTTAATAGGAAGAAGTAACCCAGAGAATCTTAAGGTAACATATGAGGAATATATTCATGCCTAAATGCATTGCATTATTTTATGAAACTCTAGTATTGAAGAGAAATATCAGGCCCAGGGAATGTTCTAATACATAACCAGAGTCCTAAGTGCAGGATACATGGAAAAGGAGGTCCTACTGGGTAAGAGACATGTTTCTAGAGAGTTTGATGTGACCCTCACTTTCTCAGACATAATCGTGAGATATTCTCCCTAAGTGGATGTTGAAAGCTTAGAATTTGCAGCTGTGTCAACATTCCTACTCTTCTGAATTATTCAGAGAAGTAAAGAAATGTATAATTTATGAGCGTGTTTATATCTGATCACATTCTCAATTCTTATTAACCTTTGTCAAAATAGTGATCATGGGGGCGCCTGGGTGGCTCAGTGGGTTAAAGCTTCTGCTTTCGGCTCAGGTCATGATCTCAGGGTCCTGGGATCGAGGCCCCCATCGGGCTCTCTGCTCAGCAGGGAGCCTGCTTCCCCCTCTCTCTCTGCCTGCCTCTCTGCCTCCTTGTGATCTCTCTCCCTCTGTGAAATAAATAAATAAAATCTTTAAAAAAAAAATAGTGATCATGGAAACCAGAAGTCCTTCACCCCACCCCCATCTCCTTTCCTTTCTCCAATTCTTGTTAATGACTTTTCCTGTTGTTGTTAAACCCATATTTAGTGTTTTTGTTAGTAGGGCTGTGCTTTTATGATTCATCATTGGCCACATTTGTGCATTATGAGTATATTTCCTTTCTATGTAACTTTTCTCTCTCTCAGAATAACTACAACATTATTGTCCATGTGTTTATTTTTCTTCAAATCTCTTGCATCGTCCTCATATCAAACTGCAGTCTGTCACTTCCATTTCTTTTTTCTTCTGTCCTCATGTTTCTGTCTTGCCTAATTACCCACCAAGCCCACTACTGGAGAACTATCCCCTTGGAATGCCTACTTCTCTTTCTTGTGTTAGATCCCTTGTTTACTGAATTCTGTATTTTTGTTTTATTCCTCATTTTGGTAGAGCACATCCTCCACTGGATTCGTAAGAAGAAATTAGAGAAGCTCAATATTATTGAGAATTTGATTTCAGTAAAATCCTGATACTATCTTCACACTGGACTGTTACTTAGACTGGGTATAAAATTTGGATGAAAACCATTTCACTCAAAATATCAAAGGCATTATTCCACTGTCTTCTAGTTTCCAATACTACTTTTGAGAAGTTTGATGCCATTATGATTCCTAGTTTTGTGTGTGTGATTTTTTTTTCTTTCTGAAATTTTCGAGATCTTCTCTGAATCTCTAGTGTTTATTTCTGGTGTTCTCACATGCCTTCAGGTAGATCTTTGTGCTGAGCATGCAGTGGACCTTTTAGAAGGCATAACTTTATCTTTCAGTTCTGGGAAACTTTTTTTTTTTGGTATTTTTGTACAATACCCCATCCATTTTCTTAATTTTCCCCTCATAGACCTATTATTAGATGGATTTGTGATCTCCAAACATATACCATAAATATTATGTCCCTTCTTTTCTTTAATATGCTTTTTAATTCAAGGTATTAATATTTTTCAATTAGAAAACCTTTCAATTAGAAGCATAAAATATATTTAAAATTATGCATATTGTTGAGATGGGAATAGGAAGTGTGGGAAGATAAAACATATTGTATGTGTCATGTATATATCTTTCTAATGATTTAACGTTTGAATAATATAAAAAGCTATGGTTAAAAATAGATGAACTATACTTCAAACATAAAATACAATAAAGAGCAGTACTTGCTATCTATTATCAGTCAGAGATCTGTCAGGAAAACAGAGACTCTACTAGTTATTCCACGTAGGAATGTATTCAATTCAAAGAAATGGGTACTTAAAGTTATGGAAAGGCTATGAAACAGCCACCCCTAGATTTCAGGAAACAAGGAAGATATGGGAATATCAGAAAACCGTTACTGATGTCTGCAATGCCAGAGCAATTTTCATCAGAGAATGCTTGAACACCACTGGCAGACTGTACACCTGCAGCCTGCTAGAAATCACATTCTTGCTTTCCAATCCTAAAGTAGCCATAACAGCTTTCTGAATCTGAAACATGAAAGTGCTCCTCATTGGCATTGAAACTTCTGGCAAATATTCTGAGAAATAAGGTTCTCCAGCTTTCAGCTCCTATGTTATGGGAGGAAATATGAAGGGAACAGTATTTCTTTTAAAATGTAATCTGACACTATTACGATTGTGATTATTTTTTAATATTAATATTTTCCCTTTGAAATGTTATCCAGCCCCCTACACTTTTTCTCTGTTCTTTTTTCTCTGTTTATAGCTCTTTTTTTGTATTACTGTTGTTTATTTCCTCAAATGCCTGGTAACTCTTTTTTTAGTGAAATACTAAAACATCCAGAAGCTCTGTGGATACAGGTGGAGCTTGTTTCCAAGTGGATGGAGATTATTTCCAGGTGGTCTGTCAGTGTATGCATTATGGCTGCCAGATAGATTTTATGGTGGGAACTACCAAATGCCAGTATCTTCCTCTAGGTTAGTTCAGTTCCTGTGTAGAGGAATCCCCAGACTTCTGAAAGGAGTGGATAACCTGAACGACAATAAGGCTGTCATTAAGGACGGTGGGATTGGTACTCACCATTGAGCAGATATATACTAATGTAATTGCACTTTTAGTACCATGAGTCCACTCCTACTCTCCTACCTGCTTAGTATTCCTGAGTTTGGAGCCTTTTTGCAGAGACAGATTTATGGGTGTGCCACCTGTGTAGCTGCACAGGGCACTTAGAAGGGCCCTATATTTTGTTTAATTCTGTACCAAAACCATCTTGGAAATTCTTAATTGTTGAACAGGGAGTCTCACATTTTTATTTTGCACTAGGCCTCACAGGTTATGTAGATTTCCTTGGCTCTGCTTCAGTTTCTACAAAGGCAGCCTTCTGGCTTCTGCAGGGACTACAGATAAATGGTTGACCTTCTTTTCTGGAGATGGGAGAGAAAAAGGGATATGGAGAGCAGGATTCCAACTGTTGCATGCACAGGCTTTCACACACACGTACACACAGACACACACAGACACACAGACACACAGACACACACACACACACACACACCACACACACACTTCCCTGGGTGCCTGATACCTTCAAGTCCATGTCTTTCTGAGACTTCATGAGTAGCCCTTTCCAGAGACACTAAATCAGACCTGCTTGCTGAGTCACTCAATAACTCTACTGGCTCTCACATCCTATGGTTAGGGATGTGATGTCTTCTTTTCTTTATTAAAGATGAGCTTTGTGTATCTGTTTCTTTTTTGTCTTCTTTATTATTTTGGGGATTATTTTAGAAAGCAAAAGAGAACCTTGAAGCCAGAAGCACAGATTATTTTTATAATGGTGTCTAGGAACAGAGGCTTCCTCAAGATGATCATAAGATTGAAACATAGAGTTTTGAAACATGTAGGCAAAAGGTGAGATCAATCATCTTTTTTAGTGTATCAGCTGAATATGTTACTTTCTCATGTTTTAAATAGTGTTTTCTAGACACACTTACTTATTGAAGTTAAATAGCTAACACATCGTTGCAGAAGAAAACTATTTCTTCCCCTACACAAGTGGTTTTTGCTAGCCTTATAGTTAATTATTTCCCTGTTTCCGAAATAAGGACTTCAGCCACTTGTGGCATGTATTTTTTATTTTGTCATTTATAGCCCACATCATTAAAAAGCCAATTTAAAGTACTTATGATATACAAAATGTAATTTAACAAAATATAGAAATTATATTCATGAAAAAATGCAGAAAATTTAATAACTGTGAAAAATATTTCCAATGATTGATCATCACATTAGGATCCACATTTCTGGGGAACCGGGGCAAAAAGAGAAACAGTAAGTTACATATTTCTAATTAAACTGTATGACCATGGATGATTTGCTCTTTGTGCAGCCAACTCCATTCCAGTATTTTTTAGTAGATGACACTCAAGTCCACAAGTGGGAAGAACTATATATTTCTCTCTATTTAAAACCATGGAGGGGCATGTTCCTCACTGGCTGGCTGCTATTTCACATTCCCTGAACCAGAGACAAGCCCCGTGATGTGGGCAATTTGTTTTTCGTGTGCCTCAGTCTAAACTGAGTTCTTTCTCTTTCCTTCTATGTACATATTTATTTAATTATTTTGGAATTCTAGTGTACCAATCATCTCTGGGTTAGTAACTCAGCATTAATGCATGCATTTCCATCTGTTTAGTTATTTAGTTAGCTATTTGTAACACTGTAGCAAGCATTCTTGAATCCAGTATCCAAATAGAATCTAGAACCTTAGAAATAACCTTGATTTAACAGAGTTCATACAGTGACCTCCTCTGATTCATCCACCTGCCTCTCCTGGAGCCTGAATCCTGAATCCAACATTCCCTTGCTTTTCTTTATTTAACTTACAGCAAATATATTTGTTCCTAAAAAGTGAGTCATAGGGCGCCTGGGTGGCTCAGTGGGTTAAGCCTCTGCCTTCAGCTCAGGTCATGATCTCAGGGTCCTGGGATCAAGTCCCACATCGGGCTCTCTGCTTAGCGGGGAGCATGCTTCCCCTTCTCTCTCTGCCTGCCTCTCTGCCTACTTGTGATCTCTCTCTCTCTGTCAAATAAATAAATAAAATCTTTAAAAAAAAAGTGAGTGATAGAAGTAGGTGTGTGTGTGTGTGTGTGTGTGTGTGTGTGTGCATGCATGTGTGTACTAGTTGTCTTAATTTTATGAAAAGTTATTATGCTATACTCAGTTTGGAATACTTATTGTTTCTCCTTAATATTATATTGCCAAGATTCATTCATGTTACTGCATGCTTCATTCATTTTCAACCAGTATATAATACTCCACTTTCCAAATATACTCCCTTACTCCTTCTATTCATTCATTCTATTTATTGAAGATATACTCCCAATGAGTATTATATATGCAATGGTAAAGAAAACAACACTTTTCCATCATTTCAAATCCCAGCAATATGACCAATGCTATCATACCTCCTAATTTCTCTTCCTTTATATTGATATAAAATTGTCTGGTAAATCTTTTTAGACTAAACTATTAGTATCCTCATGAACAATAGTCCAAAGCTGTGCAGCATCACTGGTAGAACTTCAGGTTATGGCACAAAGTGAAGAAGGTGCTTGACAGCAGAAATGTTTCCATTGCCCTTCAGATCTCATATCTTAGGTGACCATCTATATGCCATGTTCTTTTAACCAGCCCTACCTAGTGTAAAATCTTTCGGATCACACAACTATAGGTAAATTGAGGTTATGTTTATGAGATCTTGGAAAGTATGCAATCCCTAAATAAATCCTCAAAACCGAAAAAGGACTTTGAATCTAGTATCTCACATATAAGGTAGAATATGGTCCCAGGTAACAATTCCTGATAATATGAGCCCATTTCAGAATTCATATAAAATGAGAAATAAGGAATAATAACATGTTCTTTTGAAGCTGAATATATCTTTCCTCAAACAATATAAGTACTTTCTTCACCCTCCTTCATTCTAGATCAGTCTGCTGAAGAATTGTGCATAGCCTAAAAGCTGGCTTCAGAATATTTCATCAAAATGACAGTTGGTTTTCTCCTCCTTCACTAGAGTTGTCCTTATTCCTGACTGTGTATTTCTTTTTTTTTTTTTTTTTTTAAGATTTTATTTATTTGACAGAGAAAGACACAGCGAGAGAGGGAACACGAGCAGGGGGAGTGGGAGAGGGAGAAACAGGCTTCCCGCTGAGCAGGGAGCCTGATGCGGGGCTAGATCCCAGGACCCTGGGATCATGACCTGAGCTAAAAGGCAGACCCTTAACAACTGAGCCACCCACTCCCCCTCACTGTGTATTTCTATGTTGTTTGTGTCCAGTAATTCTCTGGTTCTCCTACACAACTTGTCACTTAGTATCTTCCCTCCCACCCTTGCCTGGTTTCCACATAGCCACACCTATTCCACTCTGGGAATGTTTGTAGCAATACCACAGCCCTGCCGTGGAGATTACAGAAAACTTTGGCTAATACAACGCATATATTTAAAACATATCAAACAGAAATGTTCTGGGTTCCAGAGTGGCATCAATGTCAGGCCAACTACATAACACATTCTTTCACTCTTCACTATCATTTCTGATTATCTTTCCTTTACCATTATTATTTTCCTGGTACTTTCTTAAATCTTGCTCCTCAGGTCCTGCAGGACCTTTTGATTTTTCCATTATCTAACTTGTACATCCTCTTACTTTTTCTAGTTCTGCTTTCTCTTTCTCTAAAAACCATTTCTTCAGCTTGTTCTCATTTTACTACATCAGAAGTGGTTTTTCCATCTTACATAATCTTGTTATATGAATGCTAAATTATTTTTAAAGGATTTATTTTAAAAGTGGACATATTGACGAGTATATTCTTCTGAAGGAGTGTATATATAGACATGAAAATTTCAAAACTGCTTGAGAAATCTCTCAGTGCCATAGGTTGAATTTTTATCATCTGTGTTGAAGTTAATCTTAAAATGATTCAAATCTAAATGAATTCTTTTTATGTCTTATTAAGAAAGGGAATTCCATTGAAAGAAACTATATATATAGTAGCAGTATTTTTTAATAAGAAAATAAAATGCAGTAATATACCTTTATAACTTAATCATCACTCTAGGTAACTGTGAATAAGATACATAATAATTAAAGTTTTAGAGTTATTTTACAGTTTGGTATGTATTGATTTAAGTACTCATCTCTCAACCCGACTACCCTCAGAGCTCTAGGGAGGTAAAACCTGATATACAAATATGGCTAAAATATATTTAAATTTATATGTTCTTCCAAAATATTGTTGACCTTTTAGATGACTGAAGTTTGCAAGCCTAAAACAGAACAGTTTTGTATCTATATTTTGTTTGTGATAAAATATTTTAATTTTTATGTGGTCATATGTATTCATTATTTTCTGTGTGCAATCTTCTATTTCCCTCCCTTTATACCTAAAGTGTATTATTATTTCTGTATATATTAACATTATAACATATTTTCACCAAGTCATTTTATTATTTTAAAATTTATTTTATTTCAATGAGGTTCAATTTGTTGGATTTTCATTTTATGGATGATGATTTGGTGACAAGTCTAAGAACTCTTCACCTTGCCCTACATTTCAAAGGATGTTCTAGTATTTTTTTTTCCTAAAAATTTTTATAGGCTTACATTTTTACATTTAAGTCCATAAACCATTTTCAGCTAATTCTGTATAAGGGTAAAGTCCCTATGGATATTTAATTACTCCAGCTTTATTCTTTGAAAAAGCTATTATTCCTGTATGAAATTGGTTTTGCACCCTTGGTCAAGAATCTGTTCAGCTTATTTCTGTGGGTCTGTAATCCACAAAAGAACCCACAGTTCTCACTTCTGATTCTTTTACTTAATTCTTCTTTATCAAAATTGTATTAGTATTATTTTGTTTTAAATGAGGAACAAGACAAGGATGTCAGCTGTTTTAATTTCTGCTCAGTATTGTACTAGAGATCCTAGCTAGTATGAAAAGATTAGAAAACAAAATTAAAGGTACAGGAATTTTAAAGGAATAGAAACTTTTCCTTATTTTGAGATGGTGAGATTATTGAAAATCCAAGTGAATTTGGGGAAAATATATAAGAATTGGCAGGAAGCTTCAGCAAGACCAATTGGTATAAGATCAACTATAGAAAGATGGTAGAGCATTCCTCTACCCAAGTAATTAAGAAATAGAAAATATAGTTGAAAATGTTACTATTTTCAGGATCAACAAAAACTCTAAAGTACTAGAAATAAACCTAACAAAAAACATGCAAGCCTTTTCATAGAAACATAAAAGATTAAAAAACATTATAAAAGAAAAATCATATAAAGATTTCTCAAGAACAGACAGGAAGCTGAAAGAAATGGAGAAACATATAAAAGATGATAATTTTCTCCTAAAATAACCTATTAAATGCAAATGATATTTTAATCAAAATCCCAACAGTTATGTATGGAATTTAGAAGTGGGCCCTTAAACTAGTATAAATGAGTAGAGGACAGAGAGTAGTCAAAATAACAGTGCAGTTGAAGGGCAATGTGGGGACAACTGTCCAATCAGATATCAAGCCTTACTTACATAAACTATGTTAATTAAGAGACTACAGTACTGCTACCGTCAGGAACAAACACACTTCTGGAACACAGGAACAGATGTGTTCATTAATAAAAACTCGATGTGCAAAGAAATGGCAAAATTGATGCACGGCACAGGTAGCATTACAAATTATGTGGAAAAAATAAACCAGTTTCAATATATTGCCGTACAACAACTGGTATCTGTATGAAAATAAATAGACTTTTATCTCAACTCACATTATGGACAAAAATAAATTCTAGTGAATTAATAACAAATTTAAAAAGCAGAATGTTACAATTTTTAGAAGAAAATGTAAGAGCATATTTTTATGATCTTTGGGTAGAAAGAGCTTCTTTAACAAGATACAAAGACTATAAATTCTACATAAGGAAAAAAGGTTAGTAGATTTAACTCCCTTAAATGTATATTCTAAAATATATACCACAAAAAGCAACAAAAAAAGGCAAAGCTTTGATCTGCAAGAAGATATTTGTTAGTATGTAACTTTCCTTCTAAAATCAATAAGAGAAAAAAGAAAAACAAGCGATTAGAAAAATTTGGAAAGTATAAGAACAGGACATTTACACCAGAGAGAATCCAAAAGGAGAAAAACTACATTTCACAAGGAATTATAGATGTACAATTAAATACACACACACACACACACACACACACACACACACACACGTTTTCAAGTCACAGATTATCAAACATCTTTAAATCTGACAAAACAAAGTTTTGGAGAAACTATGGAGAAATGGAAATGCTCTGTAGTGCTTTTGTGTTTGTCAATTGGGACAAATATACCATAGAGCCTTTCGATAACAATAAGCAGTGTGAATGTGCGTTAAAATGTGTGCCCATCTGTCAAGCAGTTCTACTTCTGGGTATGTAATGAAGATAATTCTTGCACACCTGTGCAAGGAAACTATTGTAAGAATTTTCATTGCCACATTATTTCATTATAGCAAACATGTTTTAAAATATACATTAACAGAAGAATAGACATGATAATATAAAGGATAAAGAGGATATGGTGTATATATATACAATGGAATATTGCTCAGCCATCAGAAAGGATGAATATTTACCATTTGCATTGGTGTGGATGGAATTGGAGGGGATTAAGCTGGGTGAAATAAGTAGTCAGAGAAAGATAATTATCATATGGTTTCACTCATACGTGGAATATAGGAAACTGCACAGAAGATCATAGGGGAAGGAAGGGAAAACTGAACGGGAAGAAATCAGAGAGAGAGACAAACCACGAGAGACTCTTAACTATAGGAAACAAACTGAGAGCTGCTGGAGGGAGGTGGCTAGGGAGATGAGGTAACTGGGTGATGGGTATTGAGGAGGGCATGTGATGTGATGAGCACTGGGTGTTAACTGATAAATTTTTGAACACTACATCTGAGACTAATGATGTACTGGATGTTGGCTAATTGAATATAAATTAAAAAAACAAGAAGAATAGGCAAATAAATTGTTGTATAGTAATACCAAATAGAGCAATTAAAATAAAGTTACATAAGTTAATATAGATAAATCTCATATGTGATGCTAAATTTAAAAAAACAAATTGCCTGACAATGAATTTGGTAAACCTGCAAAACAAAGTCATATAACTGTCTGTGGGTATATTTGAATTTAGTTTTGATATGAAACGTGGATAGCATGATAAATCTTAAATTCAAGAAAGCAACTACTGCTTGGGAGGAAAGCACTGGCACCAGGGAGGTGTGCATGAGGGGACTTTAGAACTATCTATAATGCTTTAGTCTGTAGAAAAATTCTGAAGCAAATAAACCAAAATATTAAGATTTGATCAAGCATCTAAAGGCAAAATGAAATGGGTATGACAAACCATCTAAGCAAGAAGTCAGGTAGGGAGATAGAATCAAGATATAAGTTTTATCATGATGCCCAAAAAATGTGAAGCAATTTCTGACAGAAAATGGGAAGTGAAGCCAGGAAAAATTCCCCAAGGCATGAAAAGAAGTACCACAGACTCTTTGTGTAAGTTACATGTGATGTCTGTTAAGCAAGGGTTCCCTTTGCTTTCACACGTATAGAGCTAGGGTACCAAAAGATCCTGCCATACAACTTTGTCATTTTCCCACTTTGGGGGAATTTCAAGACTAGGGCATATTATGGCACCTGGGAGCATCTGGGAAATACTAGCATCAGACATTTATGAACCTGCCTGCATGCAGTCCATTACTTCTGTGAAAAATGTGAAAGCCTCTCACACACAACAAATAGGAAAGTAGGAGGAACATACTATTCTTTTATTCCATCATAACAACCATAAGTAGAGAGGCCATTTGACTATGTCACTAAAATTGTCTAGTACTGTCTCGGATTGTTTGAATTCAGACAGAAAGACAACCCACTTAAGGAAATTTGTACATAATTCATCAAGCTCATTACCATACTCCTTTTTATGGCTGTGAGACATCACATGAACAAAGTTCCTTCATGAACTGCTCTGCCTCCTTGGGTGTTGGCCTGAAGTCCTGAGTGCTTTTTGCAGCGTGGAAAGGCCTAGGAAATATTAGATTCCAGCTATCTCTTCATTTTCTCTTCTCCAAATAATCTCTTCCTGCAGGGCACTTGGTGAAAGCCTCTTCTGGAGAGATGAATGAGGTTGGGAGATGAGTTAAGTCATTTATTTTTCCATTCCGTCATGAAAGGGTTCAAAGTTACCTCTTTCAATAAGCGGCCTAATTGAGCATGTGACCACTAAGCAGTCCTGGTTTTCTCTCAGCATATCTGATTTTATTCATGAAGGCAGAAAGCATCATAAAAAGCTTTAGATGAGACTACATGAAATTTAATAGGCCTGACAATGCTTCCTTAAAAGGCTTCCTATATGCCCTAAGTTGCATACACATTCTGCAGGATAACCTGTAATATATAGGAAATATTGGCATTCTGTCTGCCCCCTCAAAGGGGCTACTTCAAGGCCTCAGTCATGAACACAGGCTAGAAAGACCAAGACAATGTTAAGAAGAGGTTACTTGTGCCCTCACAATGTCTCTAACTATATATCTAAATGACTCTCTATCTCAGTAGGTATAATTTAAATAGGTTTTTCAGAAAATATTTCAGGGAAACCGACAGGAATTAGAAAGGAAAAAAAATGGGCCAAGTGTCATAACATCTCTCTGGATTTCTCTTGTGTTCAGAATCTTGAACCCCCAAGTCCTTGGTAGTGCTCAGTAAAATAATCGGCTTAGATTTCTCACTCTAGTTGGTAGGAAGGTTGGTGCAAAGAAAGGTGCTCTGCTGTTGCAAGATCTAGACTCATATATTTCTTATGGATGACATGTGGACCGCAGAGGAATTGGGTGGGGTAAATGTGCTGCCATAACATTTTAGAGCCTCTTCCTAGAATTTTGCAATCCAGAAGAGCATTCTGGAATCTTGTCATTAATATATATTACTTGTTTATGTCTTGTTTAATACATATCATTTGCTTATAAGAAGAATATACATTTAGGTATAACGTGATGTTCAAATTAATTTCTAGATGTTTACATATAGTTTTTATCTCTCCAGATAATCAGAGGAATCACATTAAGCACATATTCATCTCAAGTTTGTATTTGGTTCTATTCCACACTTCTGGTTTTATGTGAAATCAGATGAAATATTCATTCATTTGACTTACATGTTAATGCTTATTATGTACCAGAAACTCTACTAGATAATGGTTAAAACCACTAGGGGAGATGTCAGTAGGGATTGAGGTGGAAGCTGATATTTAGTATTTTTAATCTGGGTAGCTGAATGACTCTTATTCGCTGTTTTTCCTTATCATATTTTCTATTAAATTTAGAATGGATACATAGTGGAGAGACTATTCAGAGGATGGACTGGACTAATTGAATATTTATTCATGGACCATTGTCATTTTTTTATGCTGCTTATCCCAGTTCATCATTTTTTTTCTAACAGTAACAAGAGAATCAAAGATAGCACTTACTAAAAGAAAATTTTGGAATATAGAGTTTTCTGGATTTTTGGCGGGAGGAGGAAGGAGGAAGTTAGTGCTTTTGTTTTCAGTGGAAAAACATAACTGTTATATTAAATAATATTTTATGCATTTTGAATTGCCATTAACAGATACCAAATGGTATTTTTAATTTTTTATTTTATTTGAAAATGATAAAAATTCATTGGAACATCAAAATTCATATAAATTAAATTTAAATCAGTGACCCTAACATAAATGGAGAGAAATCACAGGAAATCTAACAGGGAGGGAATGCATTCCAGAGTCTATTGATTTTTAGAAAAATAGTGTGAGCAGTAGTTGGACAGCATTCTTCACACTTTCACTTCAGCATTCCAGAAATCTTTGCAAATGTGATTTATCTCAATGCACGTAGGTTCACAAGAACTTTTTGATGAGCTGCTTTTCTCTCCCTGTTTGTATTACACAATGAACCATTGTACTTGCATCCTCTTACCTTATCCACGCCTTGTTCCCACTTCTCATTACTTTTCACCTCGTCAGATCCCATTTCTTCTCAGAGACTGCCAAGTCATCAGCTCCATTCTCACCATGTTAAGCAGACCTTATGCCAGCCTGTAGTCTCCTCTTTATTACAACTTTAAATTTACCATAGTTTGAAGCCCAAAGAAGATAGGAACATTTGGTTTTTGTATAGTTTTAATGGCAAAAAAACCGTTTGTGTCAGAGCCAACTCTAATATTTGTATTAGACTCTCATGTACATATCACCCATATATCTTATTTCCCTAGGAATATTATTTCAGCTAAATTCATTGAATAGTTTTTAATGTAGTTCTTCTATCATAAAAGTTAGAGAACCTTATAAGGCCTCTTGCTTAGTAAGTTAGTCTTCAGTAAAGATATATCACAAAAATACCTTAAAGGGCCTAGTGGAAGTATGAACTAATAAAGCATGTAAAATTACTCCAGGTTATATCATGACAGGATAAATTTGAAAGTCATTTATTCTTTATATTTTGGAATATTCAAACTTTAGCTGAAAAGCTGTTATGCTTCTCATTTTCATATACAACCCAGTTGTAAAATGGATGCTTTGGAGATTTCCATTTTGATTTTCAAGCTGAAAGCACTGATAAATTATGTCATGAGCATGTTCTTCTCTGAAGTCATCACTACCCTCTCAGTCTGTAATTTCTCTTCTAAAAATCTATTTAGTTTCTACTTGAATGACAAACATTTCTAATCTGATAGAAATTTACATTTTAGGAGATTACTTTGCATTGTCATCTAGCTATTCAATATTCTTATATTAATAATAAATGATACATATGACAGATGAATTTTATTTTTCCCTTTAAAAAGTTCTTCCTAGCTATTGTCTGATCACTGGTGCCAATCATTTTCACAAAATTGTTAACAGAGTAATCCTATAGTTTTATGAATTAATCCTGTATTTTGGCACTTAAAGATCTAAATCCTTCTTGTGCTGCTATTATTTGATTAATATACTTTTGATGAGATTATAATTAAAGTAATGGATTTCCCTTAGCTCTCATTTAGTCTCTAAATTTAAGTGCCTACCTCTTCCCAAAACCAAAAGATTTTTTACATCTTCCCCATTTTCCTGTGGCAGCCACATATACCTTAAATCCAATTTGGAGACCTTTATAGCTAAACCTAATTTTTCTCATTAAGTTAGGTAGATATGAGTATACATTAATTTTTATTGAATTTAATTTTTATATGATTTTTAAAGTAAGGTCATTAAATCTTCTAAATGGGATCAAATTGGTGAAATTATATAATGGTCTGACATATGTCTAGTGTATAAAAGAATTTAAGTATTTGAGGCTTTTTTATATTTGAATTTTTGGTTTCTCATTACTTCTAATTTTCCCTTTGAGAGAAAAGTACTGAAGTTTGTTGAAATGTTGCCTTCCCTCCTATGTAGTTCTCTCATACTCAGGCAGTCTGATTTTTCCCCATAATTACCTCCACGGTGAAGCACAATGAAGAAGCATCTGACCCCTAACATCCACTCGTTTTCCATGACACTATGGGGCTATATAGTGAATAACTCCAACCAGTAAAATGGTGGGGATCATGACAAAGATGACAATGACTGCCGCCATTATTTACTGAATACCTCCCATGTATCAGACACTGTGTTAAGTGATTTACATGTGTTAAATCACTTAATCTTCCTGACAATACTTACTTGCTGTCCTTATACATATGTGAAAAGGCTGAGGCTCAGAGAAGTTAAATACTTTGCCCAGGGTCACATAGCTAATAAATTGATAAGACCAAGATAGGAACCCAGTGACCATCTGGCCCTAAAGCAAATTGTCTCTCCTTTATTTACTTCTGTGGTTTTCCAACTTAAATCATTGTCATAATCTGCTGGGGATCTTTTTCTTTTTCTTTCTTTTTTAAATATAAGTAATGATAGCTTCTAAGTCATGTGGGCTTTAGCTAACAAGATTCTTGAGGCAAGAACAAGGAATTCTCTCCTTTTTTAGGAACTGCTTTCTTTATTCTTTATTCTTGGGTTACCCCCTAAGAATATGAAGATTTTCCAGGAGGTGTAGGGCTTATATACTTTTAGGGAAATCATTTTGCATTCTAGATCTTCCAATTTGACCTGCTTGCTTTATTCCCTCTCAAAGAAGAAAGGCATACTCTATCAATCTCCAATCTTAGCATGGTAGATTTTCACACACTGTAAAGTCTATAGGCAAAAGAATTTTCAAAAATGGGTAATGTTAGGTGTTGAGAATGTGAATGACTAATAATTAGGTATAAATCTTTTTACAGGTATAGTCATTTCTAATTCTTTGATGTCAACAAAATTGAAGAAAGATCTAATTGAGTTGTCAGTTATTTTTAATAACAGATCATAATGTCATTTTTAACCTATACTTAAATGTTCAAAGAATTGAATTCCTTCCTATAAAAATATCTTTCATTTCCATCTATTTATTATGTGAAAAAAGTTTCCTAATATTTACATATATGAAAATGAAAAGTAACAATTGAATTGGTGGTAAAACTCATTTCATTCTGTCAATATTTGTCCTGAGCTACATGAAAATAAAACCTTATATCGATCATTAAAAGATACATTTCCAAAAAATTTTACTTTTGAAATCTAATGTTTATAAAAATCTGTAAAATAGTTTGTTTCAATTGTGTACTAAATTGATAAATATTGAGTCCAGAAACATTGATAATATCCACAGCCTATGGTTAACAAGAAGTAAAAATAATTGACATACTTGTCTATACGTCATTTTATCTCTATTTACTAAAGTTTAGTGATAGCTCTATATAAGGAAAAATTTTGTGAAACTTCAAGGTCTATAGTTCAGCTCCTTACAGTTATTTAGAAGAAAAGGCATTTAATTTTAAAATTAATTCAAGGACCTTTCAAAAACTCAGTAAGGAACAGATTATGTACAATTCAATTACAATTTTTGGCACTGCTGTGTTATTACTGTTTTAGCTCCATAGCTGCCATGATCACAATCAGTGACACTGGGTCAACCACCATCACTTTTATATGTAGGTTACCAAAAAGTACTAAACCATTTAACAATATGAACAGCATATATTTTTATCTATCTGCAATGTCATCAAAAACCTGTCCTTCAGCCTGAAATCTCCTAAATTACTCTGTTTGTTGGCAGTGACATTATTATGGAAAACATACATTGACATTTTCAAATTGTACCAAATTGTTTTCCAAAAAGGCTTTGTTTCTGTTATAATCTCCTCAAAAACACACTGTAGATAGTGTGCTAGTAAGAAAAAAAAAAACAAACAAAAAACCTCTACCAAAAGGACAGCCTTTAATAATACTGTGTTAAAACTGAAATAAAGGACTTGAGGATAAAATTAGCATTGCTGAAATTAGCTACTGTGTACCAGAAATAACCATTATTTAAAAGTATTTTCCTTGGGTGCCTGGGTGGCTCAATTGGTTAAGTGTCTGCCTTCAGCTCAGGGCATGATCCCAGGATCCTGGAATTGAGTCCTGTATCAGGCTCCCTGCTCGGTGGGGAGCCTCCTTCTCCCTCTGCCTCTGCCCCCAACCCTCTGTCTGTCATGAATGAATAAATAAAATCTTAAAAAAAAAAAAGTATTTTCCTTTGATTATTAAAGATTTTGTCTTAATCATTGAAAATAAGCCCTTAGCAAGAGTACGACTAAATAGTTTCTTGAGGAATAAAATATAGAAAACTTGGGTATTTCATGCAGGTTCTCAAAACTTATTTTTAAAAAATAATGTTCATATTTATTAATGGCTATGTATAGGGTTACACTCACTTTGTTAACTTAATGATATTGTCATGTCAGAGAAAAACTGTGACAGATGGAGTTAGACAAAACTTTATTCAAGACTATTGCAATAGGAGTCAATACTATTGCAATGGGGGGAGAGATTGAACTTAACTCCCTTGAAACAAAAAGGAGGAGAATTCGAGCATTGGAATGAGCTATGAGAGTACTGGAGGGGCGCCTGTGTGGCTTAGTGGGTTGAGCCTCTGTCTTTGGCTCAGGTCATGATCTCCAGGTCCTTGAATCAAGCCCCGCATAGCATTGGGCTCTCTGCTCAGCAGGGAGGCTGCTTCCCCCCTCTCCTTCTGCCTGCCTCTCTGCCTACTTGTGATCTCTCTCTCTCTCTCTGTGTCAAATAAATAAATAAAATCTTAAAAAAAAGAGTACTGGAGGACGTTGGGGAGGTTGATTATGTGGTTAGACTGTGTTTGAATATTGGCACTTATGGAAGTTAGGCTTTTACTCTCGTACAAACACTGGGAGATAGGAAAACAGACTTTCCTTATGATTACATTTCTCCCAGGCCCTGGAGAAAGATATTCTGAGATTGCAAAACTAGAAAGAGTCTGGGAAAAGATGTACATTTTGGAAAGACAGGAAAAAAATTGCAATTGCAAGTTTTCTAAAGTGAAACTCTAAGAAAAGGGAAGTCAGGAGTGTATAGTAGGGAAGAAACTTGCCTAAAGTTTAGTCAAGCTGTTGAAAAAAAAAAATCCAGTAAGAAGATGACTGTTTTTTTTCTAGATAATTTATAGAAAGTTGAAATTATATTGACCGTGTAGTATGGCTTAATCTTAGCTGGATGGCATGTATACTTACAGGTCGGTATTGCTCTGGAGCGTGGCAGTGACCCTTGACCAATGCCAATACTTTAATTAAAGATGAATGATGTCTGTAACCATGAGTCTGTCAGCTATCTTGGGACAGGGTGAACCAGTCATTTGCCTGGTGAAGCCTGGGAGTTTTTGCCAGTTAAGATTGGTCATGTAGCTGTAACATACCTATGTGACCAGTTCTCTATGAAATCCCACCATGAAAAACTGGGGACTTCTTATTACAGAGGTGTATCATATGCTCTCAAGATGATGGTTCCAGGGGCTCCTGGGTGGCTCAGTCTGTTAAGTGGTTGCCTTCGGCTCAGGTCATGATCCCAGGGTCCTGGGATCAAGCCCCACATGGGTCTCCCTGCTCAGCAGGGAGCCTGCTTCTCCCTCTCCCACTCCCCCTGCTTATGTTCCCTCTCTAGCTGTCTCTCTCTTTGTCAAATAAATAAATAAAAATTAAAAAAAAAAAAAAGGATGATGGTTCTAGACCAGTAGGTCTAGATATTGGCAACTCAGGGATGGGAAAACATGTCAGAGTCTGAGATCTCCAGACCCTTTTCTCAGTGTGCACCCTCATGCTATTAACCATACTGTAACTTTCATCTGTGATAATGTTCTTCTGTGACTGTAAACAATCTAGCGAGTCCTTTTAGAAATGGGATATTCATGTAATTAATACATGTAATATATGCTAATACATTTTTATTCATATGTAGAAACTGTCTCATGTAAATCAAATAGAGATTATTCATCTTAATTACTAAAATTTATCTTTTAAGAAACTTCGATCATGTTGATAGTTAAAAAACCTTTTTTTCAAATATGTCCCATACAGATATTGATTGACTTCTGTATATAGACTGAAATATATAGGGGTGCCTGGGTGGCTCAGTTGACTGGGCATCTGATTCTTGACTTCTGCTCAGGTCATGATCTTAGGGTCATGAGATCAAGCCCAGCATCAGTCTCTGTGCTCACCGTAGAGTCTGCTTGATCTTCTCTCTTTCTCTCCCTCTGTGCCTCCTGTTCATGGTCTCTCTCTCTCAAATAAATAAATAAATCTTTAACAAAAATTATTTAAATAAATAAATAAACCATGTATAAATCAAAGCCTAAAAATTAGACACAGAGTTTTATAAACTAGAAGCCTCTAGACCAATGGTAAAATATGAATTAATTTTCCAAAATTTAAAAATTGGGAAATTTTATGTATAAATCCTGATTGCCTCCTTCCTTTTAAATAGTAGAATACCCAATCAACTGAATATTGCCATCTGGTAACAATCAGCTGAATATTGGCTTCTCTTTTTATACTAAGCATGGCATTTTCTGTCTACCATAGTCCACACTCAGCCTGTACACCCAAACCTGGTGTACAACCATTGGGAAACTGAAATAATGTCATTCAAAGAATAATTGAAAGAGATGGGGAATTTTAGACTAGAGAAGAGAAACCATGGGAATGACATAATCATTTCCTTCCAATATTTCAAAGATTTTCACATGGAAGATATAATTAAAATACTGTGTTATTCCATTAATAATTCTGATATTTTAGTCTCTGTTGCACCTTATCTCACATTGTCCTCATACTATTTACTGTCTAGAAGAGAGGCCAAAATTCTTAAACCCATTTTATAAATGAGAAAACTCAAAAAGATTAAGGAGCTTGCCGAGGGTCACAAAACTAAGAAAAGTGGACGGCTGGGGATTGAATGCAAATCTTTTTATCTTAAGGTCAAGCAAAGCACACAAACCCAAATGCTTCAGGGACCAGAAAAATAACACAGATGTGTGGAGGAGCAGGGGGTGATAATAGAGAGTGGTGGGGTCTGTGGAAAATTGGAGAATGCCTACAACAATTAAAATTTAACTTAAAATAGAAGTGATGATGGGCCAGAGCACATGTGCCTTTAGATATGAATAGGAGCATGAGTCTTGAACTTCTGTTCTATGCTATGTGCTGCCTAGAATGAAAGATGGATGTTATTTCATAGTGAAACAGTCTAAAAGTGAGTTTACTATTGCTGTAAGTACTTAACCCACATGGGATACTGTTCTACTATATACTCAGGATGAGTTGAATTAGATGACTTTTAAAATCTTTCTGACTCCAGAGTCCTATGAATAATTGTTTAAAGAAATTGTTTAAAGAAAATAATTGTTTAAATAATTGTTTAAAGAAACAATTCTCCAATTGTAGTATTTATAAAATACAGGATAGAAATGTGTATCCCATTTATGCCCCCAAAAGTTCATGATATATACTATTGAATATACTGGTAAAAGAAGTCATACTGACATCTCATGTTTCCCAGACAGCTGTAACACCTTGCGTATTCAGCCCTAGATGTTGGTGCTGGGTAGTTGTACCAATGAAGGTAATGCTAGCTGCTTTAACGGTTAAATCCCAAAATATTGGGGCACCTGGATGACAGAGTATACATAGATGATTGTGTGTCCAACTCTTGGTTTCAGCTTAGGTCATGATCTCAGGATTGTGGATTGAGCCCCATATTGGGCTCCATGCTCAGTGGGGAGTCTGCTTGAAATTCTCTCTCTGTCTCTCCCTCTGCACCAACCCTCCTTCCTCCTCTCTCTCTTACTCAAAAATAAATAAATAAATAGATTTAAAAAAATCCCAAAATATTAGTTTTCAA
Organism: Ailurus styani; assembly: GCA_002007465.1. NCBI lineage: Eukaryota > Metazoa > Chordata > Mammalia > Carnivora > Ailuridae > Ailurus > Ailurus styani. The sequence continues at coordinate 1,358,571 of LNAC01000167.1, read as the reverse complement.
ATGCAATAGAAGTTTATTTCTCTTTCGGATGACTTCCAAATGGGGGTTCCTGAATGGTGGTGGTCTTTTCTGTAGCAGTGATTCAAGGGCTTACATTCCTTCTTTCTTGTAGATTCCAATTATCTATGTATAGACCAAAGGTTTCCCTGGAGATCATCCTCCCAACCAGCAGAAGGTGAAGAGAATATCACAAATACTGCAGATGGTAAATTTTTACATGCCATACCTGGCATTGATGCTCAACCCTCCTACCCACATTCCATCGGCCAGAATTCAGTTACATGGCATACATAATGCAAGAGAGGGTGCCAACTGTAGTCTAGCTGTGAACCTTGGAGGAAAGGTTATGGGTTTGGTGAGCTCAGTTTCTGTGACAGCAATGCTTTGTTTTATTTTAGAGCAAGCATATATTCCCAGACTTTTAAAATCTACACAACCCAAATGGCTCACCTTTGTATAAAAGTACATATACTTGTCAACACGGTTTCATATTCAGTATTGCAGGTGACCCTGCCAATCATCCTATGTGAGTGAACTAATCCTCTGCTCTCCTCCTCATTCTAAGCTATGAAGCAAATGTAAGCACATTAACTTTGCAATCAGGTACTTAGGTTTAAATCTCACTTGCTAGCAGTGTAATCTTGGGTGAATTACATTACCTCTCTAAATTTATCATCTTATCTGTAATGTGACTAATATTATCTATAACATTGGATATGACTAATAGAAATAAAAGCTACTGTCCAACAATTATGTATCAGATACTGATATTAATGATCTCATTTAATCCTAATAACAACTTAATGAGGAGGTTTTGTCATTGTCCCCCTTCCACCAATGAGAAAACTGAGGTACAGAAAAGTTAAGTGACTTTGGGGGTCACATAGCTAGGGAGTAGTAGAGCTGGGATTTGAACTTAGGCATGTCAAACTCTCAAACTCTGGAAGTGTACCCTTTTAACTGCTTTGATACTCTATTTTTAGTATAATATGTACTTTGCAGGGTTACAATGAGGATCAAATTTAAAAATAAAGAAAAATATGAATGAACAAATGAATTCATGTGAATGAGTGGATGAATGAGTGAATGAATTCCTCATGGGTCTTCTCTTGTGACCAAGTAGGACTAAACAAAGATATCTGATGCATTCTTTCTAATTTAAAAGGTAAATTACTCCGGTAGAAAAGTACAGTAATGTTTACATGGCTACAACACCCACAAGATTGTCCTAGTGTTTGGGTAAATGATCAGTCACACAACTCATGAAAGGAGTTTGGTTAGCATTCTTTTTTCTCTTATACGACGCCCTTTCCCAGGTACGTGGTGACATTTGTGATAGTCCTTAAGAAATACCTTGAGCACACTAGCATTAACTTGTATTTTTTTTAAAAAAATTGCTTAGCAATTTTAAAATTTGTAATAGAAACACCCCTGCAGAGCAAAGTGTGACAGACAGTGCTGCAGTGGCTGTGGTGATTATAAATGGTTCGTCTACAGAATGTGACTCTGCAACCTTGAAATGGTGCCGCTGGGGTGTATTATGCATATGGCACCGATGCCCACGCAAAGATTTGTAATTACCAAGCACATGTTACAGGATATAATTTCTTGCTATGGGAGAAATCAAAAATCTTGTGTCTCTTAACTCAAGCACGGCTCATATCACTTTAATGTGTGACAAAGGTACCATATACTCAATTTTACATGTTACTTGTGAATGTCAAACAATGCCCTGGAAATGCCCAGCAAAATCAGTGTGCAAACCCCAAATAGGAGATATATCACTCAGGACAAATGTTTCTAGGTTTCATTTCTAGGGAAAAGGCTATTGCATTTCCTTGGGGGAGTGAACTAAACTTTTTAGTTGCAAAAAGAAAAGCTAAAAATAAAAACGCTCCTGAAGAACGAATCAGGAATAGGCAGCACTTAAGGACTTTGGATACCTTTAAAGACAAGGCACAGTTTCAAAAGATAATCAGATTTCTTTATCCTTGATAGTCTGAGGGCAATGGAAAAGATAACCAGAAATCTTCATAATCTGGACCCTAGAACCCGTATCTGTGGGAAATCATGTCACTATGTTTTGATACCAATTCAGTCTTAGACTTTGATTCCTTAGTGCCTACCTCATAAAAGTGCCCTGTAGGGATGAAAAAGTTAAGCCTCTCAAACAATTCCTTTACTCTTTCTGAAGAAGCCCAGGTAGTTGCTAAATCTCCCAATTAAAGAGAGGCTAACTTTCATCTTCAAACAGATCATTATGCACAAATAATCTCCCCTTTTAGTCCAAAAATCACCCCTTCCATCCATCTTTACATAGTTCTAGGCATATAAGGTCTCCTGGAGGTCTCACCACCAATCTGTATTAAATAGATCAAAGACAAAACTATGCAGCCTCCCTCCCTTAAGTTTGCATTTCTGAGGTGTCGTTGTATAATGTAAGAAAGGGAAGATAAAATATTTAACGTAAAGGATAACATTGAGAAAATGAGTATAATAAAAATTATTTATTCCATTGATTCATGCCATAAATATTTGTAATGTGCTTACGATGGACCGTGAGTACGGCTCTTGTTGCTTGGGATGTAGCGAGGAATGAGAGCATGTCCCCAGCTTCATGCAGCTCACAGGCTAGTGAGAGAGAACCAAAGTATAATCTGGTATACTAAGTGCTTTGAAGGAAAATAGTGCAGGAAAAAGGTGCAGAAAGGGGTGTAGTGGTGAGGGGGTGGTCTCTCTGAAGAGGGGCATTTTAATTTGAAAGACCAAAGGGAAAATTACTTCAGGATGAGGGAGGGACAAGTGTGAAGATTCTGGAGTAGAATGAGCTTGTCATGTGCAAGAAACAGCAAGAAGGTCAACGTGACTGGAGTGGAGGGAAGTGGAGAAGCAGGGAATGTGGTAAAGAGGTGGGGGGCAGGTTAGATGGCATAGTGCATATTAATCATCTCCCTCTCTTCCGTTGCGCAGGTCTTTGGTTTTCTCTTTCTCCTCTTTGTAGAGAGCTATAGTCTCTTTGTGACCAAGGCCACTGTTTTCTATTTGCTTTGTACACCAGGGTGGCAATACCACAGCCTGCAGGGAAACGATAAAGCACTAAAAACAAAAACGAAAACAAAAAAACACACCCTGAAGCTATAAACCAGAAACTTGGAACTGGTACCACAGAGTGTTCACCAGAAAGCCAACTGAGGAGTCTTTTATGGTAAAGAAAGTCATTTTGGGTTTGTACTACATAGCTAGATATTTGGATAATGAACTGTCATTCTGCTTCTGTCCTCGGCACTCCAACAGTTATGCTTTAAAATTACTTTAACCTTTAAGACAGAAATAGCCTAATGCCCTTCAAAAGAAATTCTGTTACCACAAATACACATTTACAAAGTGTGTTTTCCTCTCACATTCTCTGTCAGATTAAGTGAGGTCTTTCAAAGGCGACTCCCTCAAGAGCCTTATGAAATGTTCATAGTGATGCTAAACCTTCTCTGCCCTTTGTGATTGGAAGGGCAATGCAGCCATATGCTGAGCGGGAGAGTCTCCAAATGACGCTGCCTCTAAATGTATCCCCTTTGCTAGGGAAGGACTGAAATCAGTGCAGTATAAGCCTTTCAGTATCTTATTTTGGAACATACACAGCAGTAGTCCATAAATGTACCTCATTTTCATAACTGCCTTACCTATAGAAGCATCATAAACATTTCCGGAAATGATATTTTCCCTCAAGCCTTTAAACTTAATGGAAATTTTCGAAGAGAATTGAAACTTCAGGTTGTGTCCTTACTGAAACCGTCTCCCTTTAATGAAAAAGTACTCCATAAAGCTAATATTTTTCGATAACCTTTTACAGTTCTTTCCCCAGTTCTCAGATTCTGAAACCTCGAAGGCTCTAAGATTGCTGTAGAGTAGAAAAGCCCTCTAGTCGGGCATTTTGCTCTAATCTTGGCACCATCACTTGGTTATCTTTACGTCATCTTGGGCAAGGCCCTGACTACATCCTGTAACACAGAGATTTGCTCTGTCCTCCTCCAGGGTTGTTGGGAATATATGAATGAACAAATGAATATTTTCCTCCTCTGAGACATTGAGCAGCCTAGATGATTGGATATGGCTCATTCTGGGGTGTCCTACACGTGCTTGAGTCATTCTCCATATGCTTAGCTGTTCCTACTCCTGCCACTGCCCCAAACACACTTGTTCATGGCCTTTCTTCAGGTCAGCTATCCTGAAGGGCAACTTTTTTCTTCCTTTATTTCCTCACAGCAATCGGCACGTTGGCTATCACATAATAGTTGCTTTAAAGATAAATTGAATACGAATATATCAGTGATTCAGTAATTCTATTTTTTCAGTGTAACATTTGCTAATTAGAAGGAAGATGCTGTGTTGTTATAGACCTACCAGCTGAGTATGTTTTCTCTCCGTTCATCTGGCCATCACTGACAAACAGAACTTTCTGCAGTGACAGAAATGTTCTACATCTGTGCTAATATTGTAGTTGCTAGGCTCCTGTGGTCATTGAGAACATAAAATGTGGCTGGTGCAACTGAGGAACCACAGTTTCTTTAATTTTCATTAATTAAAAATTAAATAGCCACATGGCTAATGGGTTTTGTACTAGACAGTGAAGATCTATACCAAAGTCACAAAAATATTGTCTAGGGGCAAGGGAAAGTTTTCGTGGCCACTTGAATGTTTAAATCAGTTTAGACAGGGAAACTGCCCTTGTATGTAAGTTGGCTTTAGGTTCTGCTCTATATGAATAGCCATCGATTTCCTTTTAAAATAGTCTACACAGAGCAGATGAGCACATCTGATTACTGGTTTCAACGACTTTCCCATTGGGGGTTAGCAAGGACAGTGTACCAGACATGAGATATCTTCATATAGCTAGGACTCCTGTTTTCAGGGGAGACCTTTTGAGCATCTTAGTGATCACTGATTCTCAGATAGGACTTCAAAAAATATTTTGAGATGATTTTTAGATGTAGCCACAAGCGAAGAGAAGTTAAATGATTTTCCAGTGCGGCCACAAGGTCAATGTTCTTATAGGAGGAAATGAGGAAAAAATATTTGAGCTTGGTAGTCAAATAGGATTTCCAAGAGAATTCAATTTGTATCTTCTTCCGGAGAAAGTCACACATGGAAAGCATTTGAATGTAGGCCTTAGTGACTACATTATTTCTCTCAAAAACACAGTCAAAATTTAAAAGCTGTGCTAGTGCTGCTTCAGATTGTATTTTAAAAGGCTATGATTAAAATCAACAGATACACAAAAATGGATCAAATACCCTGAGGCCCAGCAAGAAGAAGGTCAAAAGAAGATGAAACTTTGGTTTGACAAGAACAAACACAATAAATTCAGGATCAACTATATGAAGTGTGACCATATGATAGATTGTCCAAACCTGGTCATTTTAATTGTAAGAAGGGGCACTTTTAGTAATTACATTGGAAATATTGGCAGAAATTGGAACTGGAACTGTTCTAAGTAAACATGGATGTATGATCACCCTAACTTTTTGGAAAAAACTGTGTTCTAGATCAACATTAATAGTTTGACAGCAATGATTATGATAGCCCTGTTCTGTATGACATGCCCTAACTTCTTCCAAAACTTTTATTTTTAGTATTACAAGGAAACAGATTTTCTAAAGTCAGTGACAGTTTCAGAAGTCCCACTTTGCAGTTGCCTTCTGAGTAATGTCCTTCATAACCCTAAAGCTCTATGTCTAAGTGAGTGGTGGAGTCTTCTGATTTTATCACACCTTAAGCATATCCTCTAGGGCATGCCAGAGCTGCATGTAATATTGAGACCAATATTGGTGGCAAACTTTTTCTATAGAGGGCTATATAGTAAATATTTGACATTTGATGACTATTTTACATTTGGTGGCATAGCTTTTGCAGTTACTCAATGCTGGTTATAGTATGAAAGCAGTTAGAATCAATCCAAAAATGAATGGGTGTGACTGTGTTGCAAGAAAACTTTATTTATGAAAACAGGTGATGGACCAGTTCATCTAGAAACACCGTAGCATGAGAGACATAGAAGTCCCACCACACGAAGCTTCCCTATATTATTTTGTCATAGGGCTCCTTCTTATACAGATACACTTCCTTTCCTCTTTCCTCCTTTCTTCCTTTCTTCTCCCCTCCCCCTTCCCTCCCTTTCTTCCTTCCTTCTTCATTTTCTTCTTCCTTTCTTCTTCTATCTTTCCCTTACTCCTTTTTCCTTGATGAAACAAATATATATTGAGAACCAGCTCTGCACCAGCAATTGTGATTTCAAAGATAATTAAGGTATGTTTCTTCCCTACGTTTCCTTTGGATAAACTTACAACATAGGGAATGAAGGTATGTGATATGGCTTAGTGTTAGAGAAACTGGAGCTTGAGGTTGTAGGCCAGTTTACACAGAGATAGCACTAGACTTCATTGACCTGTCTCAACCCACTGGACCATCCTTCACTGCTGCACCCTGGCTTATGTTTGGACAATCCAGAGAAATAGTTGACAAACAGCAATCCATTTTTGGAAGCCCCATTTATAGCTTACATTCTGTGCATAGCAGCATTTCCTTAATCTCCCAAAGAAGAGTTTTGTTTTTAATAACCCTAACATAGAATTAATAATAATTAATAATACATGTTTTTCTATATGGTATTATATTTTTTATCAGAAACTGAAAATATGTATAACAATGTAGTGGCAAAGTAGTTAGCACTTCCAGCATTTTTATGAGATCCAATTAAATATTCTGCTATGTGATAAGTATACACAAACTAGTAGGAACGTTTATGCAAAAGAGCTTTATGTTTCTGCCTTCTGTAATCTTTATTCCTAAATATTTATCATAGAGTTGCAAATTTTCCATAGATCCAATCCCTAAAAATAAAACAAACTCTATCTAGATGTAAAGTTGACATTGATCTTAACGGAAATGATTTAATTTCTTTTTTGCAGTTGTATTAACTACACTCGGGTCACCAGAGGCCCCCTGTGATTTACCTCATGTAGCAAATAAAATGCACTTGATAGCAGCTTCTATGTGTTAAGGCAGAGATAGAGCATCTCTAGTCCTCTTCGTTTAATTAAAGTTAAACATAATTTCATAAAGAAATCTAGTATAACCTCTAAAAGAAGATCAGGGTACCTTCTTCCAAGTTTTCAAGGTAACCTCAAGAAACGTTACATCATTGTCTTGGCATTCATGGGAATACCTGTTGTACAGGATAGAAGATATTTGTTTAGCATCCCCTTACTACAAAATTAATTAGGATATTATATAGAATAAAATGCCAGACTTTGCGTTAATGTCTTCCATAATTCTCATTTAATCCTCATTAAAACCATGTGAGTGAATGTGGGGAAATAAAACTTCCCTGAATTTCTCAGTGCTCTTTTACAAAGCCCTAGCTTCTCGAGATTTCTTTCCCCTTTAGACAGGGGAAAATCAATTTTTTTCTCATCCCTCGTCTATGGAGTGTCCAGTCATTCATGTGGGACAATGGCCCTGATTCTCATCACAGTGCTCTGGGGTAAGGACTAGAGGAAGAATGGCTGATGCACTTAGTATTTAATGTGAAGCAAAAACAAAAACAAAAACAAGCAAAAAATCCCAGAGTACCTTTTGCATACATTTAGGATAAATTAATAACTATGGATGTGAAAAACTCAACAGCAAGACAAATTCTCTATACAGATGAAAAGACAGACATTTGCTAGCATACGAAGAAGTCTAAGTTAACAGATCAAGTATGGAAACTGAAATCCTTCCTGCCTTAATCCATTTGGGCTGCTATAACAAAATACCAGAAGCTGAGTGGTTTATGAAGAACAAGTCCAAGATCAAAGCCCTGGCAGATTTGGTGTATGATGAGAACCTACTTCCTCACTGATGGCCGTCTTCTCACTGTAACCTTACGGGGCAGAAGGGGCGAGGGAGCTTTCTCTGGTGGTTTTTGTAAGGGCCCTAATCCTGTTCATGAAGATTCCATTCTCATGAGCTCATTAGGTCCCAATAACCCCATATCCAAATGCCATCGCCTTGGGGGTTAGGTTTCAGCATAGGAATGGGAGCGATTGGGTACAAACTTGCAGACCAGAGCACCTTCTCCCACTGAGATTGCGGTTTTCTTATTTCTGGTTGTTGAAGTGATGGGAGAATGCCTTCAACAGTGTCATCTTCGGGGCGCCTGGGTGGCTCAGTGGGTTAAAGCCTCTGCCTTCGGCTCAGGTCATGATCTCAGGGTCCTGGGATCGAGGCCCACATCGGGCTCCCTGCTCAGTGGGGAGCCTGCTTCCTCCTCTCTCTCTGCCTGCCTTTCTGCCTACTTGTGATCTGATCTCTCTCTCTCTGTGTCAAATAAATAAATAAAAAATCTTGAAAAAAACAAAAAAACAAAAAACAACAACAACAAAAAACCAGTGTCATCTTGAACCCTGTCCTCAACTGCATCTCCTCTTCCTTCTGCACCACTTCAGGGCCCTTTCAGCTCTTCTTAGGTCTCAGGCTCCACTGCATCTGTGTCCCTCCTGCATTATTCATGTTCTCATGCCCTTGGTCTTGTGTACCAGCCCCACTATGGGTTCCTGCTCTGTAGTCCTACACTTTCCTCCCTGATATAGATGATGATCAATCGATTATTCAGGATCTTCATTCAACATATGCCTTTGCTAGTTTGTTTTTTCTGCCCACTTGGTTGGTTCACTTTTTTTTTTTCCCCAAGCATCTCCTGTTTCCTCCATATATCTTCATTTTCTCAATACCTTATCTATAATTTTGAAATCTAAAATGGCCTGGAAACTGAGATTTTTGTTGTTGTTGATTGGTTGTTCGGTTGCTTGACAGGTTGGGTTTTACTTATTTTCCAGCAAAACTCTCTTGACCAGAACTTATTTAGGGGCAAAACCAGGGCTGAAGTGATGATAGGCTATTTAGAGACTTTATTTCTCCAACCCAGTGTGCACATTCGTACAATCCATGGCAGTCCATTTTGTGTTCACTTTAGAGAGCTGCCCCTGGTTCCCTGGAGTTGGGAAGGGGATTCTGCAAAGTACACTGTGAGCTCCATATCACCATTCTAAAATCTAAAAAATACTCTTGATTTCCAAAACACACACGTGGCCCAAGAGATTCAGGGAAGGAACTGGGCACTGTACTTCTTGAGCCAACACCCCTTCCAAGGTGATCAGCTGTGTCTCAAAACTTTTCTGTGTCATGCCTTCTTAGACCTTCTTACCCCTTATCTTCAATTCACAATTTCAATTTTCTTCTTATCTGAGAAGCAGTCTGGAGTGAAGATAAGGATATAAATACAGAGCAGTCTGACCATTCAGGGGCAGAGAAACACAGCACTTTCTAAAGGGAGGGACTAGATTTTGGAGTTAAATTCTAGCTGGTGAAGTGGTCTGTGGCTACAGATTAGGGACCTGATGACTTCAGTCAGGTGGTTATTGTGCCTCCTCAGAGCCAGACTGGGACTCTGAGGAGGCTGGGCTCAAGAATTCTGAGGGGAGGAAGGCTTTGGAAGATCACTCAGAATTGGAGGGGAGATTAGAACTTTGTTTTCTGTTTATGCAGTGGTGGGGGTCCCAGGAGGCAGAGACTCTGGGGACAGGAGTTGCAAAGAAAAACTGAGACTACTTCCACAGAGCAAGGTCCTTGGAAGCCCAGGTTTCCTAAAACAGAAATTTGAGGGAGGTTACTTTGGCAAACTCTGCACAAAAAGTGGCAATTTGGGGGTTCACACAAGCAGAAACCTGTGAAAGACGGGGTGATTGGAGCTGGGGTTTCTGCCCTTTAACATTGAGATGAGGTCTGTTGGAAGCTTGGTCCTCCATTCTAGGGGAAATCCAGTACCATCCTGAATATCTTCTTTTTAGATGTCAGGACATGTTTAGTCCAGTTGTAAACTGGGGAGGAAATGCTGCATCTAAATGCATGCAAACACAATTAAAAAAACAAAGCAAAACAAAAAAACCCAAAACCCTACAATGTCAAATTTGTGAGCCTGCCTGAGGGATTATTGGTGACAGCTAGCAATTTGGTTTTTCTTTCACATCACTGTAGCTTTTCTTTCACGTCACAACATCAAAAAATGTTGATCTTTTTCCTCCATGCTCTCCTTTCTTTCACTGACTCCTCTCTTGTTTCCTTAGATGTAGATCTCTTCCTCTTTCTCAGTGCCCCATTCTTAGTCCTTTGTTCCCTCCCCTCCTCCGCCCAGCATTCAACTTTCCTGTTCTATAGGCCTCTCTCTGCTCCATGTGTCTCTCTGTCCCCCTGATGTTTGCACTTCCTCATTCTGGCAATAAAGAAGACATTTAAATCATGTAAATGTTTATTTATTGAATAATAATGCTACATAATTCTGATTACAATTTCACAGGAAGCTGAATAGAAAGCTTGGTTTTCTTCAAAAGATCTTCTCTCTCTCCTACCTCCATACCTCCATTAAATATAACCTTTGAATTTGAGTATGGCTTTTGAGTATATATATTTTTCTATTGGTCGCTTATTCTTAATCGATTTTTAGAAATAACTGTTTTATTTAATTCATACTAAAGTTTGTTGGTTTTTTTTTTTGAAAGAGTTAATTATAATTCACAGTTAATGGTCTTTGGTCTTTTTTTTTTTTAACATAATAAAAAACATAATTGAAATGTGTCTCCTTGGGAAAGCATAGACATTAATTCTTTCCAACCATGAATTTCCCTGAAGCAAGATTCTAGCATAGTCAAATATACTTTCCCACACTTGTTCAGTAATCTAGAGAATTTCATTCAGAGAATGAGCAAATATTGACTGCCCACCTTGGGAGATAATTAGAAAAAGTGGGGAACTGGGATTTGGCAGAAGAAAATGGGGATTGAGCACATGGCTAAGCAGGAGTGGAGGGTTTTGCAGTAGTTTTCAGAGACAGCAAGGAGGCTGAGAGAAAATACCATGGGTGTTAGCACCTCCTTCCTGGATGGCCGCGGGTGCAGAAGCCTGGAGTCTGGCAAGAGGAGCTGGTGGAGCCACGTCTGTGAACCCTGATGCATTCTGGGATCCTCTGGTGAATAACCCACGTTCAGGGACTAGAGATATACACCATGTACAGCCAGAACAGATGTGTTAAGTAAGATAACACAAGTATGCTGCACGAAGCATGCGAGTTATCCTGCAGCCATACAGTAGAGTTGGACATGGGAGACAGAAGTTAATAACTCTGACTCATAAACTGAGAAAGAGATTGATCTCTTAGAGTGAAGAAGAGACTAGAAGAGGAGGGTAGAAGGAAATGCCTCTCACAATACATGGTTTCTACAACAAAGCAAAATTGATTTCAGACATTTCTTTGATCATGAATAAAAGCAAGACCCTAAGTGCAAAGGAGGGTATGAAAATTGCATGTGAAGACAAATTATTACTATTTAAATGATGTAAAAATTACTGCTTTATGTGGAGGTCTTATTGCTTTAATTTTAGCAAATGTTTGTAATATTTTAAGATTCCCCTTTCTGACCTTAGTTATTCTGACATTTTACTTATCCCATTAGGGTTTCTAGTTCTTCAACTTAACATTACCTTGTTACAGGGAATTTCAGGATGTAGCCTTCACCGTTGTTGGCTGGGAAAGGAATATAGATATTTGAGAAGGAATTCAGGAGGCTTTATCACTCTAGGATTCCTGAGAAGCAGTTATCTAAGTTTTGTTTAAATGCCTCAAGTTACAGAAAATTTGCTGTCCTACGAGCAGCTCATTAATTTTCTGATAAGGACATTTTTTTTGGAATTATTTCTTACCTTGTTCTAAAATATTTTTCAGGGCCATTTCTTCTGTCCTCTGCAGTAACAAAATAAAATGTATGCCCTTTCCTAAGAGGTGACAACAAATTTTATGTGTGGGTCCGACTTCCTTCCCTTAGTAGCAAATTCCCTGTACATTCTTTCACAACGTATCATTTGTAATTATCACATAGGATACTTTTGTTACCGTAATTCCGTTAGATCCAATGCAGTCGGGCAGTTTCATTTACTCTCCTTCGCTTACTCTGTGAATCTTCTTCCTTTCCCTTCCTTGGCTCCAGTTCTTCCTATTCAACTTCTCAGCCTTCTTTTCGCTCCTTGAACTCCCACCTTTGCCCCTGACACTCCTTCCCGGTGGAAGAGTGCACAGAAGCCTGGGCCTGGCCTGACAGGGGCTCTTCCAAGGCAGGTGGATTGCTCCCGGGGACAAGCAGGAGTCAGGCCTAGAACAGGCCACTTTCTGGTCAGGGAGAGAAATTAAAACTGTCGTGACAGAGCCTCCAGCCTTAGCAGAGGATCATTCCAGAGGCAGTGCCTCTAAAAGGCCCCTTGGGGAGGCCAAGCAGGGCAGGAAGGCAGTGTGGGCCCAGCCCCATCGGAGCCTGCAGGTCCAAGGTCCCTGGGAAACTGGAGTTGAAATCAGAGGAGCCCAAGGCAGCCAGCCAGAGGGATGTTTGGAAGTGTTTATACATTTTATATGTGAAGTGGTTTAAGAACATGGATTCTCTGATTTAAAAAAACAAAACAAAACAAAACAAATTCTGACACTTCAGTAAGATACTGGTAATATCGATGATCGGTCTCGTGGGAAATAACACCAAAATGCAGTAATGAAAGCTACTTCCTCTCCTGATGTAGTGACGCTACCCGCAGCAAATTCCTGTCTGCAGGTTTCACTCATCCATCAGTTTCTTCCTCTTTTCCTAGAGGATAGGTTGCAACTCCATATCCGGGATACTTTGCTTTAATAGATAGTAAGTTTATGTGACTGATTTTGCATTTACCTAATGAAAACAGCTGTTAGGGATTCATTCAACAAAGTCTGTGGCTAATTGCTCAGGAATTTAGCAGCAAATGAAACAGATGATCAAGATGGGATGGTAAGCCTGTGGGCTCTGGAGCTGACTGTTTAACCCAGTTTTATTCATACATGTAAACCACTTAGAACAGCACTTGGCAGCCACTAAATATTTACTAACTAGCACATGGTAGTATATTAGATCTGTCCTGTTCTCAAATGCCTTATAGTTTAGTAGACAGACAATTCTGATTGACAATGATAAACTGATTGGAAACTTTGTTTAAGGTCATTTGATCAACCAAAGCTCTACCAACTGCTGTTTTTCAGCCATTTTTTAAAGAATTTCTTCATTTAGGGATGCCTGGGTGGTTCAGTCAGTTAAGCATCTGCCTTTGGCTCAGGTCATGATCCCAGAGTACTGGGATGGAGCCCTGCATCAGGCTCCCTGCTCAGCAGGGAGGCTGCTTCTCTCTACCTGCTGCTTCCCCTGTTTGTGCTCTCTCTCTCTCTGCTAGATAAATAAATAAAATATTAAGGAAAAAAAAAGGAATACATACTGGAGGTAGAACCATCTATCTTACATTGCATTAATTTGCAGTTGAATAGATGAATAAAATTTAACCTCTGTCCTGGTATATTTCTTCACATAATTTTTGCAAATGTACCAAAAAAATTATTGCAACATCCTAAGAGGAGGAGTATGTACCTATGTTTTTAGAGTATAGTCCTAATTAGTAGATGGCAGCTGAGTGTCATTTCAGTCTTTGTTATCATTCAAAGCTTGTCAGATAAAATTTTATCTGCTCTTAAACATTGCCTTTCATTGGTGTTTTTTTTTCAGTTCCAATAAACGGATCCTTTGCCTTGTGAGTCTTAGACATTTTGTAAGATACTGAAACAAGCATCCTCTGACTGTGGAGAGCCAAGAAAATATTCTCAAAAATACTTGGCCTGGCTCTGTGGCTTCCATGTGTGATCCAAACGTTCCCATCAACAGTCACTGTCGTCCCTTAGAAGCTGCAGGCCAGAGGGAGCTTCCAGTTTGGGAAGAGAGTGTTTGTGAGTGGCAGGCAGCCTGTGGGCATGTAGGTGGGATGTTATTGGGCTGACATATGTGAAGCTTCTCCACTTTTCCTGCAAAGTTCTGGAGAACAGGAATGTACTGGATACAGACTGTTAGGAAAGGTTGAATCATATTGAGATGCACAGTATGCCTCTAGCAAACACTTGTTTGATCTTTGTTGAAATATTAGCCTGTGGAAATACATGTCTGCATTACCATTTTGGCTTTTTTTTTATATCCACCAAGAAGATCTTTAGTTTATTTGGAAGAAAATGATGTGTTGAGAGAAGGCGAGCTCAGTCACGCAGCTTTGGGTTCCCAGCTTTTTCACTTCCAAGTTGGGTTGATTGTCACTCAGGCTCTGCCACCTAGTTTTCTTGTATGTTAAATACCCATCTTGGAGGGCTTTTGTGAAGAGAGAAGGGGAGCAGGTAGCTGGAAACCTGGGACCCTGCAAGTGCTCTAGAAAACAATGCCTCATGATTAGTACTAAATTCTGTTGAGTTTGAGTTTAACTTTTTTTTTTTTAAGCAAAGCTTTCTTATAAATGAGGGCACTTTAGGCTGCAAGTAATAGAAAACCTAACTAAGATGTTTTAAATAACAGACCATTTATTATCTTAATGCAATAAGAAATCTGGAGGCATTTAATCTGGAGGTCAGTTAATTCAATAATGCAACAATGTCATCAAGGACTTTTTTTTTTCTTTCCATTTTTCCACTCTAATTACCAGCATGTTAAATTTGGCATATCTCCCTTTGAGATGACACCAGCCTTTAATTCCACCAAGATGTAGAAGAACAGGTTCAGTTATGAACCTCTCTCTCTCTCTTTCTCTCAATATATCAAGGAGGAAAACCTATCCCAGAAATCCCCACAAAAGACTTCTCCTTATGTTTCATCAGTTAGAATGTGTCCTCTGCCCATGTGCAGACCGGTCATCAGAAAGGCAACTAGCATAACTATGATGTGGCCATAATCAGCATTCGTCCTCTGTGTCTGGGGGCAGGACTACAGTTCACTTAGGCCTCCGGGTTTCTAAACAGTTGTGCAAGTTTTATTAGCAAAGAAGGAAGTCAATTAATTTTGGGTAGACAGTAAGTAGCAGTTGAATAGACAACCAATAGTATACTCTAGGTTTGACTCACAGTTCAGTATTGTTCAAAATAAAGTAGCAAGTGGGAAAAGAGACAAGCTTTTTCAGAAAGCAATGGAAAGGTTTATAGAAGAAAGTGTAAACAATGGAGATGGCTAAAGCCATCCTCAGCTGTGAGCGAACTGTGATGGGTTTACATGCTGGTAATAGTTACAGTGACCATAAATTGGAGATTGGAATCACTCTTTGAAGTTGAAGGTTTTACTCTCCTATAGGAAAAAAAAAATGGACACATTATCCTCTGATTGGGAAAACTATAATTATGTAGAATCTATGTTTGCTGACCTAAAATATTCTATGTGCCTCAATTCTAGGTCTTTCAGCCCTTGCTCCATGAATGGAAAGCTGGGGAAGTCAGGATGAGGAGACTCTTGTCTGCACCCCATTCCCAAATGCACACATGAGTGAGAGGCACAGGATATACAGACTTGTCTATGAGGCGAAAATCGGGACTGAAACCTCAAGGAGCACCCAAGAACTGGGAAAGATCCAATGCCAAATGTTTGACAGGTAAGTGCCTTATAAGTAACTCTTTCAGTATTTTTCGTACTGCCCAGAAGATAATGAGACAGTGTCTCCCCTTGAAAATTAAAGGGGAGCATTTACTATTTAAAGGGATGAAAATCATTGGCCAATAAAATTTATGGAATCTGTTACTATTCTGGGAGCAGAAGAGAGTTGTCTTTAGACACTTCTGAAGACACTAAAGACTTCTAAAGACACTTCTTTAGAGAAGAAGTGTTGTCTTTAATGCATACTGTTCTGTTTCTTGGAGAGAACAGCTGGTTGTTTTTATTCTACACTTAGATTATGGGTGGAACTTGAGTTTACATGAAGGTATGAGGGTGTGACAGAGTTATGGAGAAGAATTTCTTGAGCATTTATGTTATTGTAGATCAGAATAAGTTGGTAGGGGAGGGTGTGTCCTCTTTCTTTGCCAGTTTCTACCACAGAATAATTTCTTATGTGCTATGGTTTAAATATGGTTTAAATATGGTTTAAATATGAGAAAGTTGTGTCAGGTTGTATTTCAAGCGTCCTACTAGTTCTTTAAGATAATTCTTAGCCATGTTAAGGCTTCTTGGGGAAGTGCTGATGTTTGGGTTCCCTTCTATGAAAAGCACTGACAAAACAATAGTCATAAATGGTTAGGTTTCTTGCATTAAAATACACTTGTAAAGGTATATGATTTTTATGCCCTTGTATTTATCTTTCTCATCCATTAGACTGCTATGTCAACAGAAGTACTGGTGTATCGTGTGTGTGTGTGTGTGTGTGTAATATTTTTGGACATAAGATAAATAGGTGCTGAGTGAAGAGGGTTGTCAGTGGAAAAATCAATGATAATTCACGCTCAGTAATACATGAGAGGATGCTGAACATACTGCTGACGGACTACCTCAGAAATGTCTCTTTCTTCTTAGGTTATACATATTAGTTTTATTTAATAATGATAATCTTAAAAAAATGAAAATAGAAACTGACAAATAAGAATGGACTGTAATTCAGCTAATCTAGTTGTTGTCAGAATTTAGATTCAAAATATTTTTAAAGGGATGGAGGAAATAAACTTTCAGAGGGATATGCTTCTAAGCCTTCATCTAATATTCCATTAACAGAACCCAGAAAATAATGTATTTACAGGAAGCGATTATCCTGCCCTTACATGAGTTCAAACATCTTTCTTTTCTTTTTTAGTTTCATCGACAAAAGGTGGCTATATGAATAAAACTAATTAGCTACCCGGGGAAAACCACAGCCTTTCATTACAATCAAAGTTGATGGGGGCTCATCCAAAGGGTTAGTATATTGCAGGCCCCGTCAATGCTTAAAAAGGACTTGGGTAATTCTGATAATTAATACAGAAACTAGAGTTGATTTTCTGCTTTGAAATTAGATATTAAATTTAAAAAGTGAGACTGGCACAGAAATGAAAAATTAGACACATAAAAGAAGTAAACAGATTATTATGTACAGTCAGGAAAATGCACTTTAAATATTGCAATCCAGCAAGTTATGATCTCAATTGTCATAGTTTCAAAAAATCATTGTTTAAATCTAAAAATAAAATGATCCAACTTTTAGTTTTTCTAGCCTCTGAAGTTTGGTAATAAAATGAAGCTCTAGTTATAATTCTACTATGCCCTTGGTAATTAATCCAGTAATGATACCATTTATTCATTATATACCCTATGATGCTTTATTAAATGTTATATTTTGGACAGTTAATTTTGCTGGTGGAAGGAGATCGTGTTACAAAATAGTAGGCCAACTCTAGGTCTTTTGAACTGTATCAACCATATTTTATGATTTTCATCAATGTTACCTCATATGTAGAGAAAATGGTACCTTCAAAACTGAGTCCTATTGAGCCTGAATATATGAAACATATGGGAGTCTGAATATATGACCCATATGGCTAAATATTTAAAGGGCAGTTCAAGAGTCAAGTATTTCTATTGTAATACAGTCTCTCCTTACTTTAATTTTGGAGATGAATTAGCTGGTAGTGGATAGGAACTGCTCAGATTTATCTGTTCTGAATGTCATACAGAGAATCTTTTGTCTTTGAAATAAAAAGCACCTACTTTGTGCCTCTTGTTGTGCTAGCTGCTAGAAAAGTAGAGAAGTAGAGATCAAAGGTGTCATTCCTATCTCAAGCAAGTTACAGATGAGTGATGAAGACAGACATTAAACCATCATTGAGCCAGGGGGCCTATACCCTGATAAGTATCATTAGAGAAGAATCTGCCCTGGGCTGCGGGAGGCCACAGAAGGGACACCCGATTCTGATTGTGGAACTGGTGAGGCCAGGCTATATTGGTTGGAGTGGGGAGGTTAGTGATGTTAACTTGCTAAAATCCCTTCTCTGGCTTCTAACTGCATGTGGTATACTGTTCTAAACCTCTTAGGTGACCCCTGAGGCCCCCACGATTTCCCCCCATCTGGTGCATGTCTGCTTGGCCAGCCCTCTCTCGGTTTCTCTAAAGCACTGAGCTCTTTCCTGTCTTGGGACTTCTGCACATCTTGCTCCCTGCTCAGGGCAAGGTCTGTGCCTACTCTGCCAGCTCCATGCCCAGCCAGGCTTTAAGTTTCAGCTTAAATGGGACTTTTTCAAAGAGGCTTTCTCTGTCTCTTGGATTTGTATTAGCTTCCCTCACCTTAGTACTTGCTCTGTGACTCTCCTGAGCATTTAGCCCAGGTTGTAATTATGTATTTTTTGCCTAGAGCGGTGCTGTCCAATACAGGAGCCGCTAGCCACATGAGCCTTGGATACTTGGAATGTGGCTCATCGGAATCAAGATGTACTGTTAGTATAAAAGATACTGTAACAACTTAGTACAAAAAATAACATAAAATACATGATCAATAATAATACTGATTACAGATTGAAATGATGTTATTTCAGATATATTATGTTAAATAAAATACATTATTGAATGTTGCCTGCCTGAGCTTGTTGGTTTTTATTTAAAACTCAAAAATTTAAATATGATCTTTCCTTGTTCTTTGCATATGTGCCACGGGAATTCCTTCTCATCCTTTGGTTTTCAGCTTGAATCACTTCCTCAGGGAAGATTTCCCTGTAGGACCTCCCTGACCACAGGTGCTTTTGTGCAGTGCCCCTGCACTAGCCTGTTTTATTTTGTTTTGTTTTTCTTCGTAACTTTTCCATCTATGTGACTGTTTATCTATGTTGCCTTTGCTAACTCTCAGCATCACGTGTGTCTCACCACCGCATTCTGTGGCACATTGTGGATACTCAGTATATACTTGGGGAAAGAAGTAAGCAGTTGAATAAATGAGTCTGGAGCTTGAGATGTAGGTTGCCCCTGTAGATTCACATTCACATTTCCATAGTATCTTCTGAGGCCAAACCTGAGTACAATACTCTGTATTTCCTTGCATCACAAGTCTGTGTGATTACCTGCACTTCCAAAATAACCCTCCCCTGGGGCAGGAGTGTTAGGACCCACCTCCCTTCCCTGGACCCCACCCAGATACCGGCTCTTTTTTTCCAGCTTGATTTTCTGAAGAACCAAGCTGACTTTTGCACATATTATATTGTTTTGAGGAAGAAAATCAGGTGATTTGGCAGTTTTAGTGAAGGATAAAATTTGAATATTTTGGCATCTTAGAATCTCAACTTTGATTTTGTTTTGTCCTTTTCATTTTCATATAATTTCACAGACAAATATGTCAGTGGACTCAAGGGTTACTGCAGAATCCAGCTACGCAGAAAGTTCATATTAGAAGAATCAGTGTTCAAAATGCTGGAATGTAGAAATATAGTGAAAGTAGACCCTACATTTTATCAAAAATTGCTTGTATGATTTTTCTATTAACTATGCAATGAAATTTCAATCCTCAAGCTGACTCTTAGAAAGAGTTACATTTATTTCAAGCTCTCTGATGTTTGATTTGGTTAGGGTTGTCTTTAAATATGAAACAGCTGGTTTTGAAATCTGAATTTGTTTAATACTCAACAACCAAACTGAAAAGGCAACTGCTATTTGTTATGCATGGGATATCTATACTCAATGATAAATCTTGGTTTAAACTTTAATGTGACACTTCATAAATAAATAGGGAAACTGCATAATTATCCCAAACACGTGTACTTGCTTGAGCAATAGTTTAACACATGCAACCTGGCTGCGATCCACAAGGAAGAATATCCTTAAAATTTTAATGTGGCATCCCATGGATGGAAAAGTAACTATTAGAATGTTGTTAAGATTGTAGTTTTCCCCTGTTGTTTGGCAAATAATTCTAACTAGGCCAATGGTAATTTTGGGTACAAATTATCTGCAGAAAAGGGAAACCGAAGATCCTATGTTTAGCTCACCCAAAAGGGGTGGGTGAGACTGAATCTGTGGATGATCCAACATGTTCTTTTCTTTTCAAAAGAGGAAAAAAAAAGTATTATTACCTTAATGATTATTCACTGTTATCATAAACAATATGGCAAAATGGTAATATTATTTTTTACACTTCCCAAATCATCTTTGTTCCATAGAATCTTTTATTTTCATCTCTTCATACCTTTCTCTCTTCTGACAACAGATATGAATGCCCCCGCTCTGGTTTTGGGTTCTGACCTGGTTGGAGGTGGCAGGGTTGAGTCTATTCCGTATTTTTCAGTGTCAGCCCATGTGAATGATCCAGTCATGGGCAGGTGATCCTAACTGGGGCAGTCTGATTCCAGTGTAGGGACTCTTCATGGTCATCTTGTGGAAAGAGAGGCTTTTTTCTTCTCTAGTCATAAACTCTAGGGATAAGAGCCAGGTAAACCAGCTTTTATGTGTTTTGTCACATGGAAAAGATTAGAGGGAAGGAAGCTGATGGAAGATTCAAGAGGTAAAACATCAAACTGAAGAGGTCTAAGTTCTTGGTTTCAGGCCCAGAAGTCATGACCACTTCTGCCTTTTCAGCAGATGGGTTACGTGAGCCAATAAATTTCTCATTGCCCACTTTATCTGGTTCACTTGGGGATTTGGTCACTTGAAACAGGAAAAGTCATGACTTATACATCCCATTAATAAGGCAACAACTCAATAAAATAATGAAGTGGCCACTACTTTCACTATCCTTAAATCCAAATACATATAACATGGCTTTCACCATCATTCTGCTTCCTTCAAATAAGTTGACTATTCCTAAAAAACAAAAGTAAAAACAACTTTCCATAAGACTTCAAGGAAGTGCTCAAATAATTGTTTCCATTCCTAATTATGAGTATTTAATTAAAAAAATAGCATTTTAAAACAGCATTTTATTCAACCTAATTTCTAAAAAGGACCTCCCTAGTAGGCAATTAGGACTGTCAAAGATAGATATTAAACTGTTGATGTAAAGTGGAATTTACATCTGAATATTCTGCTGTGAGTTGCCAGAAGCATTTGTCATGATGTTTTTCAAATCCTATCACCCTGAAGCAGCAGTGTCATCTGTCTTTGCTTGTAGCGATTTCCATGCAGCAACATTAAGAGCAAACTTAATTGACAGTCAGTAGGAACCCAAGGGCAGCACACATGATCAATTATCAAAATATGCTGGTGGTTACCAGAGAGAATGGGGTTCATGAATCTCATATAACAAGGTTTTTATGTAAAGAGATTTTTGTTCTTTGGTGGCATAGATATATCACCTCAACCTGAGTTATTTTTATTTTAAATATATATTAAATGGAAGTTCAGTAAACTTTCTCCCATTTGGAATCTTGAGAACCTTATCAGTGTGCAAACTAACCCTGAATAGAATTATCAATATTAAAAGTGATAGATAGTTCCTATCTGTCAGCTCTTTTCTGAGGATTACTTTTGATGGAA
Organism: Ailurus styani; assembly: GCA_002007465.1. Taxonomy (NCBI): domain Eukaryota; kingdom Metazoa; phylum Chordata; class Mammalia; order Carnivora; family Ailuridae; genus Ailurus; species Ailurus styani. The sequence goes on along the minus strand of LNAC01000167.1, from coordinate 1,337,206 downwards.
GAGTCCTGAAGGCCCCATCCTTCAACCATTTGCACAGGTTTTGTCACTGTACTGTGACAATAACATTTTGGGAGAGGGGAGGGACTCTGGAGTTTGGATTCTGGCATCATTTGTTCAGGATTCAAAATTATTGCATATCAAGTCTTTGCTTTACAAAGTCATTTGTAAAAAAATCATTTGTTTTATCGAAGGGGGTCATTTTGAAAAAAACGGTTGATATGTTGTCTGAGAAGAGCTTGTATATTACATTTGAAGAATTGTGAATATTCAGCTGTATACTGCAGTGGAGAAGCAGGCTTTAGGGTTAAGAATCAGACCGATTTGGGTTTGAATCTCATCTCTGCCTTTTGCTGGCTGTGTAAGCTTAGGCAAGTTTCTTAACTCTTCAAGTTCTTCATTTGTAAACTGAGCAATGGGAGTATTTCCTTCATAGGATTGTTCTGAGATAATGTTCTATAATGAGATAATGTTTGGAAAGGGCTTAGCACAGAACTGAGCACAGAGTAAACAAACATTCACTATTTTGTGTTTCTTTAAGAATCTTTTCATGTGTTTTTTTTTCCCAACGTAATTCTAGATTGTGTATTCTAGTATATGTATACTGATGAGAACTGGTTCTTATGGAGTGTTAAAAGGCTTTTTGAACATGCAGGTTTTATAAAATCTGACAACAGTTTAGCAAGGATTAATTTGTCTATATCACATCAAAAGCTTCCTCTTTTCATTATCCTTTTTTGGCAAGGTCCCAGAGATGGTGATCAACGATCTAGAATTTCTGACAGTCTGACAAAACTATTGCTTGATGCACAGTGTACATCTTGATTATATTTTTAAAATGTATTATTTTATTCTAAATATTTCTATATCTTTATGTACTTATGTTTTCATGAATTATTATACATACTATCTGGTAGCCACTGTAGTAGGTATTATGGCATGGGCCTTGTCCCGAAGAGTTTATAGTTAGTGAGAGTTGTTGAGTCAGGCACATGTAACTACAGAAATATTTAGGAGAGAAATGAAAAGTGTTAATGGAAGTTTAAGAGGATGAGAAATTTACCCGCAGATGTGGATATGAGAGAAGGATTCATTTTTCTGGAACAGTATTCATCAGTCCTGTCTGAACATTAGAATCCTCTGGAGGGGTTTAAAAACCAACAATAACAACAAAATAATGTCCGTGCCCTCCCCCCGAACCAATGAAATCAGAAGCTCTGGGAATGGATCCCAGGCATAGGTAATTTAAAAAATCTCCCCAGGTGATTATAATATCTAACTACTACTTTTGAGACCAACTGTCCTACACATAAAAGCAGTAACTTACCTGATTTAAATAGGGATAAATGGGAAATCCAGGTGGCAACATTTATGCCCCCAAATCAACAAGAGATGGAGCAGAGCCCGGAGGAGAATGGTGAGTAACATGGTCTGGTTGGGGTGCAAGGAATGTTCATGCTTTCAGGCTGTGTTTATTGGGACTGGATTATAGGGACATATAAATTCAGTATAAAAGCATTTCGCTATTATTTGTAAGACAACAAAGAACGATGGTGACACTATCAGATTCGTACTTTAGAGACAACATGTGAGAAATCTATGATATCTGTCATCCTGTTGATCATCTGTTTGATTTGGCATTCATTCTCATCTTCTTCCTGGTAGAAGTATGTCTGCATTTAGGTGTCCAGGAATCCCTCACATGGCTTGAGGGGTTATCTGCCTTCCCCTCCTGAAATGGATTTTTACTAACAAGTAATGCATAGTCTTAATCTAACTACTCTTTAGACTCCATAGGCAGGCTTGGGAGTGGAATTGACCCAGTCAGATGGGAGAGAAGGATTTATATTGCAATAATAGGACCATGGTTTCTCCCTCCTGCTGCAGCAAGGAATATTGTCTTAACTTTAACATGAAATGTCTGATGACCATAAAGAAAAGTAGACTTGGGATGAAACAATAGAGCACAGAAGATGAAAGAATCTGAGTCCTTGCGGTATCACTTGGCTATTGATTAGATTCCCTTCCACCCTTTTTCCCTCTCCACTCTGTTCCTGGAACCACAATTATACGAGATCATAATTTCCTTATGGTTTAAGTAATTTGAGACACAGTTTTTGTTAAACAGTCAGAATCACCCTTCCTGATTCAAGGGAGTTTGGATAGAGAGAGAGTAATAATGGGCTCAAGGTTTAAAACTGACTAGAAGAATAGAGCCATTAATAGAAATAAAAATGTTAGGAAGAAGAGGAAATATCATTTCTTGTGTTTGAGGGGCCACTGGGAAGTAGGCACAAACATTCAAGAGCTCTGATGTTCAGAAGACAGGATGAGACTAAAGATGCATATGTGAGAGTCATTCCTACATGTATGTGGAATTTTAAAAGGCAAGTGAGAATCCCAAAATAGAGATTGGAATAGCCTAACTTTACCTGAGTCTACAGATTCAGTTCGTATTTGCATTTATGTCCCTGTCAAAGAGGTTTATCTCTTCCTCTTCTGCCTAAGCAGGAACTTAACTAGGGATCACTCTGCTAAGGATTTCCAGAAGTTCCTAAATGGGGAATCACACAGAAGCCTTGTGTTCTCACCATAGAAGCTTAGGGGCTAGAGTGGTCTTAAATCTGCAATGTGGGAGTCATTCTTTATTTAACTTCTATTGTGCTTTGTCATTTGGACATTGATGCACTTTTGTAGAGCCCAGAGGTTGAAAGAGTAGTGTCTTTTTTTTTTTTTTTTTTTTTTTAAAGTTTTTTTTTTTTTTTTNAGAGGCAGGCAGAGAGAGAGAGGGGGAAGCAGGCTCCCTGCGGAGCAGAGAGCCCGATGTGGGCCTCGATCCCAGGACCCTGAGATCATGACCTGGGCCGAAAGCAGAGGCTTTAACCCACTGAGCCACCCAGACGCCCCAAGAGTAGTGTCTTTTTTGAGACTTAAGGTGCAGTCTTAGGAAGTGACTTTGAAGTTTTGTTCCTGTGGCCAATATTGAGCTTAATTTCACCTTCGAGAGAAATTCTACCACTAAATCTGAAAACTTTGTTTCTTTAATTGAAAAATGGAGTTTGTATAACCCTCATATAGCTCATTCACAGTAAGTAATCACAGATGCATTTTAAATAATGTGAGACCAAACTAACTGGTGATGCTGGACCTCAGACTATAGACCACGATTCCAGCTCTGAAAAGATTATATGGTCTTAAATATGGAACCAGATTTATCCCTATATATAAATGCCAATTTCGTTCACCTTGAATTCAACTGAGCTACCTTTGGCTGCTAGCACCTAGGGAAAAATGTGTCCTTTTGGTTTAGAATGTTTGTTTTTTAGTCATGGATATATTATCTCAGTTATTTAAATACAGAAAGAATCCACAGCAATAATCCCTTTTCTGAGGATTTTTATGAGAACCTTGAATGAATCTGACTTATACATGAATCTAATGAAGAGCTATTTGCGATTCAATGTGATTTTTACATCAACAGGGAGGAAAACTGCTTGTATGCTCATATATTTAGATCCTATGGATACCTTGTCCCCACAATACCAGACACTGCATCCAGTTCTACCACAACTTGATTCTTCAGATAGAGAACAATTTTCCTCAACAACAACAACAAAATAGATACACACACACACACACACACGATTCACATGGAACTTATCATACTTGAAATCATTGTCAGTCTTCCTTACCTGAGACTTATAAATCTCAGTTAAATGCTGTCTAAGGAAAGTAATGAGAAGTAAGATTTGCACAAGTACAGGGAAGGGAAAATAGACCCTTAGAAAGGGTCTATACTTGGTATATAAATGGGCAAAGAATTTCAAATCCTTTTATTTGGCTTAAGACTGGTCTTGAATATGTTCTATTGAAACATGATTTTCTGCCTGTGAAGTATCTTCACATCTGACAATAGCAGTTGAATTTTAAAAATAATTATCTTAATAGCTGATACCAGATTTCTCCTAAGAGGGAATTATGTTTATTAGAAAAATTACTTAATCAGTGCCTATGCTAGAAGACAGACCCATAGGCCTGGACATGAGTCTCAAGGCTTCTGAAGGGAGAGCTGAATTGCTCTGCCTAACAAAAGAAGTTTTTGGCGTTCCTAGAACTGTTTGACAAGGAGGGATCATGAAGTAGGGAATACATGAGTATGGCTTTATGGTCTGTAATGTAACCAGTCTGTTGACCTCCAGTTCTCAGTAAGATCGACTAAACTCACAATCATGTATGTGTGGATTTAGTAGAAACCAGTGATGGGATCTTCACGTCTGGGGAGATGTGGTATACATGGAAATACCACCTCCACTTTCAGGGGATCAGGAGCCCAAACAGCCCACAAACATGGGTGCTCCAAGAGAGTTTGCTGGAGTTCTGAATCTGAATCATCTAGGGAAATGGGGAAGAAGTGTGTTGGGGCTTGAATTCACATGACTTGGGTCAGAGTGGCAGGGAGGACTCTGGCTCCATCTGGGATTCACTGCTTCCAAGTTGACTCTCTCAGCCAGGCCACTCCTTCTACACAGTGTATCTGGGAGAAAGATAAAAGGAAGAAGGTAAAAGAAAGTGCAACATAGATTTGAATCTGAATGAGCTGAGGTATCAACGATTAATGTGGGCAGTTGAGGACAGAAAATCAAAACATGAGTCAAGGTTGTGGTCACAGGCTCTCTTCTCAATTCAAGTATACTAGTTTTAATTTTCAGCTTCTCAGTCCTTTCACAATTCAAGCATGCCTTTTCCCTATCACAAATCACTGACTTGTTAGTTGATCATGTGGGTTTTTTGAAACTAATAGTAACCATGTCAACAATAATACTTCATTTTGTACAGATAAATGTATACAATTTGCAAAACCTTTTGCAATCATCTCATTTTATCTCTACAGTAACTTTGAGGAATACATAGGTCTTTATCATTATTGTCTATTTACAAATAAAGTAAATTCCAGAAAGGTTAAATACTCACTCTCAGTTATACTATTAACAAAGGTTGAAGTTTTGTTGTTGTTTTTAGTAATTTTATTGAGGTGTTTTTAACATACAATAAATTTTATCTATTAAAACATACATTCTGATAAATTTTAACATATGTATAAGCCAGTGGAAAAATCACCTCAATCAAAATAGTGAATATATCCATCACCCCAAAAGTTTCCTTATTCTACACTATAATCTCTCTCTCAACCCTCCCACACCATTTTAATGTCCATCACCAGGCAAACACTTATATGATTTCTGTCACTCTATGTTAGTTGGAATTTCCCACAATTTTATGTAAGTTAAATCATACAGTGTATATATACATATACATATATATATATATATATATATATATATATATATATATATCACTCAATATAACCATTTTGAGATTCAGGTTTAGTGAATATCAGTGGTTTTTTTAATTTTTTAATTTTTATTTTTTTAATTTTTTAATTTTTTTTAAAGATTTTATTTATTTATTTGACAGAGAGAGATTACAAGTAGGCAGAGAGGCAGGCAGAGAGAGGGAGAAGCAGGCTCCCTGCTGAGCAGAAAGCCTGATGCGGGCCTCGATCCCAGGACCCTGAGATCATGACCTGAGCCAAAAGCAGAGGCTTTAACCCACTGAGCCACCCAGGCGCCCTGTAGCTGATTTTTTTTAAATTGCTGAATTGTATTCCATTGTGTAGCTATACCACAATTTACCTATCTACTCACCTGTGGAAGGACTTCTGGGTCGCTTCTAAATTTTGGCTCTTCCAAATCTGCTACAGGTATTTATGTACAAGTTTGCATATGGACATGTGGTTTCCTTTCTCTTAGGTACACGCCTAGTAGTGGAATGGCTGGATTATATGTAGTGGAATGGCTGGATTATATCGTAGGTACATATTTACATTTTAAGAAACTCTAAGACTGTTTTCTAAAGTGGTTATACTATTGTACATTCTCACTAGCAGTGTATGAGACTGCCAATTTTTCCACATTCTTACCAAAATGTCTCATAATTAATCTTTTTAATTTTACCCACTCTGGTTTATGCATAGTTGTATTTCATTGTGGTTCTAATTAGAATTTCCCTAACGACAAAGGATGTTGAACATTTTTTGGGTCTATCTGCCATCCACATATCTCTTTTGTTGAGATGTCTGTTGAAATCTGTTACCTCTATTTAAATTAGCTTTTCAGTCATTGTTATTATTGAGTTGTAGAAGTTCTCTATGTCTTCTCTATATAAGTCCTTTGATAAATATTTATTTTGTAATTATTTTCTCCCAGTCTGGGGCTTGTATTTTCATTTTCTTAACAGTGATTTTTAAAACACAGAAGTTTTTAATTTTGATTAGGTCCAATTTACCAATTTCATTCTTGTGGATCATACTTTTCATATTGTATCTAAGAATGTTTTCCAAAAGTTATAATGTTTTCTCCTGAAACTTTTATCATTCTAGGTAATGTATTTTGGTCTATTGTCTATTTATGAGTTAATAATTTTTTATATGGTGTGAGGAATGGATTGAGGTGGGGATTTTTTCTTCACTGAATTTTCAGTGGGTTCCAGCACCCTTTCCTGAAAAGACCATTCTTTCATCCTTTCTACACTAAATTGCCTCTGCTGTAACTGCCAGTTTAATAGTTCTTAGGCCCCGAGTAGGAAATGAAAGCTTGAAAATCTATGATTCAAGACTCTTGGGTTGAAGGCTTTTAAATGATTTCCCCATTTCATAAGTCTCTGTAGTCAAAGACCAGGGTTCTCCTGTCAACGTTTATTATAGTCATCATTTTGGGGCACAGTGTCCAAGACACTTGTAACTGTGCTAATTAAAGTGTCTATTTCCTCCTAAGCACATGCCAAATGTTCATCTGTCAGTCAGACCGATCCGGGAGACATTGCGACCTCAACTGAGGAAACCCTGTTATTATACAGAGAAAGGACTCATGGAGATAATCACTGTCAAAGAAGTCAAAGGAGAATATATAAATGGGAGAATGTAGTGCTTGATCTGATCCAAAGCAATTAATATAATTTTCTGTTTAAGTTAAATTTGCTGATACGACAGTGGTGCAGAGTTTGATTCATGAGGATTTGATTTAAATCCTAATTTTTTAAAAGAGGAAATTAATCCAGAAAAGAATAAAATTTAAAAATATCTCATGATAGATTTCTTCAACATTGTTAATTATTATTAATATAACAAGGTTAATTATATCATTGGTAGTATAGTGGTCATTAATATGCTGATGCTAAGATCCATCATATGTCAACTTTTTATTTGAAAAGGGTTCATTGACTGAGGCCTTGGTTATTGGTCATTTATTATTTCTCATTTGTAGTTGAGGAATGGCTCATTTTAGTTTAACCTACATAATCAAAAAATCTTTGTTTTAATACTTACATAGTGAATAAGAAGTAATGTGTTCTCGGCATTTTATGACACTGTTTTTTCCATGTCTCTAAGAAGAGAAAGACATTTTCTTTTGAAAACCAGAAATATATCCTCCTGAAGTAACTTGAAAACCTCCTCCCAGTGAAATCTGCAAGGACATCAAAAAATCACAGAGATCTATTACCCAGGTGTATCTTCTCCTTCATCCCTGGGGACATTTGTGGCTGCTCTTCCTGTGCAGAGGGACACCTGACCAAGGGCTGGTTCAAGATTTGATGGAAGTTACCTAAATATTCTTCATTTGGAGAGTAGCTATGTGTACCTTGTGGGCAGAGGCCGAGTCTAACTTACCTTGATGTCTCCAGTGGTACAAAGTTGCCTGACAGAACAGGTACTTGGTCAACATTTATTGAAAAATGTGGACAAATATCACAAATATCTTTAAGTGACTATGACTAGATTAGTATTAATATAAGATGATACAGAATGTCATTAGATTGAAATCATTTATGTCTGTTTATATATTTGAATTTCAGAAGTGGCAATTCAATATTACTGTTTGGTAAAGCCCTACTTTCAAAGATATTGGCTACAAATTTTTTTATCATCCAGAACATGTACTTTGTGTAGTTGGTTTACATAAAAGCATGAATAGTCATATTGTTAATGTCATATTATTAATAAATAAATCTGGTTAGCTCTGAGACAACTGTTTTCCCTTTAGCCTTGCAGTGCTTTTCAGACAAATAAATAGAATGCTGGACTAAAACTAGGCTAAAACAATAGGGATACTTTCATTACATAATAAGAAATCCAATTGCTAGCAATGGTTGGGCTCAAAAATGTTAGGTCTCTGGGTTTGTTTCTGGACTCTCGATTGTATTTTATATCTATAAATCCAATAGAATTGAGAGTCCAGAAATATATGTCTGTATGTGTATATGTCTATCATATGCCAGTAGCACACTGTTTTTGATTAATGTTGCTTTTTGGGTGAGTTTCAAAATTGCGAAGTGTGAGTCCTCCTACTTTGTTTTTTTTTTTTTTTTTTTTCAAATTTTTTTTTGGCTATTGATGGAGTTCCTTGCAATTATTTATGAATATTAGGATCAGATTTTTTGTTTGCTATAGAAACTTGGACTTAATCCCTGTTTTCAATACAGACCTCCATCCAATCTGTGCCAAAGATCCTCTTTCCACTCTCCAGGAAGTAAGTCTCCAGTCTTCTTCTGGGGAGGGAAATAGTAGTTGCTTAGCTGCATGGAATCTGGAAGAATCTCTAGATATCTAACTGATTCTACTTCTTTTTTTTTTAAATACACATTTTTCAGCTTTTATGAGAATAAATGTAAAAGGAAGAAAATGAATTCTGTGAGAAATCCTTGAGTCTATAGATCTTGAGGTTTGGCCTCTGATTACTTTCCTTTTTTGCTTTGTCATTAAAAACTTTGCAGTAATTGCCTCTAAATCCAACTTTCAATCAATCTTTTATTAAGTGTAGTACCTCCTTTAGACAAATTTCATAAGTACCTAATTCCTTCAATTTCTGAGCCCTTCATGGGTTACAGAACCAAATAAAAATCAGTTGCTTATTGGTTCTCCATATTATTGACTTAGGTCTCAACTTTCTGGGATCTCTAAATCAGTGACCACATGTCTATCTGGAAAGATATCTGAAATGTTGTAGTCATTGTTTTCTCTATTCTTGTCTTTGTCTCTGTGAGTTTATTAATTTAAAATACCTCTTTATTGTCATTTTTAGAGTTTCAGGAATGAGTGGGCTTAAATGTATGTGTTCAATCTGCCATGGCCATCTTCTGCTGGAAGTCTTCTTAGCAATAATTTATTTCTATAGCATTATCAAAAACTTGTTTCAGTATGATTAAATTATTTTGCTGCATGGTTTTAAATTGCTGCATCATGTTCTATTTTGGGAATATATGATCATTTATTTAATAACTTTCTTTTGGGGCATTTCCAGTTTTTAGTTTTAGAAGCAATGCTGTGATGAACATCTGTGTAGAAAATTTTGTACATTTCCATATTTCCCTAGAATAAATCCCAAGAATTGGTATTATTCAATCAATAGGTACAGAAATATATTAAAATTTTCGATATTTATTGATAAGTAACCCAACAGGGAGGTTTTACTGATTTCATGTCTACCAGCCGTTTATGAAAGTGTTCTTTGCCCTAGGACTCATCAACACTGACCATTATCATTTAAAAAAATTATCTTATTCATTTTTGCTTTTTCAGACCAGAAGTGGTCTCAACACAGTTGGAATTGCTATAATGTAATTTTTAGGAATAATGGTTTAAAACCCACTGTCCTAAAACTGAATATATAATATTTGGCACAATCTAAATATTAACCAATTTATATTAAAAAATAAAACCCTCCATTTAGCAGATCATGTGGTTTGCTTATTTAGAAGTATATATTTTTCCTATTTATTCCTAGGGATTTCAGTAGGAAACTCTCTTGCTTAATTAGCTATTCAATGAGGAAAATGTCAGCCTTACTTCCCATGGAATTGGTAGAAAATTTTTATATCCTACTTAGATAATTTTCTGTGCTACTCACTGTAGAACAAAATTTTGGAAGACTTGATCAATTATTGAATCATGTCTGGAACTTTTTCTTCTGTGTTGTTAATTTGGGGAGAATGATCTGGTCTTGCCATAGTTAACTGCTTAAAATTTCTTCAGTAATGTTACCCTTACCTGTTGTTTATTTGGTCTTTAAAGAATATGGAGCTCTTGAAAGCATTAGATAATGTCTATATACAAAGTTAATTTTTTCCTGTTCACATTTATTAAAATCTTAGGGACAACTAGTAATTATGAAAGATTGTTTGAAAGGCAAGCAATTCATCTATCCCTCATGAACTGTGACTTTCAAATACCTTTTTAACTGCGGAACCCTTTCTTTACATGAAATTTTAAGTCCTATTTGCTTGACTTCCCCTTACTCCTGATAAGGTGAGCAATTTCCATTAGATGGAAATGCCAAGGACACTTTGCTAGCACTCTGAGAAATATAATTGTCTCATTTTTGTGATTGCCAAAATGGAACCAAATTTTGTAACTCTCTGTCTCCTCCTCAACTTTTCTTCTAGTGTAATCCATTTATTTACTTTTCATATGGCTATAATGAAGTGATATTCATATTTTCTTTTATTAAATATAAAGGACACAAATATAAATATAAAGTGCAAATATTTATATTTATATTTGGGTTCTTTATATGGAAAGATAATACAGGTAGCTCTGTCAAGATAGATGAGAAGAAATTCAAACTGGAGGCAGAATGGCAGACTAAGGGTGTTATAAAAGTTCTTGGCCTGTAGTTCACAGCCAAGAAGGGGACTCTAACCCTGCATATCGGACAGAACACAGTCATGAAATCAGAAACTACTCTAAGTATTTCAGAAGGAATTTAATGAAGAAAGTTGTTTACTGCGAGTGTTGGAAGACCCTGGAAGCCAAACATGAAATTGTGAGGCAATCTGGAATTTAGCAACAACAAACACAACAACAAGGGAAACAGAGGTGATAGACAAAGCCCACACCTGGGGCAATCGTGCTAGAGGTGCACCTGTGGTGAGGGCTGTCTGGAGGGTGCTAAGTCATGGAAGGAAGGAGAAGCTGTCTGCCTAATGTTACTAACAGAGAAGATGCAGCTGCCGCTTGTGGTACCACCACCCTACCCTGAGGCAGGTAAGGGAGGGAGAAATACTCTGGCATCTTCTTTTCTCCCATGCTCCAATCCATTCACTCTCTCCCACTGGCTGAGTCTACCTGGATGCCAGTTGACAAGAGAGGGAGGGTAATATAGTGGTCCTAATAGGCAGGACAGAGCGGGGGAAGAGTATGGCTTTAAGCCTCAGACAGGCTAAAGACTTGTACTGTATGTAAAGGGATGTGGTTTGAGCCATAAAATAAGGGTGAACAGTTTATGATGGAACCAGAGGGAAAGATTAGTTTCTACTGCGGGGAGAGTAGAGCTAAGAGAAATCCACAGAGAACAATGTTTTGGTAGAGGAATGAGGGCTGATTTGAGAAGAAAGAGAGAAAATTTGATTATAAATATAGCTGCCACTAAATATTAATGGATTTGATTGTCTTACTAGAAGTGTAAAAGAGACTGAAAGCTTAAATCCTTAGATTTTTCAAAGATAGGGTCTTGCAGTCAATGTATGCATGTGGAAAAACATGGAAGTTGATTTTTTAAATTGGATTATTTGTAAATATTTTTTAAAAATAGCTTTTGGAAATGATTTTTAACAATTCCAAAGAGGACTGTGGACTTTACTGGCTGACATTCAGCTCAGTTTTAGGAAAAAATGTATTCCCTCTGTTCTGAAGGACTCTCAGCCCTATTGTTGCTGGAAAAGCCATTGAACAATTATGGCTGTAGTTTAAATGTCCAGCATTACCACAAATAACATAAGACTAAGTTCACTGCTTATGCCAGACCTCAGACTATGCTCCATAACTCCAGGTCTAAAGCAGTTATATGGTCCTAATACCTTAGCCATGTTTGTCCCTATACATAAATTCCAACTTTCTTCCCTGGAATTTGACCAAGCTGCATTTGGCTGCTATTATATGTTTCTCTGGATTCTTTTTTTATTTGTATTTTCCATTTGCTTTTTAATCCTGGGATATAGTTATCTCATTTTCTAAATGCATAGAATATACACAAAATTATTCTTTTTTGAACATTTATATTGAGTGGACCCATGATGTTTCTGACTCTATCGAAAACCTGTTTATAATTCTTTATGGCTTCTATATTTAAATATGACAATTGCCCTAACATTTTGGGTCTTAAATTCATGCCCTTCCTTTCTTTTCCCCTAATTTACCCTACACGACTGTAGTCTATATAAGAGTTCAACATTTAATTTTGCAATCCAGATCTTGTAGAATTAGGAATTCCATTTATTTCTGGGCTTTTTACATTGATTATTTAAACATTTATTTGTAAGATTTCTAGGCATTTGGTCTTGGCAAAGTTACTACCATCATCCTGATACTATGTAAAATTCTAAAATTTTCAGATCTGGTTGACAAAGGGATGCTCCTAAGGACTCATTTGGTGAAGCCTCTTCTAACTCTACTTTGGGTTAGTAACTATGGAAAAATCACTGGGCCCTCAGTTAAATATTTCATTATGTAGAGTAGAGCCCTAGATCTTTTAGGTCTAACTGATAGAGTAGTTCTATCTTTATGTATGAGGAAAGAAGATATAACTTCTTTTTCTGATATTTGATTGGGATGTTTTAACAATGCTTAGATTGTCATTCTTCTCTCTTGTTTTCTTGTTTTGGTTTATGTAGAATGTCCTGGAATATAGCCTGGTTTGGTGCAGTAGCCACTCTAAGAATGGTGTCTATTTTGTATATCTCAAAATCATATATGAAATAGAATTATTACATACTGAGAACTAAAACAAGTCTTGAAGCCAGAAGAAAGAACTTTTTATAGTATCTGCATTCTAAATATCAGCTGGTTTAAATTCTCAAGTCTTCAGGGCACCTGGGTGGCTCAGTGGGTTAAAGCCTCTGCCTTCAGCTCAGGTCATGATCTCAGGGTCCTGGGATCAAGCCCCACATCAGGTTCTCTGCTCAGCAGGGAGCCTGCTTCCCCCTCTCTGCCTACTTGTGATCTCTTTCTCTGTCAAATGAATAAAAATCTTTTTAAAAAATTAAAAAAAATTCATAAGTCTCCAATTAGAAATTTGATTAGTATGAATTACAGGGGTGATTGTGGGATAGAAGGCATCTGATCTCATCAGGCGGCTCAGATCTTTCACCAGGTGGGTCTAATTCACCACACAGGATCAAGATGAGCCGAATCAGCTGCTCAGCTTTTTCTGTTGCTCAACAATACCATACAACTAACTGTTCCTGAGTAACCTGCATGCTTTTGATGGGCTCCAACTTTTTTCTCTCTCATTCTGTTTTTCTCTTTCCTTTCTCTCTCAATCTCTTTGCTTTCCTCCCTCCCTCTCTGATGAAAAGCATATATAATAAATTCAGGCTAATATTGACTTTTAGTGGGATTTCAAATTTCACAAAACCTTGAAAAAAGATGTAAGTGTGCAGTGGTGACCCTATTTATTGCTGGGTACAAGCAAACATCTAGACCTCAAAGTGTTAAGACAGCTTTCAAAACACAAAGGTGGGATCAGGCCAGAGGCAGTTGCTGCTTAGAACTCTCAGAGAAAGCCCAGTCTGTGATCTCGTGAGTTCTCCCAAGACAACAGGGGAGTCCGACAATGAGAAACACCTGAGTGCCCAGTGGGGGCGGAAGGCCCTTCCTCCCAGGCTGGTCTTTAAAGGGTCTGGCTCACACTGCTCTGAGCAGCTTCCAGCACTTCTGCAGGGCTGGCTCCTCTCTGCTCAGAGGCACAGTGGTGCGGCGCCTTGCCCCAGGGTCCGTGCAGGAGGCTGAAGTCCTGGAGACAGCAACCAGGCTTCTGGAGCTGATTTCTGGCACCCAATCTGGCATCTGCTAAGGTCTGAACCACGTTTTTTTTTTTCCTCTCCTAGTATCTCTAAACTTTGAGATTTATTATGGTTTGCATGATATCATGATATCATGGTAATGGATTTGCCGTTCAGAATTTCCATTCTGGGTATCTTCTAAAATTGCAGAGACATAGTCTTTCTTAAAGAGCATTGTACTCTTGTGGTGGTGGTGGTTGTTGTTTCCTACTTTTGCATTATCATACCTTTGAAATTTTTCGATCCCCAAGCACTCTGTGGGCCTGAATCTGATAAACTAATTTGGTTAAACCTGCAGGCTATTATCCTTTACTGCTTCTGTGTTGTTTCCTCTTTTAGAAACTTGTAAGTATTCTCTTCTTAAAGTTCCTTTCTTACTATTTTTGTTGGTTTATACTGTTTGCTTTCACTACTGAATTTTTGTTGTTAGATCATTTAGTAGAATTTCTTTTGCTTGCTCTAATGTTTTGTATCAGCTTTTTAAAAGTTGTGGTAAAGTGGGGTGCCTGGGTGGCCAGTTGGTTAAGGGTCTGACTCTTGGTTTTGGCTCAGGTAGTGGTTTTGTGGTCTTGGATTGAGCCCCAACTTGGGTTCCCGCTCAGCACGGAGTTCTCTTGGGATTCTTTCTTCCTCTCCCTCTGCCCCTCCTGTTCGTGCTCTCTCTCCAAAATAAATAAATTTAAAAAATTCTGGTAAAATATACAACATAAAATCTATGATCGTAACCATTTTTAAGTGTACAGTTCACTAGCATTAAGTACATTGGTGGTTTTGTGCAGCGGTGCTTTGCATCTTGTAAAACTGAAACTCTGTACTAAACTGCTCCCCTTTCTCCCCTCCCCCAACCCCTGGCTGCTGCCTTTACACTTCCTGCTTTTATGATTTTGACCACTCTTAAGTACCTCATACAAGTGGATTCACACAGTATCTGTCCTTTAGTAACTGTCTTATCTCCCTAGTGTAATGTCCTTGAAGTGCATCCACATTGCAACATATTGAGGCAGATGCTGTAGCATTTTCTTTAAGCTCTCCTGTTTTGTGGTGGGGGTGGGGAGACAAGGGGGCAGGACCAAGAGGCTGGAGTCGAGAGGTGGGGGGGGTGGGTAGAAATGCTACTCTTTGGTTTAGGTTTTTGACTTGTAAACTTATGTATATTTTTTTCAGTCTCTGATGGTTTCGTTGTGGCTTTTTTACTTGTTTAGTCTGCCCTCCCTCACCCCCCAGCAACCCTGTCCCAGGATCTTATTTTTCTGGAAAGTCCTTAACCATCCTAGACTCTTTTTTTTTTTCTACTCCATTTATTCTCTGTACTTATCAGTATTTTGCAGTTCATTATGTATCCTTCACACTACTTTCTTCATCTCATCAACCCTTAAATAGGTCTGGTGATGGACATTGAGGGAAGAGGCAGAGGTAGTGAAAGAATAGAATGTTACCTGTTCTTCTTTAAAAAAAATGTTTAGCAGCAATCTCCTTGTCCCTATCACTATTAGAAGCCTTATTTTATATTTAAAAGCAAATCAGACTTGGATGTTGAAATACCTGTTGACATTGTCCAAGTTTAAATACCCACATGTTTTCTATGATTGCAACAAAGGGACTTGGGGTGGGGAGTGGAGAGGAGAGGAGAACTTGGTTATCTCCTTTAGTCAGAAGACTTTTTTTTAAGATTTTTTAAATGTAGTTACTTGACAGAGAGCGAGATCACAAGTAGGCAGAGAGGCAGGCAGAGAGTGAGGAGGAAGCAGGCTCCCCGCTGAGCAGGGAGCCCAGTGTGGGCCTCAATCCCAGGACCCTGAGATCATGACCTGAGCTGAAGGCAGAGGCTTTAACCCACTGAGCCACCCAGGCGCCCAGTCAGAAGACTTCTTGAAGCCATGCCTTCTAGAGCCATACTTTTGGTATCTGTTTCACTGTACTTGTGGGTGTTGCTTTAGTAGTCAAGTCCAAAGACTACTTTATAGAGCTGATCCTTGGCCTGGGGACATTTTGAAATGGATGGGGTGCTTACATCAGAATAGAGAAACTAATTTGTTCATATTGGGCTTGAAACTGTAACCTTACCACTAACCATGCCATGAAAGGATATGATGGTAACCCAAGGATGGTGAAAATAAGACTCTGAAAAATGTTCAAATCTTTAAAATTCATTGTATGACTAAGCAACATTTTAGTCTTGGACTCAGTACAGAATTTCAAAATTTAAGCTCAATGAGCCATAATAGGGCTAATCATAAAATTCTTAACTGTAACAGCCTTTAATTATTGCAAGCTGTAGCCATGCTTTGTAATGCTCACAGCAATGAGATGCTACAACACTATCTTCTCAAACAGTAGAACTATTTCAAGTACCCTACAAAATAATTATACTTCAAAGTGCTCTCTAGGCTTGGGACCAAAAGCAAAAAAAAAAGGTAAAATCATGCAAAGACAGAAAGCATTCACCTTCTGTAGGATTTTTATCTTCATTTATTGATGTGATACAGTTGTAATTGAAATTAAAACTGGATTCCATTATTTCAGTTCTGGGGAACTGAAAATTCATAGCCCTATTCATGTTAAAATGGAGAATAATTTGTTCAAAATATCCTGGTGAGAAGAAAATTGCCTTATGTCTTTGAGGGGTCATAATAGTTCTCACAGTGTCTACAATAAACCTATTGCAGGACATAACAGATAATTGAAAACAAAAGCTGAATATATTAAGTCTGTTGGTACCAAGGTTAAAGTAGTGGAATGACTTATTCAGGTTAAGTGATGCTATTAATGTGGTGCCTTCACATGTGGTACATCTAGTACATTAATACTTAATATGGCACTTACTTATGTTTTTCATATAAAGCTTCTACTCTCACTAGTAATTTGAATATTTCTCTAGAAGATGAGAATATTTTTTTCCACAATGAACTTTTTTTTTTCCTGAAAAGCCTTTTATCTGTAGATTAAACAAGCAATTGTGTGATGATCAAAGAGAACCAAACCTAACCTGAGGGATACATCATCACTGCCAGACCCAGATTCATTTATTGTCCTATCCACTAAAATGAAAACCTATTTATAGTATCAATATTAGTAATACATAGGCTCATGAAAGCAATCATGTCAAACTCCTAAGTTTATCAAGGATGTTCCCCCCCCCCCACCCCGCCTTGAAAACCTTGAGGAAGAGAGTTTTTCCCAGCCATCTGAAAAAGAATATGCTCTCCACCCTGGTTTCTTCCCTTTCCATCTTTTCCCTCTTGGCTTTCCACTTTTGCCCACAGTACTTGCTTACTTTCTTCCCTCCTATTAGATCTCTTTCCATACTCTCTTCTGCTCTCCAACTTTCTATTACTGTAGTTTTCTTGGGAAAGAATAAAAAGGTATCAAATTATATAATGTTTAATCAAAGTGTTGAACTCAGGGTCTTCAGTATTTACATGAAACTGGAACCAGTGAGAAGACCCC
Organism: Ailurus styani; assembly: GCA_002007465.1. Lineage (NCBI taxonomy): Eukaryota > Metazoa > Chordata > Mammalia > Carnivora > Ailuridae > Ailurus > Ailurus styani. The sequence continues at coordinate 1,319,869 of LNAC01000167.1, read as the reverse complement.
ATTCTTACACTCAGAGTAGGAATGAGGAAACTTGGAGCATCTCCAGTAGTGCCCATGAATATGGTCGAATAAGTTAATACTATTTGATCAGGCTTAGCCTCCTAAGTGGACCCTCTCACTCTGGTCTTTATTCCCTCTGATCCAACCTGTTTGTGGCCAGGAAGATTTTTGAGGCACACAAATTGAACTGTCCTCTCCAAATACCTAATTGTTCCCTATCAACCACAAGAAGGCCACCAGGTAAACTGGGCTCATCAATGTATGACCTCTGCCAACAGATCCAGCTTCTTCTTCCCCTCCCCCCATCCTAGCCTTCTTTTGCTGTCTATAAGTATTCACCTTGCCTTACTCTACCATATGACTCTATTAGTTGTGATTCCTATCCATCTCCGGTGAGCAGTTATGCTCTGCAGTTCAATATAGGAAAGCAATTAAGAAGTACTAAGGAACCACACCAGCATTTACCTCTAATTGTGCTATCTAAAGGTTTTAAAAGATTCTTAGGCAAAAAAATGCATTGCTCTTTTGCTAAGACGTTTGAGCAGTTATTAATCCAATTAAAGCAAACAAGCTTCGCACTTCATGGCTCTGCTTACTGGGAGACTTTTACTGCACAGTGAGGTTGGCGATATGCATTTTAATGTTTAGCAAGAGTTGAAGAGCTCTGGAAGATCCATTTTGAAAAAAAAATAAATGGTATGCAATTATGACCAAAAACTCCAATGAAGTCTAGGGATCCACATGAGGAAGACCACATTTTTGTCCCTTACTCTGAAATCTTCTTGGGGCAGTGAAGCTTTATGTAGACCATATTTCATTTCAATTATATTTTAAGCAATCTATACACTCTATATGATCACATGGGGCTTAGTTACCAATAGCCCTTCAGTCTCCAGTATGTTTAATTCACACAATCTTTGCTTTCATGAACTCCTATACCTTCAACTTTTAAGTATAGCCTACTTTACATGTTTGATAGGTCAATGAAAAACTTTGAATAATTTTTATAAATCTATTTTTGGACATCTATTGTGACACTCACTGTAAAGAAGGCCCCGGGATTAACTTTTCTGGCAAAATAATAAGAGCTACTATTTATATTGAGTTCCTGCCACATGCTTAAAGTTTGATGTTCATGTTATTTAAACAGTCACTGTATAATCTCGCTGTTTCCAGTTTGGACTTCTGGATGTTGACGCTTCAATTCTTCTGTAATGAGAGAATTAGCATAACAGGTTTTTAAAAAATTCCTCCCAGCCCATCCCATGGTTAAGCCACAAAGAGAAACTAAATAATTGCTATGCAAATAAAGCAACAAATGAAATGAAACAATGTTTTTCTTCAAAGCACTGGTTTAGAAAGTGATTAATGCAAGGTGGTTTAAAAGTGCTAAGTAGCCATTAATAAAATGTTTGAATGGATTAAGTCAACACTGAATAGTACACTTGTGGTTTTTAAATGTTGCACATAGACTGGAATTACTTGACTCATTGCTCATACTGCTTGGGAGGTTCTGATGTCCTGGAGTTGTTTGACAGAAGAGTGTAAACTTGTAGCTCTCACGTTCTCTTAACAGAGCCCTATGAAATTCACACGGTATTGGCTGAGCACTTCTGGAAGGAACTGGGGGTTAGGATCAGGGATTGGATAGGAAGCAGGCAAAAATCAGTAAGCTATGTTTCTTGCCAGTGGAATTCACGTGCTGTCATGGGGGAGGAAGGGCTAATAGAAAGTACTCTGACACATCTAACAAATGCAAAGTCATTACTAACGAATGAAGATAGTGAACAACCTACCATTTTTATATGATTTTATATTTAAAGGTTAAAATTGATTTTTATGTATTACTTCTGAGGGATACAATGAAGCATGAGGAAAAGTAGCAGTTTATCGCCTGCTCTGTTGCCCTTTTGCTGCCCACCACCAAAAAAGTGCAGTTTTCAAGGATGAAGTCTCTTCAGCAAAGGGGTCTATTAACATTAGAACTCCTATCCAAACTGACCTCCTATTTTCCATTACAGCTGGCATTTGCTAAGTGTCTCACAAGCTAAATAATAAGCCAATTAGCAATTAGGCATTATGACTCATGGTGGTAGCTCTAAGGGAAAATATATTTACAACTTTATAGGAGCTTTCTTTAATCAAAAGATTGATTGGTGGTAGTAATTAGTGTCTATATAGCAAATCCAAGGGGAAATATTTTGGAGATAGACTGGGCTTTGAGTGCTCTTTGTCAAAAATTGAGGTTTTGGTGTTTTTATCCATTTTTCCAGGAAATAAGTTAGCCCACCATGATTTGGCAGAACCCGGCAGAAAACCTCCACCTCCTGGGGCAGACCCAAAGGACAAGGTTTCGTTATAGACCGTAGCAGTATGCTCACAGAAATAGCAGTGGCCTTATTACACAGAGTCTCCTTATTTTCTCTTGCTACTTCCACAGGGTGACGAGGCAAGCTCCTAGGGATGCTTGCACATCAGAAGGGTTGTGTGAAAGGAGAGGTACCCAAAGCTCAGGGGACCCAGATCTGTTATAGTGGACTCAAACCTGTCAGAACTTTGTCCCACAAAGGTGCTTTCTCCTTATGGTACTAAGTAGTAAGCAAAGCTGCTCTCTGCTCTGGAGGAAGACACGCTCTCCATCTTCCAAGCTATTTGCTGTATAAAGATCCTTGAAAGATAGTCCAGAAAAGAAGGGCAACTAGCGTCTCTGCATTAAAGACCTGCAGAAATGCAAAACACCCCTGGAAAATTGTCTCCTGACATCCTGAACTAAGAGATGCTTTTCCACCAGTAGTTGGTATTACATGCCAAGCAACACTCTAGGTACTTGAGAGCATACTTACAAGTATCTTCAGCAAAGCCCCCGATGAGTCCTACAACAGGCACATGTATTCCTGTCTCACAGAGGAGGAGCCTGAGGCTTTGAGAAAGTTACTTGTTTGTATACAAACAATGAGGACCCCCAAGGGGTCTAACCCACACTTCTCAGCTTCTCCTAACCAGGCTGTTAAATACTGCACTCTCCCAATCCAAAGATCAACCAACCCATTGAACTTTTCTACAGGGTTTTTTATGGACTCCATAGGAGGATGAATCTTAAAGGTGCTCATGCAAAAGGTGATGATACATAGAAATTTGCTAAACTAACACACAGTATCCCTCGTGGTATATATACTTCATTGACTAAATTTCTTAAAAGATCAGCAAATATATATATATTAACATTGCATATTATATAATTTATATTATATATAATTATACATATTATATAATTCATTATGTATAAATTATATATGTATAATATACGAAAATGAGGCTCAAGTAAGAAACTCTAAGTTCTCTGGCAAATACATTCTTATTTTCACTTGGTTCATTACTTTGATACTTTGGGACAGTTTATTACTATTGAGAAGTTGGTAATATGAATAGTTGTGACTCACTAGCAACTAAGTATGGTCCATTCTTCAGCACCCAGAGGTTATTGAAAGTCACTTATTAAAGACCTCTCTTATCCTACTACTTGTGTGCATGTATTTTTATGCACCATTCGAGGATCGGCTGTGTGTCTCTTCCTACATGATGCAGCCTCCAGTGCTCTCCATCCAGGGGGTTTACATGACCCCCTAATCTTATCTCACAAAGATCTGGCTGATCTCTCCGACAGATAGCAGTCTTTCCCTCGGGTGAACTTTAGATCTTATTTTCTTTTCATGGATTACCTGGATTGTGTATTTGTTTTATCCATATGGTCATAATGCAAACTTTGCTTCTGGCAATACTGGATGTCTCAATTACCTTTGTATGTTGTCATGTTGCATAAACTATATTTGATAGGAAGTAGCCTTGAGGTGGCCTAAGAATTTGTACTTCACACTTGGCACGGAGGACATGGGGAATGCAATGGGAAGAGGGCTGACCTTTCCCTTCTTTGGTTAGGCCCCATGTCCTTCTGTTGTGTATGAAAAGGGCATATGCGCGCCACTTTCCATCTTGGCCTGGTGCACCCATTTTTGTGTTTACTTCCTGGTTTAGATATTTCCTGCTGAGACTTTGAGGAGATGTCCTTCTTTTGTTTCTTTTTGAAGACCTTCTGGATCTTCCTTAGTATTGCTTGTTTCTAAAGTCTCACTGTATGGTATAGCAGGCTTAAAAAAAAAAATTCCCAGTGTTGTCACCCTTCCTGTAAAAACAAACAAAATATATTCTCTTAATATTCTCATAATAATTAGCACTAATTAGTGCTATGAGCAGATGGCTTTCCATTTTATTCCTACTCAAAGCAGAATATGGGTTATATTTCAAATTCCCAGATGCTATGGTTTCTATGTGATACCACTCCAATGAGTAAAACATAAATGAAATGTGTATGTTCACATAGATGTACGTGTAAAACTTTCCCATAATCCTTCCCTCCCTTCCCATGTTGTGTATTCAGTATATTTATGTATATATAAATGTAGATTTAGATGTTTCTGACATAATATAGCTATATTTACTAACCTCAATTTTTTTTTTAAAGACTTTATTTGACAGAGAGAGATGACAAATAGGCAGAGAGGCAGGCAGAGAGAGAGGAGGAAGCAGGCTCCCTGCTGAGCAGAGAGCCCGATATGGAGCTCGATCCCAGGACCCTGAGATCATGACCTGAGCCGAAGGCAGAGGCTTTAACCCACTGAGCCACCCAGGCACCCCTCACAAACCTCAATTCTAAGATGCATATTTTTGTACATTCAAATGTTTTCTGATGGCAGCATGCTTCTTACATTGATTTTCTATATTTAATGTAGTGTTTCTCCCTCTGAAAAGCTATTAGCTGGTAGTGCATTTAATTGATAGCTTCTTTGGAACAACTAATAAATTATTGAAGGGAGAGCCCCACTGAAAGAAAATCACCATGGTTTATAACAGAAAGTAAGACTTTTCTGAAAGGGAAGTACCCAAATACAATGTTCTCCCCTCCTTCCCTCTACCACCACACCTCCCCATACCCCCAGGGTTGAGTAGAATGAGAGGTAGAGTCAATGTTAGGCCTCAGTCTGGCATTAGCACAAAATGGCAAGTATTCCTGGGGCTACTGTAATTCCAACAACACCATCTTCTCCTGCCTAACATCACAGTAATCTTTGTTGGCATTAGAGCTGTTTCATCTCCGGCAGAGTAACATTTAGTGGATGGATTAGGAGCCTTATCTTGCTAAGACCAGCAACATCAGGAATCAATAGATGAGTGATTTCTGCAAATGGTACCTGAGGGAGGAGCACACATTTTTTCCTGAAGTTTCCAGGGTTGATGCTAAACACTGCAGATGGCACAAATGGTGAGGTGGAGGAATTTTATTTTTTTTTTCCCTCCCCTAAATACTCTTCAAACTCAGATTAGGTCCGAGGGGATGAACATTTAGTTTAAACTCAGTTGTCTTGATTTTAAGTGGTTTTTGTTTGTTTTTTTCCAGTGACAGGAGGAGACCAACTTAAACACTTTGTTCCTTTTCCAGGCATGGCAGTTGATGCAGAATATAAACTTTTTTGAAAACATCTAAGTGAATGCTGCCATACTACTTGTAAAGCCCAACTTTATTTTTCATAAGCAGTTTTACCCACCTGTGGTGTAATGTGTATATTTCATTCCCATAGGCAGAGATAAAATGTTTTCTTCTGGAATAACATTCTTTATTCTTTAAAAATGGTTACTTAGGAAAGATTTTTCTAGGCCTCAGTTTCCCCGTCTGAAAAAAGGGTGAAAATAAGAGTTCCTACCTCAAAGGGTTGTTACGAAGGGTGAATTCTGTAATGCAAGTAAGGTTTTTGGCCTGGTGCCTGACCGTAGTAAGTTATTTGTAAACAATAATTGCATGGAGGCACCTTGACACTCAGACCCTTTCTTAGGTGCAATTTGAGATTTATAGGTCCATCCCTCCCTTGTCAGCAGGATCTTGTAACCCTGTGTCAGTGAAAGCTGGGCTTTGGCCTTCAGTCTCTAGGCCATGCATTCCTACTTTTGGCAGACATCTGCCCTGATTCTGTCAGTAAGAAGCTTATTTCTCCATGTCCAGAGACTCCAGAATGACCATGGGTGGCTCTGTGGAGGGCTGGTTCAGCGGTTGTCTCATGGTGCTACTGGATCACTGTAGTCTGAGCTGGGCTCACAAAAACCACTTCCACCTTCTGTCTCCAATCCCAGCCTTTCTTCCTGTTGGGGTGAACAGCACCCGCCACCAGCACCATCTCCTCTGCTGCCTTTCCATCTGCAAATGCACTGAGGTTTCCCTTCTCTGGTTGCCCTACATTGAAGCAAAGCAGACTAGCTCTTGTTGCTGGTGCAAAGTGAATTGAAGTTTGGAGTGTGGCCGCCTGGAGATGGAACTCTTGGGTTTGTTGTTGTTGTTTGTCCCCCCCCCCCAGGTGATGTCATCAATCAAGAGCTAATGTTTCTCTTCTAATGTTTATTTGTAATTTGCCTGCATATGGCATTAAACGAGCACCTAGAGAGAGAAATGTACAGAAGCAGACAGTAAGAAATCGATCATTGACAAACCCCTCTTTTTATCTGTCTGTTTCTCCAGATGGAATGGGAACACAACTCTAGAGCAGCAAACAATTGTACCTTGGCCAGGTAATATGGAGGCAGGTCTCAATTCAGGCTTTTGGGGTAAACACGGGGAGCTTTTTAAAGATACAGAACAATTCCCTGGGCAGTATCTTCTTTCCCACAGCAAGGGTGCAATTGGCACAAGTGGTAAAGGGTAGTCAGGGACCTAACGATTAAGATGTATCGACAACTACCATTAATGTTCTAGGAATTGTGTTTACGTGTTTGTATTCTTTTTTTTTTTTAAAAGATTTAATTATTTGACAGAGAGCAACACAGTGAGAAAGGGAACACAAGCAGGGGGAGTAGGAGAGGGAGAAGCTGGCTTCCTGGGGAGTGAAGAGCCCAATTCGGGGCTCAGTCCCAGGACCTGGGGACCATGGATGTGAGCCGAAGGCAGATGCTTAAGGGCTGAGCCACCCAGGTGCCCCACGTGTTTATATTAATTTAAAAAAAAGTGACTATTTCAGACCTCTGGGTCTGCTATGGTGTAATGCATAGGAGAAACTATGGGAGTTACAAGACCCTCACTAATACTGGTTCAGCCACCAAAAGCCTATGTAGTGTTGTGTCACGTTCTTCACCACAGTTTCTTGCACAGTGGGAGGGGTGAGTTTGTAAATTTTATATTGAAGATGACAAGGTGGACACACTCAGAAGCCATTGAAACTCCCAAGTGAAGACCTGAAAGTACTAATCAATACGAGCTATATTTTCATTCTCAGAGATTGATTAGCCAGTTGTTGAGGTTTGGGGCTTCCTGATAGTTTTCCTTTTCTCCTCACTTTTCAACACCACCGATTTTATATATTTTTATAAATCCACATGCTCACTTGCACATGACTGGGGAAGTCATAATGTAAGTATAGAAACTGAAAAAAGTCCATCTATCTCTTCAGTAATAATTCTGAGAAAAAAGACTTCAGGGGAAAAGGATGAAACCTTTTGATTACAATGAAATTTGGGACCTTAAGATTTTGAGGAGGTTTGGGAATATATTTTTCAATTCGTGTATTGCAACTCATAAGCAGATAATGGCTATAAAGTAAAAAGTTTATTTAGAGTTAAGAGATGGACTGTTCTCACACGCATGGAGATATTTTATGTAATCTTGATTGCCAGATATATTTGGTATAGGACTAAAAATTATCATTGATGAAGTGCCAGCATAGCTTCTGGTTTATGATAGTAGATGGAGTATTTTCTTTATCTATACTGTCAGGGCTTTTCCTGGAAGCTTAGGGTAGTCAAGGCTTTCCCAGTAATTAAAGAAACATTATCATTATTGTTATCCTAATTAGCTACATTGTATACTTACACAGCACACACAAACAAACACCCCATCTGGGGAAAGGAAAAGACTTAACACTGTTACTATGTGTCTGGCACTTTGCCTAGCTCATTATATACTTTATTGCATTTAATTCTCAAAAAAAACCCCCGATAACATCTATGGTGCCAAAACGTATTGTATTCCTTGAATGCCAATGGGAAGGCCATTGTTCTCTATCATGCTTGCTTATTTTTTTCCCTTTATTCACTCCTCTTTATCTCTTTCCTGCTTTCTATATTCCTTTCTTCGTTCTCTTCTCCCGGACTCCCTGGTCCTGGTTGCTGATACTTGTTCCTTTTCTTTGCCCTTCCCTGTGCTTCCTTCGCTGCAGTCTAAGTCTGCCAAAGGCTCCTGTGGGTATTCTTTAGCTCCACTGGTAACTTTTGTAGCTAAAACTGTTGCAGGCTTCTGGCATAAGTCAAACCACACTTGGCAAAATGTGTGTTTTGTATCTGGAAACTGGGTTATACTCATTCTAGAGCAATTAGCTAGATAATTGCTCTGGCATAAAGACAACCTTGTCCTATTCTTGTAATGAAATAGATAATTTTAACTGTAGCTCCACCTAATACTTTCAGGGAGTGCTAAAAAAAACCTGGCCCATTCTTGTTTTGGATCAATTAAATGTCTCTGAAGCTTTTTAAATATTCTCTTTTACAGGAAGTTTACTGGCCTTAATCACTGTGTTGTTTTTGAGCTGGGAGTCCTTGGTCTCTCATGAAATAAAAACCAAATGCTCTTTGAATTAAGCAAAGTGCACAGTGGAGGGGCAAAAACTTCACCTTTTCTTGCTTTAATTTTCTTCGGCCAGGGCATTTGACTGGTTTGTTTGGTACTTCACATGAGTTAGCACCAAAAGAGGAGTGAGTCTGTAGTCCTAAGGTGTGATATTGGAAAGAATGTCATAAAGGAGGAGGGAAGTGTTCCTGGTCTAATACTGGTGTTTCTATCATTGACTGGTCACTCCAGCTGATCTACAATCAGCTGCATGGTTACAGAGAACCCAGCCTGTGTGCTCAGCTTTGTACTGTCCTACAAATGGAAATCTACACGGTTCCTTGTCCCTAGGAGTGTATACTATAACTGGGGAGTTTAGAGGATCCCACACACGTAGGCACAAACGAACAAACTCTGCAGGAGAATTGGGGGTAACTTGTTTTTTTTTTGTTTTTTTTTTTTAAACATTAAAGGCTGCTGGTGTTCACAAGAAAAAAAAAAGAGCTGAAAGATTTCTTGGTGGAATGGGAATGAGAGCCCTAAAGAATGTAACAACTGAGTGAGGAACAGTGTGTCCCAAGCAAAGAATATTGTGGGTTGTTTTTTTTTTTCCCCCACCTCCTCCTTACTGATAAAACTAGGCAAACCAATCAGGCAGAACAGATAAACCTTCAGGTTTTGGAATCAGAAAATGTTGGCTTGGACTCTTACTTGTTACTACCTGGCTCTGTGACCTTCACCATGTCTCTAGCCTATCTATAAAATAAAGGTGATGATATCCCTTACTTCTGGGTCTCAGAGGATTTCTTAGGATTCTCTTCATTAACTCAATATGTTTATGTTAATTCGTTTGAGCACTTAGTTCTAGATCCTTTGCTAGGCTTGGGGGGTATAGAGGTAAATATATTGGATGCGTCTTTATCCTCAGAAAACTTAAGAGTTGAGTAGAGAAGACCTATGCAATTATATAAAAGACATGATTTGACTCCTAGCAAATGTTTATGTGGGTGCATTCTCGGCTGCTGCTGTTGATAATCATCGTGTCCCAAGTGGAGAATTATAAAATAGAAGAAATAATTCCATCTTCTACTCAACACAGCCAGTGATACTATGCAAATTGAGCATTCTGCACCGAGTCATTAAACCTCCTTAAAAGCTTCCCAATAGAGTATGTGTGTGTGTGTGTGTGTGTGTGTGTGTGTCACAAACATATACACGCATAAACGGTAATGCTTTTAGGCTGGACAACATCGCCTTAAGAATTGGAGTTCTACTTTTATCTATAGGAAGACTAGAAAACTGTAGAGCATAGAGAGGTTTCTCATCTTTGGCACTGAGATACCTGCCACTTTCTTGATGTCTATTGTGAATAAAATTTAACCTGTTATCCCAGTCTTTGGCACTTAGAGATTCACTGCTATGCAAATTGCACCTGGGGATGTATCTTAATTTAGTATCTACTTAGTCTTAAACAGTTTTGTTATCTTATATGCATGCATTTTGTCTCCTTCCCCCACAAGTTGATGATGCCTGTTGGCACAGTTTTCTGAGAAGCAGGACTCTGAATCAGGTTCAGAGATTAGCATACAGGAAGTGTATTTGAAAGTGTGCTGGAGGTCATCCATAAGGTAGAGGAGGGAAGAAAAAGGAGTTGGCTGGAGAGAAAAGGTGGGCTGTGGCATGGTCTTATACTGAAGTCCTCGACCTGCCCACGGGGAACTATGAACTTGGGAGATCCCTTCAGGGTTGTCCCAAGTTGGGGCAATGTCTACAGGCCTTCATATCCCGACATGGATCAAATATTGGAAGAAGGCTCTCACAGGACTAGGGCATGATGTTGGGTATGTTGGGTGAGGTGCCTTTCATTGGCTGACATAACTCCCTGAGAGAGCTGGTGGAACAAATCCCTTAATTCCTGAAAAGGGTTGTGGGTGTTGGGTCACAACATCTCCCAGATACACATCCCCAGATACACACTCCTCTCTAAAAGGCAAATTTATGGTAGAATCTTAGTCTACCATGATATTGCCAACATCTGCATAAAACAATCATGGAATTGGTATTCAGATACCCTTAAGTTCTCTGGAAGCTTACATTACAATAGAAACTTCACCTGAGAGTGCGATTCAGATTCTCTGAGATGCATAGTTGTTGGGGTTACAGAGGAAGTTGGGTGTTCTCTAGATAACCCATTATAGGGCAAATCTTTTTCTCCATATTTCCTTACATGATATGGCTGAAATTTTAGCTCTTTGAAGAGCTCTTTATTGGATCCTGAGTCAGCATTCTCTCATGAAAATGTTAAATTAGGTAGTTGCCTATCATTTACTGTCTTCCCTATTGCATGTGTATTCTTCTTAATCTTGTTTACATTAGCAATAAATAGTTCCTAGAGAGCAAAATGATTTTTATTTCCATCAAGGACTGTGATCACTAGTTCAGTTATACCATAATACATTGCTGTATTGAGCTAAGCTAATGACTCCTCAAAATGGTGTAATAAATTCACAAATGAGAGTGTATTCAATTTTCAGTAACTGTGGGTTAAATCTCTCAGGAATGCATAAAATATAGGGCTTTACTAAGATTACACTTATTTGCTTGCTTTTAAATAAATGTGTTACCATTTATCTGACATATTTTAATTTCAATTCAGATGTTAACCTTATATTTAAAAATTTGTTCTTTAATGTTATATTTTTTAAAAATAATAGAAGTATTGGGGGGGCAAATTACACATAAAAAATCCATTTCCATGCTAATGAAGTGTGTTATATGAGACTTCATGCTTTTAGAGAAAATAGACAATACTGAAATTTATCTTTTTGGACAAAAGGTATTTGTTAAAAATAGAAACCATGAGCTTTTTAGTCAGCTACATTTTTCTCATGTCTTGACAGAAGTGTTTGCTTGAAATTATTGGGGTTGGGGAGGGAGGTTGGGGAGTGGGAGTGTGGGGACAGAAACCAAAACTAAACAGATGAATGACTAGTTACAGATTTAAGACTTGACAAATCTTATTTTCGATAGTAAAAAGATAGGGCTGTTTTCAAACAAAGATTCAGAAACCATTTTACTCAAATACAGTAGTACAAGTTGAAAGCCATTGATTTTACTTTAATAAGCATGAGTTCCTACTCCCGTTCTCCCTACCTCCGATCCCCAACAAGTATGTTATTTTTGATCTCTTCTTTTTCTGTACTTAAACAAACTCCTGGAAAATTTTGAATAAATGCAAAAGCATGAAGGTTAAGATAAAACCTCTTCAATACATACAACAGTATGAAGAATAAGGTAAAACCTCCATGTGTCCATTACTCAATTTCATTAATTAGCAGCTCCTGACCAATGGTCTTTACTGAACCCACTCTCCTCTGTCTCCATCCAATTATCTTAATATTACATTATTTCATCTGTATATCAGTGAGGTTTACAGATCTTTCTAAAACAGAGAACCACAGACATATTCTACTTTATGATTAATTTGCGAAAAGCATCTGATAATAAGTGTTCAACTTGTCTATCACATTATTATTTTACTTATTTGTTTCAAATCAATATTAAAATAAGACTCCTACATTACAGTTGGTTGCTGTAATTCTGAAGTCTCTTTTGCTGTGTGAGTTTCCTCTCCATCTTTAATTTTGCTTAGAATTTTTGGATGAGCTCAGGTCATCTAATTTGTATAGTTTCCCACAGTCTGGACTTGCTGGTTGCTTTCTGATGTGTCAATTAACATGTTCACTTTCCCCTCTCTCTCCTGTAGAAGGTAGTAAAATCTTGAGAACGGATCAGATTTTGCTTTAATTTTTTTCACAAGAATACTTCAAATAGTGTGTTGTATTTCTATCCAGAAGCATATAAAATTCAGTTAACTTTTTCATGATGTTACTAGCCATTAGTGGTTATTGCCTAGGTCCATTATTTATGGTGCTAAATTATTAAAATTCTAACACTCCCATTTCCTCTATTAGCTGAAATACTCTTTTAAAGAAACTTCTTGACAACTATTGAGGTATCCTAATGTATGGTTTGTATATGGATTCAGTTTGCTTGATTCTTTAATTGGTTGATTTTCAAAGTAACAGATTGGTTCCCAGCATACTCTAATCAGTGAATTTACTATCTACCACATTTTGTGTATTTGTGTCAATCCAATGTAACTGTTAAATGTATTGATGTTCAGTTGTCATTTTTCAACCAATGCGAAACTTCTTAAATTAGTTTGTATGTCCTTTTGATTCTTTCATAATACTCATAGGCAGCTTCCTAAAATCTCATGTGACAACAAATGCCAGGTTCATTTCATATATATCACAGACTTGAAATCAGCAATTTTTCCAGGATTCTGGGAAATGGTACTAAAAGTAACAGTTTGGGTGCTAGGGGCTATTTGTTTCTTGTTAAAGCTTTTTTGTTGTTCTTGGGTCAGTCATTTTATGTAGGCTTTGTCAGTGAACAGCTTATTTGTCTAAGTAAGAACTCATGATGTAACTTACCGATAATCTCACTTTTAAGACCATAGGGTTTTTATTTAATTGCATTGATCTTACATGTCGTCTTTGTCTCCTGCTGAAAATAACCCGTTCCCAAAGAAATCCATATAATCATTCATTTGCTTTATTCCATGATATCCAAACCATGGACTTGGAATAAAATACAAACAGTGCCATTGGCAATATGATTTATGTAGTTTAAGACTTTTTTGCACTTCTTTTTATACTCCAGTTATCTCACCTGGCATACATAGTAAAAGTTACTATATTTCAGAGTCACTTAAAATGGTTTCCCTGTTTTGCTACAAGCTCAGTACATAGTTGGATTTATTTGCTATGCTTTAGCTTTTTGGAATTTGCCTTTTAAAAACTATCAGAATTATGTGTAGTATCTTCATTATTTCAATGTCAAGTTTATAAACAAAGTATTGTCAGAGAGGTTTAGCTTCTCTGTTGTCTTGACCCCTTCCTTTCCTTATCTTCCCCATAGGTGAACAGTTTGAGAAATCCTTAATCTTTTAATCAAAACTTTTTTTTCTTTGGTGTTTAGGAAGGTTTTTTCCTACTGATTTTATACTATCATCCTCTTATAATAACCACAACTCCTTTATTTCTGGATGTTGTCTTTGGCTTCCTATAATAAACACTACTGAAAGTAGCTAATAATGTCTTTCCTTCTCCCCATTTTCTCCCAGTATTTATTTCACTCTTTTTTTTATATAACTTTTAAAGATGTTATTTATTTGAGAGAGAGGGAGGGAGGGAGAGAGAGAGAGAGAGCGTGCACACAAGTGGGGTGAGGGGCAGAGGGGGAAGCAGGCTCTCTGCTGAGCAGGGAGTCCCATGGGGGACTCGATCCTGGGACTCTGGGATCATCACCTGAGCCAAAGACAGATGCTTAACTGACTGAGCCAACCAGCCCCCCGCCATTTATCTTAAAACATTATCCTGCATGGTATTGGTACAAAAACAGACACATAGATTAATGGAACAGAATCGAGAGCCCAGAAATGGAACCTCAACTCTATGGTCAACTAATCTTCGACAAAGCAAGAAAGGATATCCAATGGAAAAAAGGCAACCCTTTCAATAAATGGTGCTGGGAGAATTGGATAGCCACAGGCAGAAGAATGAAACTGGACCATTCTTACACCATACACAAAGATAAACTAAAATGGATGAAAGACTTCAATGTGAGACAGGAATCCATCAAAATCCTGGAGGAGAACATAGTCAGTAACCTCTTCAACATCGGCCACAGCAACTCCTTTCATGACCTGTTTCTAAAGGCAAGGGAAAGAAAAGCAAAAATGAACTTTGGGACTTCAACAAGATAAAAAGCTTTTGCACAACAAAACCGTCAACAAAATGAAAAGACAACCTAAGGACTGGGAGAAGATATTTGCAAATGACATATAAAGGGCTAATATCCAAAATCTATATATAACTTATCAAACTCAACACCCAAAGAATAAATAATCCAATTAAGAAATGGGCAGAAGACATGAGCAGACATTTCTGCAAAGAACACATCCAAATGGCCAACAGACACGTGAAAAATGTTCGTCACTAGCCATCAGGAAAATACAAATCAAAACCACAATGAGATACCACCTTATACCAGTCAGAATGGCAAAAATTAACAAAATGGGAAACAAAAAGTGTTCACAAGGATGTGGAGAAAAGGGAACCCTCTTACACTGTTGGTGGGAATGCAAGCCAGTGCAGCCACCTGGAAAACAGTGTGGAGATTCCTCAAAAAGTTGAAAATGGAGCTACCCTACGACCCAGC